>CAKAOJ020000013.1:1165000-1525000 GCA_916701645.2 Sebastolobus alascanus | reverse complement strand
CTTTGCAGTCCCATTCCTTTTTTAACCATTTTGCACTTTACAAGCACTTTGGCGTTTCTGATAAGGTGAGAAACATACCTTTGAGCTCCACCAGAGTTATAGGAGGTGTTTTACCCAGATAAGCCATACTGTATGTGACTTGGTGGAAGATAAATGGACACCTTGTTCTTTCTTTTTGTGACTTTTCTTTCCCCTGGCTGTCTCTCTGGGTTTTCCATCTTCCTCTGCCTTGACTCAGTAACCTTTAAGGTAGACCTGAGGGGGGAAGGAAGGCGGTGAGATGAGGAGGGAGAGCGAGAGAGAGAGGTATATGGACAAGTATAGTGATCAGAGCAAGAGCAAGGCTAGGTAGTAGTGTAATCAGTGTTACTAGGTAGGGCGTCAAATGGATCTATGAGCACACCAGGCGATGGCTGAACAGAAGTGAGGCTTTGTGTTCCTGGCTGTCTGGTCACAGTGGGACATTCACTAGCAATGCGACTGTCACTTACATCAAAACCATACAAATACTTCAACCCAAATATGGAGCTCAAAAAGGACTAGACTAAAGCACAGCGCAACGCACAGAGGTGCACTCATCACCTGTAACCAAAAACTATATGGAATATCATATCAGTTGTAAAGGTATGCTTGAATAGGCAGTGTTGTTCCTGTAATCTTAGTTTTGATGCTTGAGTTTATACCTGTATAGTCTATGTTGAAAGCTTTTTAACCCTCTGAGACCTGTGATAAGTGTAGCAGGTTCAGTTTTAGAGCTAGAGAGAGTTTTAGACCTCAAGATATATGAATGAAAATGTGTTCTATGGGTACCCACATGTCTCCCCTTTACAGACATGCCCACGTTATGATAATCACATGCAGTTTTTTACATGCGGTATAAATATGTTATTTTCACCTATTCTAAAATGGTGTATTTGAATATTTCTGCATACTTGGGTCCCTAAACAGTCTTGGCTTTACATAAATTGGTTATCACTGTAAAGCTGAGACTCTTGTGGATCCAATGAGCTCAATTGTATTCATGTGTGATGATGTTAGTCCCCATAGGAGACATTTCATTGTAGTGAGACCATTTTTTGAAACTTGACGTCACTGTATAAAATGAACTGTTGTGACCTCTACGATAATCACAACCTCATGTAACTTTACAACCACAAACTACAGACCTAGGGTATTCAGAGTATGGATGGCTTTCCTAGGTAGATTGACAATGAGGGGTTTTGTGAGCAGTTTCCAGAGCAGAAGTGCTCGCCATCCAATCACCGAAAAATGCAATTCTTGCAGAGATCTCCAATGTTTTTGATACCAAATCACAGCAGGGCTTTTTCTATGGTGTTCCTCAAGGTCTTGGTGTCTTAATGTGGTATTTTGGAGGGATTATTGATTGTTTTTATCAATTCTCGATTGGTAAAAAATTGTCAAATTTAGCAGCAAATCTGTGGTACAAATGGTATCAACCCAAAAATTGTTTATGAGACATAATAGAGCATGGGAATGACCATCATATACTTCAACCATAATGTTCTCAACCCTTATACACTTTCACAATTTATTTTAATTATTTATTTAATTAATTAATGGTTATATCTGATTTATGACTAGAACAACTTGACACACAGTGCTGAACTGCATCTCAAATTAATCTCCAGGTTCCCAGCTTTCAGATAATGTACACTACTATGTGACATCTACTGTTGACCTGCTATCTCCCCCTAAAGACCCCCTGTACCCCCTTAAAAAGGCAAAAACAGGTCTGTTGTGGGTCTCAGAGGGTTAAAATCTGCAAACTGTTCCTCAAGTTTATGCATTCAGTTCCCGGCTTGTAAACTTCCAGTTTCTGACCATCTTCATCACATCCATTCTATGGTTTATACATATTTATACATTAAATGTTGAAATGTTGTTAAGAAAATGATTGGGTAAATTTACCTGGTTCTGTAAAGCCAATAGTGAGCTAGTATCTCTTTCCTCTCACTTGTGATTCATCAGTTTACTTTACAAAGCTCTGTGTTCAAAATCCTGCCATCTTTTAACAAGTAATTTGCAGGTACAAACCTAAATTTACATTTTAAAAAACGGTATTTTCAGGCATTTTGAATTATATAATATTCTATAAAACAATGGTTTAGCAGCCATTACAATTATGTATGTAACTGTACACCGTTTCTGTTGTAGTACAGCTAAATACTATAACTCCAGTCTAACTGGCTAAAGAATTATTTTATCTTATCAACGTGCAGTAAAAACAGTTCCTCAGGAGGATCAGTGGTTGATACACTGGCAACCTTCATGCATTATCACTAATAATTCAATAAGACAGTAAAGAATCATCCTTTTGCATCGTAAACAGAAGAATGAATAAGGAAATAGCAGAGCTCCCCCTTGCTGTTCCTTAGACTTAATTTTGATTGTATTGTATATTGTGTTGTTGATGACATCTCTACACAAATATCACATATGTAGTTGCAAATTCAAGATATATGCCTTTTCATTGCCATTCTGTTGCTAGGGCAACAGCTTTGAACCAGGCTTACTTCCTGTCAGCTACTGCATTAACAAACATTGTAAAGAAGAAGAATGTTTACTGTATGTTGTCAAGTTTGAAAAGGTCTATTGAGTTTCTTTTAGCTCTACAGAAAATGTTTGTATTTCAATTTGTCTTTTGTACAGTAAGTGCGTCTGAGAAAAAAACTGATTATACCATAATAGTTTATAGTTCATTTTAATGTTACCTTATTGGTACATAATCATTGTAGCCTACAGTATGCCTCCTTTGCCTCCTTCTCAAGCTCTAGTCTTCTTGAGCCGTCTTGTATTTGTGTTTGTTGCAATTTCCTGTCAGTATTTGCTGTTAAACTTCAGTCATTCTTTTCATTGACTTTTCAAAACATGTCAGAGTTAGGTTTACGTCCAAGTGCACTTTGACAGACCTTTTTCAAATGTTTAAGTTGATAAGGAAAAGTTTGTGTTTGTATGAATCCCTCACTAGTTGTGATGTATTTTTTACCTGACTTGCTTTTTGGGAATTTCACAAAGAAACATTGAAGATTTTGACGAGGATGCCTAGAAAAGGTGATTTTTGTTCTCTAATGTTCTTTGATGTTTGTTTTTCTTTGTTTTCCCAGTTAATCACAGCATTCTCTGTCGGTGTTCTGTCTCTCTTCTTCTCATCTTACTTTGTCTGTGGTTTATGAAGAGTTTGAGGAAGCACTGAGGAAGCCTTCAGAGAGGACAAACAATTTCCCACATATTGTTGTAGTGTTGAGTATGATAAGGGAGGCGAAGTAGCTATCAATACCCGTATTGATGACTACAGTGGAAGCTGGTGGACATGTTCTGCTTCCCTATTGATCTCTGATCCATTATGAGCTGTTAGTAGACGGCTGGGTGAAGGATTGGGAGCGGTCCATCCATCATAGGTTGACGCCCACGCTGCTTAGCAGACATGATCCTTTAGCTGTTTCATCCTCCTCCTGCTCCTTTCCTTCTGTGATCCTCCTTTTCTCTGCTGTTTGTCAAACACAAAATTACTGGCAAGTTCAGCCTTCTCCACACCAAGCTGTCCAACAAAGAAAAAAAAAATCTTTTCACCATGAAGGTCATCTGTTGAATGAAACATTTTCAACCTGTATTGAGTGAATGAATAAAATAAAATTGGTATTATGAAGAAAAACATGAACCACTTGAGAAATAATAGTTGCAACTATTTTTAACTATGAAGATAAAGAGGTTTCTTACCTGGGAAACTAATTTAATCTCTCTTCTCCCTGCGATTCTATCCTCCAGGTCACTGATCGGTCTGTGCGAGCGGTTGCAGAGCATTGTCCCGAGCTGCAGTTTGTTGGCTTCATGGGCTGCCCGGTGACCTCTCAGGGAGTCATCCATCTTACTGCGGTAAGTACCTATTGTCACCTATTATAAGAACTCAAGTCATGTGTTTAATTATGGTAAAAATGAAGATAACGTAGTTCCTCCAGCACAGTTAAAGACAGGGTGGGCGATCTTGAGAAACTAGCAAGAATACACTAGATTTTTAAAAATGATCCAGCCGAAAAAACAAGCCCAGTGTTACCAACTCTTTACCAACTCTTTACCAATGAAAGTAGCTTGCAGCATTACCTGCTAACTATCTCCAAATGTCCCTAAATCTAGAGAGAAATTCACCAAGTCGGCAACACTGACAGTCTGTCGCTTCAAGCCTCCCTCCAAAGCCATTCCCCAACAAATATCATTACGAACATAAACATATCATAATGAAAATGAACAGCAAACATATTGTTAATACTCACAGCTTTCAAGCTAACAGCTTGTGGAAGACTCCAGTGATGCGCAATGAGTCACTTTACCATTGTCACTTTACCTTTATTTACCTTTATATACTTTACATACTGTTTTACAAACTGTTACACCTATATATATATATGTGTATATATATATATATATATATATATATATATATATGTGTATATATATATATATATGTGTATATATATATATATATATATATGTGTATATATATATATACACACATATATATATATATATATATGTGTATTTATATATATTTTACTTCTCTATACAAACTACATTCCTGTTTACACCTCTGTGTACATATATTACTTCTCATCATGCATATACGTACTACATCCTATTTACATTCAGTTTCCCATCTGGAATAGTCTTCAACAAAATTACAAATTTACAAATTTGCATGTACATTACTATTTTCTATTTACTTAAAGTCCGTGTAAAGCAAAAATAAATATACATTCTGGGTTTATCACACCACAGAAAAATGTGTTACTAACCACCCAGCCAAATTTGAATGATTAAAAAAATCGCCATGTATATAAAATTAGCTTTCAAAATCATGTAAAAATCCTCAGTATTCTCTGCTCTGAGACGCTGGGGGCGTGGCCACTGAGGACGCTGAAACCTGAAACCTCTCTCTACATCCACGGCTGAAACCACACAGCGGCGAGCGAACAAGGAAGAGCCCAGCGCCGAATCGCCTTTTTTTTCTTTTAATACATCCATGATCGCCGTCCGACGGGCGGGTTGGGGAAATGTGGCCTGAGTCCTTCTGATCGAGGCTCAGCCCGTAGACGTTGTGAGCCGATAATGGCTCCCGTCGCGCATTTCCCCGGGTGATTGAACTCGGTTAGGACCGGCCGCTCGGTGTGGGAGGATCCCCTCGCGGATCTCCTCTCCCCGGCGGTTGCTGGCCTCCGCCGGGGAGAGGAGATCCCCTCTCCCCGGCGCTGGCTGGCCCCGCCGGGCGCATTTCATCCGAGGCGGTCGGTCGGCTTGGAAAGGCTCGGGGCGAGGGTGGCTCGCGGCCGCGGAGCTTTACAGCGCCCCCCGCCCGGAATAAATATACATAGGAGATGGGATGGATTACATTCATAAAAATACAATACAGAACAAACACAGTGATGTAAAATGTCAACGGTTATAGCGGGATTTGAAAACACGACCATATTAACAGGAGTCACACGATCTATCGACTGAGCTAGCCAATATAACTTATCATTAGTCCGTGTTTCTATTTGGCTTTGAGGTTTGTGAAGATGGGCGGAGCTACGTTAGGGATGACTTTGGCGCGTCATCGAGTCGGTATTTAGCCCCGCCCACAAGATCCTGAACACAGAGGTGGCCAAAAACAGTTTTACAGTCTAACTCCACAATCCAGTACGACAATTTTCACACCCTTTGCACATGTTTTCAGACATTATATTCCAACATTTATAATGTGTTTAGAAACAAAACTCTGAATATCCTTTACACGGCCTTTAAGCCTTATGTTTTAACTGCAACAATTTTATGCCTTAGATTATCATTTTACTTTTACTTGTGTGATTTCCCTCTTTTATATATAAATATTTCTATGAGCATTGTTGAAGGAACCTGAGACCAAAGATTTTCATTGCCAATGACTGCTTTGCTGGAATTAACAAATGACAAATAAAGAACCTTGAACTTTGAGTGCTCGGGCAGAGTGCACGCAGACAGGCAGGTAGGCAATCATTACTTTCAGGCCGAATGAAATGATTGAACGGGTTTATTACAGTCCTGCAACAGCCACAGATACCAGATTTTTTTTCTTTTTTCTCGTCAGAGCATTTGATATATTGATTGCTGTCGGGATGTGATGAGAATTTCAACTAATATAACAAAAAATGTTTCTAAAATCTTGACCAACCCTGCCTTTAAAAGAAGGTTGATTTCAAATTACTTGTATCAGTAAATGTCAACTGAAGTTTCAGCGTGACTATGATTTTTGTCTAATCCTGTTACCGTGGGCCAGCTCTCCACATCGCTGCCGGCCATGCATCGTCTCCAAGGGGGAAAATTAACTTTTGGAGAGTAAACTCAGGACCTCGTTGTGTGCTTTATCTCAGACTTAGTTTTGAAGTTATTTCGTGTTAACTTTTAAATCTCATGAAAGCCTAATGAGATGAATCCTAATAATACGCTGCTGTTCTGACTACACCCTGCTGTTTGGATATTACCATGCTAATGAGCAGGGCTCCTTGGTTTTAAGTTGTTCCGTGCCATATAAACATGGACACACATGCACTCACACGGTGATTGCTTGGATTGAATTCACCAGGAAATACTGCACCTTGCTTTTCATCTCATTTATTTCCTTCTCTCAACATAACATCCATCTCAAATGCATGTGTGCACCCATATGTGAGTGTGTATGGTATGTCTGCACCCATGTGTGCTTGTGTAATACAATTCGATTTGTGTTTGATGTACTTGGGTGTACACGCAAGTGTGAAAGTACCCTTGTGGGCTGCGTACGTCTATTCCTCCTCAAATGCAATTACAGTTGTGTTAATAGGACTGAGACACCCGGTGCCACGCTGCATTATTAGATTAAACAGCAGATTAATTTGTGCTCATGGTTTTGGCCCCCTATCATCTCTGCAGCCTCCACTGACCTTGGCCAGTGTGTTGTAGACAGACAGTAATGAAGCAAGCCAGTCATAACAGCATTAGCATACCTGGAGGTGGACGCATACACATCCGCCCACACGCACAGTCTAGCACACCTCATTATTATTTATTACAGTATTAACCAAGGTGAAGTTTTAGGAGTTCAGATGAGCAAGTTCATAATTCTGATAATATTCATATATATTTTTAGATCTGTAGTTTTGTTTCAACTGAAAAATAACTTTATATGTCTTTTTTTTTTTTTAAATTGTGGTGTATGAGTTTCAACAAAACAGTTACCAAAGATGCATACAGATCAATATTTTAAAGAAAGAAATGACACTACTACACACACATACATACCAATTATGCATTTGTATAACCCTCAACCTCTAATACAATTAAATACAACTGTTCTGTTCTGACTGTTGTGATGCCTAAAATGTTATGTTTTCATTGACACTGTCATAGAGTTGTTAATTAAATTATATTATTTAGCATTGAGGTTAGTCGTGCAGTACAACACCACCTTTAACTATGACCTCAATTATAAACATATAATTGAGTTTACACATATTCAAGGATGTGATTGAAAACTGAACATTATGAACTTCGTGAAGATGGATGTTACGACAGAGCTGTTGTATTGGATTGCATTCAACTGTACAGGTGTACCTAATAAATTGGCAACTAAGTGTATTTTTAATACCTCCTTTTAGAGCTATAGACACCTAAATTTGCAGTACAGCAAGGCCAAAGATAGTTTAGAAACCAATACATAAGCTGTGTTTCCATTCATATATTTTTATGCACATTTTGAAGTATCGCATTAGAAAAGCTGTATGGAAATGGAAAAATTCGATAAAATTTCCTTAATTGTGGAAAAAGTTTGCTTGAGGTGGTTTTTGCTTTTGTTGAAAAAGAGTTGATGTGCTAAATGGGATATGGAAACACCTTTGCCGAATAAATTCTCACATAGAGAACATTTAACTCACGTGACTGATCAGCTGTTTTTGCTGTTGCCGTCTTCTTGGATATTCCCATAACGTGTGAATGCTTGTCTTCTTCTCCAGACAACATGAAACATGGCCAATACTAGCTGACATGAAAGAACAATTAAAACCTGCCCAAATGAAACAAATTCCTGGAGGCCTCTCTCCATTTTTCTATCGTAGATGGTTAGATAAGGCCGAATTGTTTTGTTTCTGGTTCGTAACCTCTACTTCTTCTACTCTGTTTACTAGTGCATTACAGCCATGCGTAGTCTATAGTGCCAACTTCTGACCAGACTACGCTGTAGCCGAGTTTATTTGCTCGAAACCAGTTGATGAAAATGCGCCTAATTCGCAATTCTTCATTTGAGACTTCAAAAGTTCTCTTAAAATTTTGCTTAACATCTGAATGGAAAATGGCTACTGTTTGGCTTCTAGAGAGAACTGATACGTTTATTTTTCAACTGTAAAGTTTCCCTTTCAGTAAATATCCTGTTTCACCTCTCAAAACGCCCACAATCATTAGTGGGAGTGGTCAAAAGTGTGCTCTCTCACACCTGTAACCACACCCAACAGTGACATCACAGTGAACTGACACACCTTGTGGTACACTTCTACATCACTGCAGCAAGGTGAGAAGTTAAACCACTGGAAGTCGGAAAAAATATGATTCAGGTTACTCTTTAAAGGATCAAACATATTAATGTTTTGTTTATGTAAATAAATGATATAGGGTGATATATAGTTATTGGATTTTCAAGACTCTCAAATCAGTCTCAGAAATCCTGTATCAGTTAGGCCATACCTCATTATACCGATCTTTCTCTGAGGGAGCATCTTCAGAAATGCTTCAGCTTCTAGGACAAGTGCAATGATAACTTTAAAACAGATCAAATCAACCAATTTCACTTTCTTCAGAAAAGACTTTTTAAGTTTCTAATTATAATTTTGGAATCATGATGAGGCAGACATGTTTGAAGGATAATATTTCAACCACATTAATTTTGTCTGTACAGATTTAGAGTCAAATCTCTCTTAGTTTCTGTCATCGCAGCCATCATTTCTGTGAGTCCCTCTCTGCCTTTACTTCCTCTCTCCGTCCCTCTATAATCTCTGACAGTAATTATCTCGTTTAGCAGTTGTTTCCTCCTCTCGTTCATTCCCACTTGGTCCCATCCAGTGTCAATTGAAAATCATATTCTCGGGTTTAAAATCGTTGCATTTCTGATGACTCCGTGGACCTGCATGTGATTCCAGGACCGCAGCGCTCCCCTCTTGTTCGATTATCACACACTCCCGCCCACTTTCTTTCTTCCTCGATTGCTCTTTCTCTCTCTCTGATAATTTTTCCAAACTCCTCACTTGCTATTCAGCTATCACCAGAAAAAAGGGAAGAAAATCCATTACTTTTATTAACTTCTCTCATATGAAACACTCATTTCAGATTGATATTTTTTATACCGACTTCTCACAAATTAGGGTATGAGGAAATCAATTGAAATCGTATTTTCTTAATCAAGTGAGCTGATGGTTGAAATAGGCCACCCACGGTGCCGAGTTCGATGCAGATGGTCTGTAGAGTAACTGTAAAGCTGTGGCATGTATGCTCCTCTAATGGTTTTACAGTGTTTCAGTCCTACGGGAGCTGTGCGGTTCCTCTGTGATGTGCAACGCGACTCAATATTTATAGCCAGGCGGCGTTTGATAAATCATCATCTTGTTAGCGGCTAAAAGGAAAAATCAAGATTTCTGCTGGCTGAAAGAGTAGAGCCTGCTCATCGAAAACGAGTTTTCTAACACTCTCCTCACTGGCTGGAAATCAAACATTACACACGGCTTCAAATGTCAAACCAAAAACTGGGATGATTTTAAGAGCAAGCACTTGTCTGATGTGGTCTTTTGTGTTGCCGTGCCAGGGATACACTGTCAATTTTTATTAATGGTTGGTGTTGAGATTGAAGCTCAAAGCTACTTCTAAGCTCTTGACATTAATATTAGTTTTATTAACCAGGCTTGTGTCATCCCAAGGTTTGTAGTGGATACAAAACATCTTGGGGTGAAGGCACTGTGGGTGTCCCAGAGCTTTCAGTGATTTGGCGCTCTCCATCAGTTTGAGGACTTTATATGTGTTTTCTTGTGGACCTGGATGAGATTAGTCACTCTCCTGATTCAGTTTCAGGGGGTTCAACCTTTAGTCAAGCCTGTGACAAGCCAGAGGTGGAAGCGCAATAGATATATGTCGGCGATGGCCGTTATTAAGTGGTGGAAGGCTTCACTCTACCACCTTGAGTGTATGGTGTGTGTGTGTGTGTGTGTGTGTGTGTGTGTGTGTGTGTGTGTGTGTGTGTGTGTGTGTGTGTGCAGCCCAGTGTCTCCTAAAAATTACGTTTCCGTACAACTCAACTGTATTCTCAATTACGTTTAGTGGGAAACATATTAGGCTTGTTCGAGATAAACTGTGCCTCACCTGGAAAGTAGACGAGATCAGGCAGTAGCAGGGGGCGGTGACAAAAAAACAATCTAGTGTTTGGGACGCAGATAGGAGCTGGTCTAGTTATTAGAAAATATTAAAGATAATTATCAATATTAATAAAATTAATATTACTAAATCATCAATATATATTAATAATAACAGGGCACCAAATCATATTGGTACATAAGCTCAAAAGACATTAAAATGGCTATCAGAAGTAAATAATAATTATCAAAATAATTATTAATTATACTGAATAATATGATTTAATTTACATTAAATCATCCTCGGAGCACCACTCTTTGAAACAAAGAGAAAATGATAGCAAATTAATGTAGTCTCATAGATAAGTCTCGTTAAATATACTAAACTATCAATTTGGAACTTTGATTAATAATTAAATTAATAACTATAACCCAAAATTACTATATCAATAGATAGTAAAGGTTGAAGGATATTGGAGTTCTTGACGCAGCAGCGGTTGGCATTATTCACTCTTGTACAACATTAAACAGACCAGCATGTATAATCCACAAATATTTATTTATAAGATAATAAAGGTTAAAACAGAATATTAATTTAACTAAATAACTAAACTAAACAAACCAAACACAGTGTGTGAGCATGTGTGTGTGTGTGTGTGTGTGTCTGTGTGTGTGTGTGTGTGTGTGTGTGTGAGAGAGAGAGGGGGAGAGAGAGAGACAAAGACAAGATGGCTACTCGTCTTTGATGTCTGCATGGCCTACAAACAATATGGCGAGCACTGTAAAACTACAAAGATGGCTGGATCAAAGATGGCCGCCAAGGTGTCACCACATGGTCTCTTTGTCCTTTGGAGCACATGGGCTCAGGGAGAACAAAGAGGTGTGATGTGGGGGTTGGGATTATCTGAATGTGTATGTTTGTGTTTAAACCAATTCACAGTTTATGTAGGTGATCTTAAAGTGTGTCGGATAATGCAGTGGGTTAGAAAAGATGGTTAGTTTTCATGCAAGACCCTATGTCTATGTGAAGCATAACTTAACACATCAGATGTGGCAAAGCCAGCTAACCAAATATCCGGACTACAACAGTATCACCACAGTAAAACTAAATGAATAACATTAAACATATCAATACAGGTACATTCACAGAAGTTAAGTTGAATAGTCTTGCTCAGCCATGTGCACTTGCTAATGCTAAGGTAAAGCCCAGTACGTTACCAATCCATGGAGGAAAAGGGTTGTAATTCCAAGGAGGGATTGAAAGCAGACTGGAGAAAGTTGTGGTTCCAGGGTCCAAGTTGTTGTCCTTGCTGTGCGAGATCCAGTTGTGCAGTTGGAGGGAAACTGGTCCAGTCCTGTTTCTGTAGCTTGGTGGCTTGGTACTAACTCCCTTGTTGGTTGAAGTTAGCTGGTCAAAAGGCAGGCACTCGCGTCTTCTGCTTTAGAAGTTCCTTGTGTTCATGTCTGTTTGCTAACAAGACATAGATCAGAGCAGAGCTGGTTCTGCAGCTTCTGTCTGTAGGAGAGCTGGGTGAGAAAGGCCGCAGCTGACCTCCTGCAGGGCAGGGGTGTAAAGGCCAAGAAAGAAGAGAGCCAGGAGCTGACCTTCCTCCAGGTCAGCAGCAGAGAAGAAAAGAACAAAAGGAGTTGACTTGGTTTTATCCCGCCTAAATTTCACAAGTACTTGTGAATGAGTCATCATGGCTACAGTAGCCAATGAAAATGGTTATTGAGTCCATGGGTGGAGCTACTCAAGGACTCAAAGGATTCTGGGAAGTGCAGTTCATTGTCTTTGCCACCATCTTGAATGGTGAGGTCCCAACACTAGTGTTAAATATTACAGTTACACAGAAAGTTAGGACTTTCTACAACATGTGGTGTTTGTTGACAAAAGTAAGAGGCAATCAGCTCTTTGATCAGGAGACAGCGAGGCGTTTCCCATCATGCTCTGGGTCTTGCAGTCGGTGGAGAGCAACTGTAGCACCTGTCTCTAAAAACTGCAGCTGCTTCAATCTTGTGAGGTTATTGTTGCCCATGTGTGCATGACGTCAGAGCAAGTCAAGTCGAACACACGAAGGCCTTGTTCATCTCGAACAAGTCTGTTTTGTCTCGGATTATGTTTGTCTTGAACGTATCCCAAATAGTCCGCGGACGGCCGCTGTGAATGACGTAGTACAACGAGCAACGCGCAGAGCAGATGACGTAGTATATCAGGCGAATTAATGAAAATGGTCATATTGGTCTTATAACGAGTATAACAAGCCGCAAGACTGCTGTTTGTGTCCCGTGTGAAACTAAAAGTCAACGGCCACTTATGCAGTCATTTTAAGCCATACCAGCTAACCCTAACCCAGTAGTTTTGTTGCCTAACCCTAACCCAGTAGTTTGTTGCTTAACTCTAACCCAGAATTTTTGTTGCCTAACCCTAACCCAGTAGTTTTGTTGCCTAAACCTAACTAAGTAGTTTGTTGCCTAACTCTAACCCAGAATTTTTGTTTCCTAAACCTAACCAAGTAGTTTGTTGCCTAACTCTAACCCAGAATTTTTGTTGCCTAACCCTAACCCAGTAGTTTTGTTGCCTAAACCTAACCAAGTAGTTTTGTTGCCTAACCCTAACCCAGTATTTTTGTTGCCTAAACCTATCCCAGACGTTTTGTTGCCTAAACCTAACCCAGTAGTTTTGTTGCCTAACCCTAAACCAATTGTTTTGTTTCGGTTTTTATTTTGTTTTTCACGTTAATTCACGTTAATGTTTAAAACTGTGGCGACAGGGTTGGTGTGTGTATTTGTGTCTTTGAGGAAATTCATACAGTATTTGTGTATGTCAGAAGTGGATACCATACTGTATTTTCTGTGCTCTCCCTCTGCTTCTCAGGCTGCCTCGGTCACACCAACAGAGTCATTATCCATCCCTTTGAACAGTGTTGTTTACGTCTCTTTCACTGTCCAGTCTTTCTTTTCTTTCTGCTTTTGGTCATTGTCACTCTCTGTATGTATCTCTTTTTCTCTCTCTTTTACTCTTGTGGTTTGTGTGTTTTTGTCTGTATTTCTCTCTCTCTCTCTCTCTCTCTCTCACACACACTCTCCCACCGTCTTTCCATCTTCCTGTCAAGCGGTGCTCTTTTCTTCTGGTAGTGATTAAGTCCAAGGTCGGCTCTATCAGAGAGCCAGTGTTTGAGAGCAGCTCTGGGTGCCAGAGAGCCTTCATTCTCCGAGCCTTAGATGTCCCACTGATGGCTTCCCTTTGCTTGTCATGCCTACCCACAATGCCCCTCCTCATATATCAGCCTATCACTGCCCTAAAACACTGTGGGCCTCAAAATGCCTTTATGTGTGTGTGTGTGTGTGTGTGTGTGTGTGTGTGTGTGTGTGTGTGTGTGTGTGTGTGTGTGTGAAAGTTCTCACCCTTGGGAGAGAGAGAGAGAGGAGGCCAACGACATAACAAATGGAGAGACTGTTGAAGAATGTGTCAGAGATGAAAAGAGGTATATTTGGAGACTGTAATAGCTATGTGTTGTCTCTCTGATGTGCAGAACGTAGCTGTTTCTGGTCTTAATTTTGGGTCTTGTAGATTAATTCAACCGTGCCGCTCCAGTGCGATTGTTGTTCTTTTCCTGAAAAAAACTTAGGACCTTTTGATAAATGCTCCCTAAATTTGACAGAATTGGACCGTGGGCAATACCTCATTCTCTCTGTGTGTTTATGAGCAAATAAGACAGTCTGGTTTATGACAGGGAAGCTATTTAATTTCATAATCAGAATCATATGTCCTATCAATCCTGGTGGCTTAGTGGAGCAGCATGTACTAGCAACATCCTGAGTTCAAATTTGGCTCTAGAAGAAAAAAGTGAAAAAAAAAATAAAGGCAAGGCGAGGTTTATTTATATAGCACATTTCAGCAACAAGGCAATTCAAAGCACTTTACATAAAACACCGAAAGCACTGCGACAAAGTGAAAAAAGAAAAAACTATTTTTTTTTATTTTCCCTTTTTTTTGTCTAAATTGCCATGACCACAGTTTTGGAAAGAGGTTTTAAAGTGGTGGAACACAAAAGGTTAAGATACAGGTCTTCACCCACTGTCACCTTCACACCTTCCCTCCCCATGTAGGATGAGTGGTGTCTGCCTTTGCTGTAGTCTGCTGGCCCCTTATCTCCTCCCTCTGACTGGAGCACAGAAAATACATAATCACAGTGCCCTGTGTCAAACTGATAACCCCCAGCACAAACCAGGGAAGTAAGTGTGTGTGTGTATGTGTACCTTTTCCTATGTACACACGTGTGTGTGAGACTGTGTACTTGTACATGTGTGTTGTGTCTCAGGGGTGGTGGAGAGGATAAAGGGGAAACGAAGGAGCAGAGGGGATTTGGAGGAAGAAAGGTAATGGGGTTATCGGGGTCGCAGAATGAGTCGAAATTGTAATAATAATTTTCTTCACTGCTGTATGGAGGAGATTGTGGGATTTATGAATATAATGAGCAGAGAAGAGCCTAAGGATGATGTGTGTCTCTTGCAGGAGTAATTGAAGAATAATTCATTTGGCTCTAAGACTTTTAACCCAGAGACAGACAGAGATAGAGAGGTTTTTGACCTCCGGAGGGGGGGGATATCATGTCTCATTATTGGCCCAACTAGTGTCACTGTACTGTGACTGTTATCCAGTGCCGTCGCACTGACTTGTGCTTGTGAATGTGAGTGTGTATGTGCGCGCCTATGTGGTCATTTGGCTTAGAGCGCCGAAGAGAAACCAACGCTCTCTATCTCCTCGAGCCTTTCCTCGCCACTGAGTTTGTTATCAACACCAACACATGCAGGATTAGCGACTGTAAGGGAGAAAGAGAGAGAGAGAGAAAAGGGGGGTGGGAGAGGGAAAAAAAGAGATAGACAGTAGATGGGCACAAGACAGATAAAGAGAGAAGTTAACCACACATGCACATACACACACATAGGGATCAGCTCACTGGTCCATGACTGATGCAGACAATGTATTTGTGATACCAGACCCATGGCCTTAACCAGTTTTTGCCTCAGTCTCTTTTTCAAATATTCATATCACTCTGTCTGCACAGGCCTCTATGTATTTATGTGTGTATGTTTTTCTGAGTGTGCGTCTGGAGGGGGGTGGCGTGTGATTTAGGCTTACCGCAGAGGGATTGTCTCGACACAGCTTTCTCCTGTCTGACTGAACTGTCTGGGATGCTCCGATATGGAAAAAAGAAAAAAACAAAGCGTATATGCATGAGTGCGCACTTGTATTCACCTAGTGACACTGCTGCCATTCGTCTCACCTTCCCCCCCCTCAGCGCCTCATCCCGTCTCACACAGTCCCCAACACATGCGGACAGCCGAGCAAAATGTGTCAGGGCCACAATGCCACCTCAACAACACCCTGTGACTTTGACTTCTTGCTCAGGACTTTGAATATTACTTCAAAGTGACTGTCTAAACTTCTGCTAGCATTGTTTAGAGGATTTAAACTTGTTTCTACTCATCTTTGCCAGTCTGATAATGGATAGTTTCCACCGTTACGGCTGTTAGTTTTACTGAATAGCTTCTTCCCTATAGACAGTGGTTGCGTGCATGTGTTTTTTTTGTGGATCTCTATGCATTTCCCACAGTAGGACATATATTTTTCATGGACTAAACTCACATACTAAATCTCGAAGTGGTTATAAATTAACTACAGCAATGAAATAGCAGCTCATATTTTCCAAACCCAACATGTTCGCTATGTATGACTAAAACAATGCTGGCTCTGTCTGTGCTTTTTAAATGTCATCTCGCTGCTTGTCAGCCGGGACACTGAGGTTGATGGACAGCAACAGCTATGAACTCATGCTGCTTTGTGCCAGCACTCAAACCATGACATCATATCCTCTGCATGGGGTCCACCAGGCCTCAACTTCCTGCCTGGCATCATGATGCCTGACGTTGTGTAAATAAATTAAGTAATAGCACAGGTAGTTATAGCTCTGTAGTCTGACAGAGCACACACAGGTACACACACACACACGCCCACTGTGTGCCAGATTGTGACATACACTAAATGTAATAAAGTGTCAAATCAACCTCTCCAAATATTGAACTCCAGCCTATGCTTGGCTGACGGATAACGTACCTTTGAAACAGCCAGTTATTTTTCTTTCATTTAGAGCGGTGTTTTGTGTTTGACCTCTGACTCGGGCTCTCTTTTTTCCTGTTTGAGAGAGGCTTCTAATTGAAGCAGGTGGGAGCCAAGCTGCTTGGAGCTCACACATCTCCTCTGGTCATGTGGACTGAATTAAACAACCTCTTTAATGCAGAAATGTGGTGCTACTTCTCAGACGAGTGCTGTTTGCTCATCCAGCTCTTGTAAAACCTGAAGTGATTGCTTTTCTCTTATCTTTTCATAAAGGGTGATGCGTTCCATATTAGTCTATAAACTGAGATTCACATCCAATTTTGTGCTTCTGTGAATTTGAATCATTAATTTTCTGCTCTGTGTTTTGGGTTTTTCAGGCAAAATTGAACATTTGAATTAAAAAAAAAAATAGAAGGTTGATTTTTAGAACTTATCAAAATATGTTTTAGGACAGGTTCATTGATTTACTGATGGTTAAGAAATATTATTATTATTTTTTTTTCATGATTAATTTCATGACATGAAATAATAATTCTATTAGAATTGCTTTTGATATTAATGATAATTTTGTTAAGCAAAATTTTGTATGTGTTTTCACACACAACAAGTCCAGTTAGTGATGGAAGAAGGATTCAGATCATTTGCTGAAGTGGAAGTAGCAATACAACACATTCATAATACTTAAAGGAACAATGTTTAACATTTCAGGGGATCTATTAGCAGAAATAGAATATAACATTGTCATTAGTGTATAATCACCAGAAACTAAGAATTGTTGTGTTTTCATTAGCTCAGAACAAGCCCTTCATATCTACATAGGGAGCGGGTAGCCCAGAACGAACAACGAACAAACCAAACACTGGCTCAAGAGAGAGCCTTTCGTGTTTTACGTTACCTGAAGTTCTTGACACGCTTGTGAAACTGCAGTAACATGAGCCGCAGAGTGCAAAACCGTGGTACCAGTCGTTGTCTGACTTCTGTTGCTCCTAAAGTAGTGTTATTATGGTAAGGATGGCCTCTGAGTGAGGTGAACGGTGTTCCCATGGATTTGCACTCGGCGGCTCACGTAACTACAGTCTTAGAAAGGGACGAGTGGGCGGAGGGGTACTCAGTTGGTTGCGTCTGCAACCACACCACTAGATGTTGCCAAATCCTACACACTGTACCTTTAAGTAAAAGTTCGGCATCCAGAATTTTGCTTGAGTAAAAGTACAGAAGTATTAATATATTGAAAAGTAGAGAGAGTATGATTATTCAAATATTATTGATGCATTTACATGAAAGCAGTACTTAAATGTTTTATCTGGTTGAGGTACTGCCTCATACACTGCTGGGTAGTTTAATCTATAACAAAACATCATATTTTATAAAATGATCATATTCTTTTTCTATAATCTCAATATGAAAAGTACCAAGTAATTATAGCTGTGAAATAAATGTAGTGGAGTAAAATATTTCAGACATGTGGTGGAGTCAAGGTATAAATTAGCATAAAGGAAAGTATTTGAGTTAATGAATATATACTTTCCACCACCATTTTTATGTATGTGAACGTGTGTGCGTTGGAATATTCATATAATCAGCCTTAATTTCTGCATGTGTGTTCACGGGTTGGGGACGACACGCTGGCCTCAGAGCAGCTGGATTCTGCAGGTTTCAGTGTTTTTATGAACAGCATGAATAATTATCCAGGTGTAGCTGCCAACTCAGAGGAGACGAGACAAACTGCCTGGTTACAAACCTCAGCCAACGAAGAGAAAAACCTGCCGAACCCTTCACCAAATCCCCTGCTCTCTATTCTGGTATTCTTTTTCTCTCTCACTTGCTCTCCTCACTCTCTTTCACTTTCTCTCTCTCTCTGTTTCCATCTGTCATTTTCTCTCTGTGCTGTTTGAATCACTCGCTTTGTCTATCTCTCTGTCTGAAGCTATCATGCTCCCTTCTCCCCATTTCTCTCCATTTATTTTTCTTTCTTTTTCATGCCTGTTTATTTTCGGATCACAGGAATACACAAGCAGAAAATAAGCTGTATTATGAGTGGAAATGATTAAATGAGATTAGAAGAATTAAAACCTTTCACCTATGAGTAAAATTATGATAATCTATCAACTATGAGAAAACAAACACTGGCACTGTGTCCTGTCTCATTCTGGAGGTGTGACTAATTACCGAGAGCTTGTTTTTTGTGTAACTTTTCATTTCAGGGATTTGGGGGATATTTTTCTTTCGGCAGATGTCTGCTAAACTGTGGAATTTATTTTCTCTGCGGTGGTTTCTCTACAGATGGATTAACAAAGTTACAGTCTCAGCCGTGACTCTGCCTCATCCCCTTTTCATGCAGACATCTGCTAAATTTTCAAATTTCCTTCAACCTAGCTACACTCTCAGCCAATGAAAACTCACACTGGTTGGCCTGGTTTCTCATTGGTTATCCACATCAAAGAAACAGTTGCTATTGGCTGTAGTAGAAATTCTACTATAGCAGACATAAGCAGTTTTGAAGATTTGGAGAACAAATACTTTTGATGTTGGGGCTTTTAAAATTTACTCCAGGCTAAATAACCATAAATACTGAATGCACACACATGCACACACACCCACACGCACACACGCACACAGACCTGCACACATAGATCAGCACACATAGATCAGCCTAATTCTGCATGAATAATTTAGCACTTCGATCCAACACTGGCCACAGGGGCAGATGACAGTTTGTGTGTGTGTGTGTGGGTTTATTTGCGTTTCCGTGCACGTGTGTGAGCGTCTGCTCGTATGCGTGCATGTCTATGTTAATTCACTGCAGTTAAGGGTTTTTCCCATTCATTAAATACCATTCTTTACCATGCCAGTTTAGCTGTCCCTGACGATCACTGCTGCATTCTTGACCCGTCTTTACACACACAAGCTGTTTAATGTTTATTTCATTAGTATATCTAAGCGAGTCTTCAGAGTATAGGTGCGGATATGCCACAAACAAAATCTGTTTCATGTTTATTTCATGCCTAAGTAGACCTTTTATCATAAGAGTTGTGGATACAATTTTCTCTTGAGGAGTGACAAAAAAGCCACAGGCTACATAAGAACAGAGAGACAAATGGAGCAGCTATAGATGGAGGTAAAGGTTTTGAAAGCCTTTTTTATTACTTTCAGCGCAGTGCAGCATCACACTCTCAGCGTTGTTTTGTTTGCAGTCGGTGTAGGAGTCTGTGTGTTGATTCTCAGTATGTGGGGACAGGGAAGAGTGTTTACATGTGTGCTTACTTCACCCGGTGAGCCTTGGTCCTTATCCATTCCCCCCATGTGTCTTCATGCTGGTAGGTATATGTCATGCCTATGGAGCCGACAATAGTGCTCAGTGATCTTAACGCCAACTGTAAGCTTGTTTTTCTCTTTAGCCTTGGCCCTGACATTTACCTCCTTGCCTCCCTTTGCGACTGGCCGGAATATCATACCTCTATTATCTTGCATCCCTGGTGTGTGTGTGAGTGAGTGTGTGCATGCACCTGTGCCTTAAATAGTTTTGAGTATGTATCAGAGAAAATACACCTGTGCTGTGACTTGAAAAGCCTTTGGTGATTTCAGCGAGCAGGAACGCTTGTTGAACAGTGTGTCAGTGTGGGTTTTCAAGAGTGTGTCAGGAAGTATAGAGATTCTGACTGGAGGATTAATCTAAACCCCCTCTTATAAAGTATTCAGATCGGAAAGAGGGATTATTGAAAGTCAGAGAGATGAAAGGAAGAGGGAAAGTGAATACTCATATTGGCCCACAACCCCTCACACCAGGCATGCAGGCGCAGAATGATAAACAGTAACAGCAAGCAATTTTGTAGCATTTATCTGCCTTGTTAGGTTTTATTCTACATTCATGTGTTTTTTTTTTTTACATGTGGCAGTATACAAGTTTGCTCAGTGTATAGAGAGATTTTTTTTCCACATTCCACATCCAAAACATCCATGTAATTCAGGAGGTGTGTAGCATACATGCCTTCACCAAATATTTCTCTTCCTGTAGCTTCCTTTTGCTCTGCACATAGTAACAAATTGACTGCTGGTTCCTTCATATACAGACAGAAAATTGTGTTTCCTGTGTACCTGTTTGTGTGAAAGAGATAAAGTGTGAGTGCTGGATTTTACTTTGTTAAAGCAGCAGTGGGTAGAAATGGAGCAAATATGATTAAAAAAAAGTTATTTTTTATAAAACGGTGACTATATCCTCTGTGTCCTCCGGTGCTCCTAACGGCATCTGCAAGATTTCACAGACCGGAGGAAAACAACCAGTCAGAGCTGATCTGGAGTCTGCCGTCCAGCCTCTGTCTATGAGAGCCACGAGTCAATCACTCGTGAACTCCGATCAAACAGTCAAACTAGGCAGCGCTGATCAAATATGAATCAATATTCTGTTTCTGTAATGCCTATTTCTGAAATGTTTCCACAAACATCTTGTAGTGCACGGTTTAGCTGTAAAATGAGAACGTTTGTGAGCCGGCAGACATGTTGAGATCTCTTGAGGAAATACCAAGCACTGCCCACCAGCCGGAGCACAACCAATAGGAATGCTCTCTCTCTGAAATGACCTGTGATTGGTCAAAGTCTTCCGTCACTGGCTAGATTTTTTAAAGCCTGAAAACAAAGCCATGAGGAGGTGCAGAAGTCTGGTTTTCTCTCAGAACAATTGAATTACAATATGCTGAAAGGTTATTATGGAATTTTTGCCCAATTATGCCAAAAAAAAGTGTTGCTTACTGAAGCTTTAAAGTCCAACTAAAATCAAATTGCATTTTGTTTTCTGCTACAGCAGACATGTGATCTGTAAATTACTTGTCCTGTGTTCTCCTTTGAGAAAAATAAATAAATCAGAAACCAAAATGGAGAAATTTATATTTTATATTTCTTTGGTTTCATGATGGTTCCGCCTAGTTTTTCATAATTCGGCAGAATACCGTTCTTCCTATTATAATACAAAATATTAACAATACACGTTGATATTATTTTTGACTACAAAAAGTGATGACATTGTTATTAGGTTGTCTGTTTGTGAATTTGACATGATTAAATCATTCAAATATTTTTTATGTTTTCCTCTTGTAGCTACGGAACCTGAGTGTCCTGGACCTGCGGCACATCTCAGAGCTCAACAATGAGACGGTGATGGAGGTGGTGAGGAAATGTCGCAACCTCAGCTCCCTCAACCTCTGCCTCAACTGGAGCATCAACGACAGGTATGTCGGGTCAAGTAGAGAGCAGTATCACACGCAGTGATGCTCAGTGGGTTATCTGGCCCACTACATAACAGTCACTCACATGGCTTCCTTCTTGGACAGCCAGGTTTTCAGCAGGAGCATTTGTTAGAAAAGAAATTACAACGAAAAAGTGTAACAGTTAGTACAAGTAAAGATGCTTTATAATTAAGATGACGCATTACAAGCTCCGCCAATGGTTTGAAATGGTATACACTTCCTGTCTCCTAAGTGGGCTTGGTCATGGCGTGTTCGCCACTCCCATCCCCCAACCTCGTTTTGAAGTGAAAACAGATTGGGTTATATTTGCATAATGCATTTATATATTTTTTTGCTAACATTAGATATATACACCGCTAACAGCCATATTTAGCATTTTAGAGTGTGTTGCTGAGACAGAGAAAGGTCTCAAACAAAGTTAATTTCCTCCTGATTTCCATTTCTCCTGATGCCATTTTTGGTTCAGAATGTTCCGAAGATATGGGGCTTATGAAAAATGGGTCCGATATTTACTTTGGTGACTATGGGGCGAAAGAATCAGCCATAATCTGTGTTCACGTTCACTTCTCCCATTGGAGTTAATAGACTCAGGACTTGCCGCTAGTCTCCTAAAAGGGCGGGAAAGTGGCGAAACCCACGTGACACAGATACGGGAAACTGAGTCTCAGTGCACCGTCTCCTTTCTGAACTGTCTCTGGTACAAGTTCAAAGTTTTGTAATCCAACAGTGGTATTATGATAAATCCAACACTAATGTTTTTGCCAATTCTTAAAATAAATCAAATAAAAGAAGTCCAGTGGGTCGTGGGGCCTCATATGAGTTGATCATTTGACTAATGGCTTTTTAGGGTCTTAGCTGGCAAAGAAATCTTTCACTAATTAGTCATTTATGCGATGTTTTCATGGGGAACTGTTATTGATTAATGAAAAGTAATAGCTGCTTCTCTGGCATCACAATAATATTCACAAATATGCCTTTGTCTTTAGTAAGCACTAGATTCTGACTTATTTAAAGGCCCCCCGTGGGGTTTTTGACCACTAGTAGCACTGTGGAGCAATGTTTATTTTAGACGGTCCTCGTTTTGTTTGTATCTTGTGCACATGCATGAGGACGCAAATGCACATGCGTAGGTGAAATGATACACATTCCTGCTGATGGTTTCACGCTATTTGACTGATGAACAATTGGTGGCGGTAACACCCCAAGAAATATACCAAAAAAGGCATGGAAGAAGAAGACTGCCATCTGATCTAAACATGGATGTAAACGATGGAGGTTTCAAAATATTATAAATGTTGGCTTTGCAAATGTGCTATGAGGCAGGAAATGCATTCAACATTGTTAGGCCTGAAGGAGGAGTGTTTTGGTGAGAAACAGAGAATATAGACATAACTGTTGTTTGTTCACGAGAAAACTCCACAGGGCACCTTTTAATCTGTGGAGGGAGAACCAGTTTGAATGATTTTTTTCAATTAAATAAATTAATCTATTAGTCGATTAAGGATTTTAATAGCTCTACACACACAGACACACTCACAAACAACATTTGGAGCTGAACCATATTTTAGATAATTATGTACAAGCCTCACAAATGATCAGACTCTATTCTTGTTTGACACATCTGACTCTTAAATCAAGGCCACTTAGATGTTTCAGTGCTGACATATACCAAAGGACACATGTTCGTATGCTGTGTACACATACAAAAACATCCATCCATTATCTGTAACCACTTATCCTATTCAGGGTTGCGGGGGGGTGGAGCCGATCCCAGCTGACATTGGGCGAAGGCAGGGTACACCCTTGACAGGTCGCCAGACTATCACATAGAGACCGACAACCATTCACGCTCACTTTCACACCTACGGGGAATTTAGAGTCACTAATTAAAGATAGGGTCGACGATCTTGGAGAGCTAGCAAAATTTGAAAGTAGCATGCCTCAGGAGCTCCGTCTAAACCCAGCCCCTCTCTCAAAACTCCTTCCAAGGCAACGCCCCCCACACACATGCACGAGCACCGCCGCATCGTAACTACTTCACATTTTTCGTAGCTATTTCATCACTAAATTCAAAAAAAAATTTTGAGGCGAGAAATCAACTGTGTAGATTTTAAATATTGACAGTTTTACGATGTTAGATGGCGAATCAAACATTTTCTCCACCGTTGTCGGAGTTTAGAAGCTCCACAAACTGCTGGCACAGCTAGCTAGCTCCTGCCGGGATCGCCACCTCTCCAGCCGGGCAGTCACTCACACAGACCCCGCTATGAGCTGGCTGGAGCTCTCTCAAGAGACCGGTCTCGTAGACGAGGGGCTTTTATTTCCTTGTTGACGGATAGTTTGTTTAAATATCACAACACAAATGTCCATTATAAATTAACATGTGTTTATCTGCCTTTTTGGAGATGAAAAGCTCCACAATTGCCCGCGGGGGTAGCTCACTGGAGAGCCGGCCACAGAGCAGCAGAGTGGCGAGGGAAAGAGCTGCCTCTGACGGGGGCAGAGAGATACCTGCTGAGACAACACGACCCTTTTTAACGTTACTCTAATATCTGGAGGGACATCAGTCCACTCGTTTGTTTCTGTAACTGAAAAAGCAGTTTGAATAACTTAAATTTTGTCGAGCAATGTTTTATATCCGCTGTCTCCTCTCGTTGATACTCCTGTTTGTCTGACTTCACTATGAGCTGATAGAATAAATAGTTTAAACCTGCAGTAACTTATAAAGTAAACTAACAGAACATAAACAACTAAATCAAAGTTGCATTTTTCGATAATATTGTAATAGTGGTGCGAGTTCGTGCTCGTTGTCCAGTGTTTTAAGAGCTGGTTTAAAGGCTAAAGCCTCATCTAGCATACTGCAAATACATCACTTTAACCGTTTCATACTACATAGTACTCAGGAACGCAGTATGCAGTATATAGTACATACTGCATACTGCGTTCGTCAGTAGTATGTAGTAGGCGGTTTCGAATACAGCCACGGAGCGGAGAGAGGACCTCAACTCAACAATGCTACCTCAAGTAACCGCGGCAGTGCTACTGCAGGAATGAGTTTTCACTTCCATTCTCCAGTAAACATGCGCCGGCGACGCGCTTTAAGTTCAGGCTGGTGCACGCCAAGGGAAGAGTACGAGCAGGGAGGCATCTGATTGGTTCTTTACAACTGGGCGCAGAGGCAGTGATTGGTAGACGTTTTTACAGGATTACAGCAGCTACAGATGACGGATCTTTTCCGGTCTTTTTCCAGAGCTCATAAGTAATGTATCGCTGTCGGGTGTAAAGACTATTTCAACCAATATAACAAATAGTGTATACTGGATAAATCGCCAACCCTGCCTTTAACCTTGGATAGACAGGAAGGCAATCCAGGCACTCCAAAATACTAAAACAAGTGGCAACGAGGAAGGAAATATATTAACAAGACTCGGTCAAAACCGAGTATATGGCTGGACCGTATATGTGAAGTCTGTGAATTTGTGGCTAAATTGTTATACAAATAGTCAGTGGTCATGTCTATGTTTTGTTAAAACTTTTCTCCACTTATATCTTAATGTTTGATTGAAAGCCAACTTATAATGAAGCAAATAACATTCAGCAATACTAAATGGTGACATTTACTAGTCAGTATATTATACATTTTATACAAGGTGAAAAGGTATTAGCATGACATACAGTATGCAAATACTGTACATACCGAAAGTTTATCAGCGTTGAGATATTCCAGCTGTCATCACTGACGTTGTTGTTGCTGTATTTATTCCTAGATGGAGTGTTAATGGAGCAGCTGCAATGTTAACGTAGCCTGCCACTGATCGATCCGAACTCAATTCAGAAAACAAGCATTTTAAAAGTTGTTTGCTTGTTGACAGACTTGACAAAGAATGAATTCAGACTTTTTATAAATCGACATCGTAATGTCATTATTTCGGCATTATTTTGATCCATTTATTGCAATTAAATCACAGCACAGTCTGTTTATTTGGGGTTTATACAGCAGTAGCGAAGTGTGGCTGCTAGATACAGTCAGTGAAATGGTCCCTGTAATGGAAATGGAGGAAAGCGAGGCGAAAATTTCCTTCGCGCTTGGGTTGAATGCACGGTAAGACAATATGAAGCACAACATAACGTAACTTAAACGAACATAAACAATAGCACATGCACAACAACAGCACTATGTAATGTTACATTGAACCGCTGACACGCTCCCCAGAAAACGTAAACACAGAACTGTTCTCCGCCTTTTCATTTTGAAAGAGCAACGACCAATGAGGAAGCTCCAGCAGTCAGCCGACCAATCCTGTAACTTCATCACTCAGTCAGTCACTCAGTCACTCACTCAGTGACAGACTTTTGCGTTTGTAGGGCTGGCCATCTGCGGTCCAGCCAAAAATATATAAATATTTCTTATACACAGAAAGCATGTAAAGTCTATATCCTCATTAAGACCAGGATACTTTAAGGCATCCAGTCAATGGATCCAAAAAGTCTCCCTCTGGTTAAGTTTTTGTAACCTGTCTCCCCCCCTGACCAACGGTTTAATATGTTCGATGCCCTCTATGCGTAACAAAGAATCATTAGCACTGTGATACTCACTAAAGTGTCTAGGCATGGGGTAGTCGCGATTCTGATCTCTAAGGCGTCTTTTTGTGCGGCCTATGTAGAAACGCCCTCCTCACATGGACAAGACAGGCGGTTTATGACAAAGGTAGTATTACAGTTAATGAAATCACTTTGTTTATAGGTTTTATCTGTGTTAAAGCTGCAGTATGCGATATTGGCGCAAATATGATTTTAAAAAGTTATTTTTTAGAAAAAGGCCGGCATATCGTGACAGTAGTACATGAAACAGGTAACCTGAATAAAATCATGTTCCTCTGTGTCCTACTGATTCCTCCGTTGCTACTTACATCATCTGAAGGATTTCACTTACCGGAGGAAAACAAGGTCTGCTGTCCAGCTGCCGTCTATGAGAGCCGGCTGTCCATCACTCACAAATTCCGACCAAACTGTCAAACTAGGCAGCGCTGATCAATTATGAATCAATATTCTGTTACTGTAATGCCTATTTCTCGCCTCAAATGTTTTCAGAATCATCTTGTAGTTACTGTTTAGCTGTAAAATGAGAAAGTTTGTGACTCAGCCGCCATTGTAAAATCTGTTGAAGGAAGCCAAGTTCTGGTCACATGACCGGAGCACAGCCAATAGGAGCGCTCTCTCTCTCTGAAATGACCTGTGATTGATCAAAATCTTGATTTTTCTAAAGCCTAAAAACAGAGACATGAGGAGGAGCAGAAGTCTAGTTATCTCTCAGACCACTTGAATTACAATATGCTGAAAGGTTATTATGGAATTTTTGCCAAATTATGCCAAAAAATTGTTGCCTACTGCCACTTTAATGTCAGCAAAATATTTACGGCTTGGTCAGCCAAGTACCTTTTTTATCGTCTGGAAGATATGAATGTATGAGCCTGTCCCTAAGAGTAGGGGCTCGTCTAAAAGAAACAATAGGGGGTTCAGGAAAAACTTTACTCAACACAGTGTTGCTTTCAATGATGGCCCAGTTGTTCTTAATGATGCGTTTGATCTGATGAGTACTGTATGTCGTGACAAAAAATGGACAAGACTGATGTGCAGGCTCATGTCTGATGTTTTGAAGAAGGGTATCACGCTAAAGTGACTGTGCTCTCTCAAAAGCCTGCTTGATCACCCTAGGTTTGTAAGTTCTTTCTGCAAACCTATTGGACATGGCCTCAGCCTGTTCAACAAAATAAGTCTCTTGGTCAGAAATACGTCGTAGCTGTTGGAATTGGCCATATGGAATATTTTCTTTAAGGTGGTGGTGAAAAGATTCAGCTCTGAGGATAGTGTGGCATGAGGTACTCTTCCTGAAGAGAGTGGTATGCAGCTGTCCCTCTGTCCCCTTGAAAATAGTTCAATCTAAAAAATGTATGCTGTGCTGAGAGTGGTCAATAGAGAGTCTAATATTGGGATTAATGAAGTTCAGGTATTTATGAAAATCCAATAGTTCAGTCTCACTACCGTTAAAGATTAATAGCACATCATCAATGTAGCGACCATACCAAGTAATACAGTGATGGAAAGGGTTAACAGGATTCAAAACATATTCCTTTTCCCACAAATAAAAAAAATGACAAGCATACTTTGGCGAAAAACAGGAGCCCATAGGTACCCCAATCTTTTGAATATATATTTCATCCATGAACAAAAACACATTATTGTGAATGACCCAGTCTGTCAACTTCAGTAGAAAAGAAAAAGTAGCAAACTCCACACAGAAGGGCCCCAAGCCCCCAGGATGTGCGCCGGTCATGGATCCCAATTTTTGTAGTGGCCAAACGGCGGTACTGCAACTTCCGTGTCCGTCACGTGATGCCATTGGGCCCAAATAGACTTTTTCCCATAGACTTACATCGGGAAAGAGACGTCTGTAACTCAGCGGATACATTTTTTCGAGGTGAATCAACTACCCAGTACGAACACTCTAATAGCCCTTATTTAAATCATTAGGTCCTAAAAGTTGTGAAATGCACTAATAGCCGAAATCAAGAGTTATTTCCCTTCCGCCGTTCATGTGAATGAGACCTAGACCGAGGCTGGAGCGCAAGCCATGACGATGGCGTGACGTTGGGACCATGTCACCGAGTCATGTGACCGAGCGGACGCTACTGCGCATGTTCCATGTGCCCAAGATCCGGGTACTTTTCCAGGCGGAAGTCAAGCTGTTTTGTCTTCATGCGCCACTGAGCAACTTTCATAGGAATGAACGGGGCCCCGCCTCCAACGCTGTATCCAGTTCTCTTAATACATCCATGACCCCAAGCTAGGTTTGAACCTACGACCCTCTTGCTGTGAGTCGACAGCGCTAACCACAGTCTGCACCACCATGCAGACTGATACAAAAACATATCATACATTATGTACTTAACCAGATACACTCCTTATGCAAGCATGCAAACTCTTGCACAGGGAAGGATAGACATAAGAATTGAAAACACAAGTTGAAAGGACAACAACTTTTTTTCCCTTGTTTCTGTCTCCCTGGTCATCTTTCTTGCTGCTCCCACTCCTTTCTTTTCTTTCCCCCTTTCTCTCAAATGGGAGACAACCTGTACAGAATATGACAGCAAGAGTAAAGCATCTCCTCTTTTATTTATCATCTTGTGTTTTATTCATACGTTTCTATTTAATCTATTGATTTACAGCTAAGGCTGTGGCTTCTCTGCCGACTGTACTCCCACTCTGGCTTAAGAGTGTGAACACAATATTGAATTTATCATGGCGCATAGCAACAATGGATGTGTGTGTGTGTGTGTGTGTGGGAGAAATTATTCTTGCATTACTGAGTTAACAGCAGACATGTGGTGGGAAGGTTATGGTAATACCACTCGCCTCCTTTCTATCAAAAAACATGGAGTTTGGTGAAATCCTCACAGGAGCACATGGTGTTATCAACTTCTTCCCTTTATCACACTCATACACATACAGTACACACACACACACACACACACACACACACACACACACACACACACACACACACACACACACACACACACACACACACACACACACACAGGCACAGCCTCGATTGATTCAAGGCTGCATTGATTCCATAATGATATTTACTGCAGTGGTTCAGGGGCTGAAGGTGTGTGTGTGTGTGTGTGTCTGACTGGATTTGTCTGGATCACCTGTGGGAATATTGGAATGTAAAATGGTGTGTGTGTGTGTGTCTTTAGGGGAGATAAAGCTAGAATGTTGTGTGTGCGTTGCAGCATACAGTTGGTGTGTTGTTGGCTTATGTATGAAGCAGAGGCAGTAGGGGAGTGAAAGGCCGAGGTGGACAGTCGTAGCTGAGGAGTCTTACATGCTTGCTGCTCTGTTGCTGCCCCCCCCCAAGTTGTAAGCTGCTGTATTGTTGCATTTTGCAGTCACACAGCTCGGAGTGGAGAGGAGGAGGGAGGGTATATGTAAAGGAAGAAACTGACTGGGTGGTCGTCACAACGTGAATGAGGTGTGTGTTTTAGAGTTTTCCATGTGCTTGGGCCGGTCCGCTTTAGCCGCACCATGCCAAGCCAAGCCGTGATGACGTGTTTCCACTACAAACTACAGCCTCCCAGCAAGGGGTTGCTGCGGCTTTCTGCTGTGGTCATGCTAGCACGAACCCCCCTCAACAGAGCTCATGTTGTTACAGCTAACGGACTGGCTCAAGAATGTGTTGTCATGTACAAGCAATGAAAGAGAGAGAGAGAGAGACAGAGAGAGAGAGACTGAAATGGTTTATTTGGCTCAAAGTTCAAAGATTCAAAGGTCATCAGGGTCACTGCTGTAGGGGAAGTCGACACACACACACACACTTGTTGTCACAGTGAAGACCAGAATGACTCAACCCTCCCTCACATTAGCTCTCCGAGAGCACAGCTGGGTCAGCTTTCGTGTGCGTGTTTCAAACTGATGACAGTGTGCTGTGAACAGGTAAAAAGGCAGAGCAAATTACCCCTTATTTCCAGGATCAATTTGTCCCCCTATAAGGGGCAATTGGAGAAATAGAGCTCTGTAGGCGGTAAAGCACTTCAGTCATTTTTTCATCCCTTCTTGTCTTTTTCTTCTTGTCTCTCATCTTTAAGGAAAATAAAAAAAATAAACACGGTGTCCTCTGGCTCCCCTTATCTTCCTCAGTAATGGGCGAAAACAGCGTCTCAGTGTAAGAAAGGGAGAAATGATGACCAAATGCGGGACATCCCATCGTCACAGTCCGACAGGCAGATTGTGACAGTAGGACGCCTATTTTTTGTTCACCGTCATTTCTTGGGGAGATATGATGTGATGTGCTGCAGGTGGCCAGTGTTGGCCCTGTTATTTCTCTGTATCCTTTTCCAGCGATGATAGCAGACCAAGTGGGATTGTGTTTTTCAAATGTCACAGCGTTTGAAAATGGGGGAGCGAGTCATGATCAAAGTGGAACGGCAGAGCAAATGGCGGCACTGACTCTTTAGAACCAAGTTGAGAACACAGTGTCAAAGTTAAATGGTTTCCTTTCATTCTTTTGTCCTTGGTGTCCTTTTCATCTTCAAACTCTGCGGAGCTTTTGCATTGTGCGCAGGGTGTATTTGTGATTTTTATACCATTGTGTGTTAGTTCTTGTTGTGTCTGTGTGTGAAGATTATTTTATATCTAGAGACGTGTGGAGGCTTTATTGATTTTATAGTATCATTTATGTGTATAGTTCGTTTTTGTACTTTTTCTGTCAGAAATGAGGAGGTTGAACAGGGGTTTTATGTGAATGTCATGCTTCTGTTTGTGCAAGTGTGAGTGTGTTGCAGTGTTGCAGTATAAGTTTGCGGTGAAGCCCCCTCAGTGGTTTTGGTCAAAGCAAAGAGTCAGCATCTATTCAGCTAACATTAACCCTGCTGCTGGACACACAGCCTGTGTTGACATGCAGATTTATGTGTCCCCCCTCTGTCTATGTGTGTGTGTGAGCTCAAGCTCTGCTCAGTTGGCCTGTAGACTTTGCTGAAAGCTGTTGCATGGAGTTAGTGAGTCATTTCTTTTATGAGATCTGTATTGTTGGAAGTTGGGCATTTCCCAAAAGCCCTGGCGTCCCCTCTCTTTCTCTCTCTTTCTTCATCTCTCAGTCTTTCCGACAGCCTAATTTCAACAGGGGAATCAATATTCATCCCTTTTTCCTCCTCTGCTTTTTTCTTTGGGCCAACATTCTCTGCATATCTCCATCACTTATGAGCATCACAAATCACAGCCCAAATTGGCTGTTCTACATTTTTGTCCCCTCTCACACAGAAATCGGACCAGATGAGGGATGACTGGGGGCCCTCTCTGACTTTCAGGAGCTTATAAAGGAGGAAATAATTGGAGAAGCATTCTCTCAGAAACACACCTTCTCTAAAACTGTAAGGCGTGTGGATTTGGAGGCGTTTGCTGCGGAAGCTCATTCCAAATAGCCTCAGTTGTAGCCAGCTGGCAGATCCCACAGTGCCTGGAGAACTGTTAAACCTCAAAATCGAATGAGTACATGATACATCAGTATGATCAACGATGTGTCAAATGACAGTTGGTTGCTCTACTTTGCTTGGCCACAGTGAAGGTGACCAGGGCCTGTATTTGTCAAAGTTCGGAGAGTTATTCTTAACAATACTTTAAAGAGCCAACTTAGGAGTTAAAAAGAAAAAACAAATTTGCTAAAAGTAAAGACTTACAGTAGGAACATTTACCAAGTGATTTTCTCCTACTTACAATGTCAGGGGCTAAGGTCGAATAGTCTTTTTTGCTTCGGACGGTTCCTAACCGAGTGAAATGACCCGAAAGTATCTAAGTGGCAGCCATGATAGGAGCTGGTCGAATTCTCTAAATGCTAAGGAAAGGTTCCTCAATGCTTCCTCTCTTATCTCCTTTAGCATAGGGTACACTGGACCATCCTTTTTGAAAGGAAAGGAGATATGCCGTCCCACAATTCCTTGCGGCAGAATCATTTAAACCATTCCAATCCCAAAAAACTAAGAATTGCTGTGTTTTCGTTAGCTTAGAATGAGCCCTTCATATCTACATAGGGAGCAGGTCCTCTTCACGGAGTCCGCCATGTTGCTCTGCCAAGTTTCTACAGTAGCACAGAACAGACAAACCAAACACTAGCTCATTTTTTTACGTTACCTGAAGGCCAACGTAGTTCTCCGACATGCTTGTTAAACTGCGGTAATGTGAGCCGCAGAATGCAAAACCGATGTACTGCCAGCCGACGTCTGACTTCCATTGCTCCTAATGTAGAGTTATTATAGTAAGGATGGCCTCTGAGCGAGGCGAACAGCGGTCCTACAGTTTTGCACTCGGCGGCTCACTTTACCGCAGTCTTGGAAAGGGAAGAATGAGCGGAGGGGTACTCAGTTGGTTGCAATCTGCAACCACACCACTAGATGCTGCCAAATCCTATACTCCTTTAAATGCACATTGTGGATAAATTGAAAACCTCCCGCTTTAAAAACAAAAAACAATACAAAAAACTGCAAATGCATAATTCCATAGCCTAGTGTAAGTGCACTCAGACTCTCTTATCACAGTCTTTTCCAAAGTCCTTTCTTCAAATTCTTCACATCGTTTCTAGATATCATGAAGTTTCCCATCGAGGTCAAGGAAAAGTGGTTAGGAAAAGACATAGGACACGTTTTTTTTTTTGACTATTCGACTGCAGCCAAGGAGTTATTCTTCAACATCAAATGATTACCTGTATGCTCAGGAAGGTATTGCCAGTCAGCCAAAGGATTTAACCCAGCCCCATTGTTCATTCCTTTGAAAACTGAGATGTTATTCTGTAAAGCCTATATGATTTAAATGTTTTATTTAATTTTATTTGTGTGAAATCTGTAAAATCTCCAGTAGCAATTTACAACAAGTAGCCTCTAACCATTTAGGATGATATTATAGTAAATTGACTGAACTATAAAGAGCTAATTCCCAAGAGACAAGTTAGCAGGTAAATTGCTATTTGTTAACTGCTATAAAATAACACCTTGTTGTTTCATAAATCCTATCACAAAATGCTACAAAAGTACAGTCTTAAAGAGGAGATTCTAATTTTCAAACAAGATATAACATGGGTATAACTGCGGTATGGATATGAAAATATAAAATATATGAATTCATCAGCTATTATACACAAATTGCTGGTCTGCAGCTTCCTGTATGCCCTGAGAAATAAAGAGCATTTATTTACAATGAAATATAATAAATAGCATTCATTCTTAACAGGAAAAAGGTGAAGAATGTTTACCATTTATCTGTCATCTGTCAGTTTGATAAATATGGGCCTTGGATAACAGCCTGTGGTTTGAGAGGAGCTTCTTTTCTTTCTCTGCTTTTAACCTACTTACACTTTTGACATAAATAGGGACAAACTTCTGGTCTGGAGTTCAGCCGTAAAGGGTCGTCTCTGTGAAAGAAAGCAGGAGACTGTGGGAAAGTGAGAACATCCCTCAGGTCATCCCATCTATTGTATAACCTCACTATACATAGGTTTCCTCCAGCCAACTATTTTTAGGTTCCCCCTCTTTTTTGGTTTTGTTGGATGTTTTCTAAATGCCATGGAAAATGTCAGCCGAGCCTGAACCAGCGACCGACAGACATTTGTCCTTGTCTTGTTCCTCCAACACCTGTCTCTCCAGATTTGAGGAGAGGTGCTGAGGGGCCTTCCCCTGTCCTTGTCACTTCTCTCTCTCTGCTCTTGTATTTTCACACATACAGCACAAGGATCTACGATTTGAGTACCACTACCGCTATTAAGAATTTCATGCTCTCCTTTCAGTGGGGAGCTCATGGCAAAATCCTGCACTGGCATGATTTGTGAATTAAAAATCCCGGCATTTCTTTTTTTATTTGCTCAGGCCTGCGTTGTTGGAGCAGATTGGCTGTCAGCGGAGATTACAGTCCTGCTTAGCAGAGTGAATACAAAAGGAGAGCCAGTGTTGCCCTGTTGTCAGACATAATGGTGAGAAAAGGTGCAGGAAAAACCAACGAGGTGTAATGGAGGCAGACTGATTAGGTACGGCAGATGCACACATATGCATGCAGCAGATTTTCTCTTCATTTCTCTCTCACTTATGTCTTTCATCTTATTCTCTTTGGTTCTGTCTCTTTTTCACACTCCATCTCTCCTCCATTTGTCTTTCTGCGTTTCTTCCTCTGTCTCTCTTTTTCTTTCTTTCTTTCTTTCTTTCTTTCTTTCTTTCTTTCTTTCTTTCTTTCTTTCTTTCTTTCTTTCTTTCTTTCTCTCTCTCTCTCTCTGTCACGCACACAAACACTGAGGTGATTATTTCTGGCAGGTTGGGTGTGAAAGTGTGCTATGATAAACATGCTGCCGTGGTTATTAATTTTGAGTAATGGCAGCGTCAAACTCCAGTGCCTTGATAAGTATCGAAGATGGAGGAACATTTGTGGCGTGGCGCAGAGACACAATGAAGGCGAGCAGCTGGAGCTTATAGGCTACAACAGCGTGAGAGCTGCTGTCGTATTCGGGCACAGATCCAAGGACAGCAGCATCCTACACCTCCCTGTGTATGTCACACCTTAACTAACAAAAATATGGAACACAAAATCAGTATAATATGTAATTCATATGATAATTTATTTGCTGTAGCCGTACAGTTCAGAGGCGCTTGAGTCTGACCTCTTCAGATGAAGTCTCTTTGCTCTCCACACCACCCTGCTGCTCCAGGGTCTTTAATTTGATTGGATTGCTCCCATTTATGGAATTTATGAGATTTGATTTGTGATACACTGTCTGTGATGGCTAAACAGCTGCTGAATTTAAAGGGGCTTTAAGTAATCTTTGACTTTAATCACCCTCTGTCAGTTACTAAGGACTTGCAGCACCGACAGGTCTGGTGCAGGTCATGGTGGCTTGTAATGTGTTACAAAAAAGTCAGATTCCCACTTTAGAGGTAGCTAATAAGAGCAGAAATGTCTGGAGGCAGTATGTCACAGTGTCAAATAGTAAAACTTTTTTTGCTTGAGTTAAAAATGATTTTTTTTAAATTTTCTGATAGGACATTTTAGCTACGTGTATGCTGTCAAACACCCTTTTAGGTTGTGATAGCATTAATTCTTTGTATTTTGTGAGCTGTATTGATGTGAAGTACCACTTTTCAATTACAGTATCACACAAAAAAATGTATCTCAGCAGCGTTTAAATTACCTTGTGGAACGTCCAAATGTAATCATCACATGGGAAACCCTGCATCTCACAGCTGTGGAACCACATTAGACATAGACCTCGTAGCGCTATTGTCTCACAAAATGAGTCATGAGCCTGACACTGAAATATAGCTAAAATTCATATTAACCAAATTGTTGACCCTTGACATCAAAATTATTGGTCCCATTTTGACCAAATACATTTTTCCTGTAATTCAATTTTTTTTTCCGTGTGTAAGTTTACCCTCTGTTCTGTCAGGCTGGGAAAATGTATTATTACTTTAGCATATAAGCAGACCAGGAGATAAGAGAAGAAGCCAATAGAGAACATGCTTTAAAAACATGGCATTTATTTTTGCGCAGTGATGCAAAAGGTATGTGGAGTATTGTTTATTGTGCATCTTCCAAAAGGTCTCTGCTTAGAGTGATCTCCTCTCATTTGATTTTCCTTCTGATCTTATATTTATGTCTTTGTTTTGAGAGTTGATCCCATTTTCAAGCTTTTATCCAATTCCCTAGTTGTAATGGATTGATGTTTTTTCATATTAATTTCACTCTGAAGGTTAAATTTCTGCTGAATGGAATATTGAGCAGAAATCTGTGTGTGGGGTTATTTTTATGTTAGATTTTTCTGTTTCGTCAGGAAGAAAATGAAAAATTCCAACATGGTTTTCTGACTTTACTTTCTGTTTGTCAGCAAGGAAAAGGGCATTTTCTTCCTATTTTCTGACTTTTTATACATGACCTTTCATTGTAATGTTGTCAACGAAAATTTTGATGATAAATTTGTTGACGTCCTCTTATTTCATCACTATTCATTCAACCTTTATTTATACTTGAGAGATCATTTAGGGGCAACCATCATTTACAATGACATTGAGTCAATTGCAAAACAAAGAAAAGGAAAGCAAAACAAAAATAATTAGATATAGAAACAGGGAAGATGCTATATCATTATAAAAATAGTAAAAGCCATTAAAATTTTTCGATTAGGAAAAATAATTTGATAGATACATTCGGATATTTAAGATGTAAAATAAAGTACAGTTTATACAAATGCCCTGTAATTTTGCAATTACGATAGATGATTTGACAGATTAAAACGTAAATTGTACTAAATTGTAACGACAATGTAAATGAAATTAATATTGACAACAAAAATGACGACAAATTCTTTGTTCATTATGCCCTGACGAGGAAAGACGAGACAAAGTCGTTGGCTCTTTGTGGACAAGGGATGCTAATTTAGATTTCTTTTCTGTCCTACATCCGACCCTCATTAACCGATCATTAACCATTAACAGACAAGATTAAAATGTACTATTTAGAATGGACCAATGTGTGTGACCCATTAAAAAAGTAAAACCAATACAGCAAATGTTTTAGTTTCAAAATAGCGGACAGCTTATCTACTGGTTGTTATTCAGAAACATGTCGATATGCTGTGGGGTTAGTCTGGTGTGCACTCTGTTGACTGTTGGAGAATATATTGCTCAGATGGCACACAGAGCTAGCGAAAACTAAATCTTGACTAAAACGAAACAAAACAAAAAGACTACAAAGTGACTCTAAACCAACTACAATTTTCAGTAAGCGACTAAGACTAAAACTAAATTTAAAATTATTGTCAAAATTAACACTGAGGCCTCTCTTACTTACTCCAACACAGTCATTATTTATTTACTTTTATTGAAGATTAATACAGTCTCAGTAGGCTTGCAGCGGTAGTTGGTGTTACCGGTGTTACACGGTGGTCGGGCATACACCGATTACATTACTTGCCCATCACCCCCACCATTGTTTGGCTTTTTTATAGAAATAAAACCCATTTAGTTAATTTTGGCAAATCCGCGGCGTGTTATCAATACATAGTCGGACGACGGACACTACAATCGGAAAATGAAAGTGTCTGCTCCCTATGGAGTCTCAGCACAGAGTAGCATGAGTCAGATTTCACATACATGGGACGAGAGAGAGTTGAGAGGCAAGACGATGGTGGAGGATTTGGTGTCAAAGCGAAAAGCAAAAGCGCCTATTGCTATAAGGGAACCATACCATTAATGAGGCAATCGCTGTATGAAAGACATAGTGGTCACAGCCGGTGTGCCGGAGAGACCAGACACACCGCCATCCAACGGTAAAGATCAAAGTAAGCGCTCTACATATATTGACCGTCATCTTTTCTTGTAAAATGTCCGGTGTAATCGGTAACACCGGTGTTGCCACAAGTTTATTATCTGGTGGGAAAATCTCCTCACCGTCACATCCCTAAGTCTCTTGTCGCTCCTGCATATTTACAGTTTCACTCTACCACCCAAAAACATGCATATGGATGGCTACTTTAGTCTGTGGCCAAAACTGTATCTGTGCATATTTGTAGATGCTAGCCTGTGAATGGGTGCTGAAGTGCACATGGTCTTAAGGCTCTGTGAGTGACTCTCACCCAGGGAGCCTCACTGGTTCTCCCCCCCAGAGCGAGGCCTGTACAGTGTTCTGCGTGTGTTCACCCTGCATCTGGATGTGTGGGTCCTGTGATTTGAGTCACTCAGACTCAGTGTGTCAACTGAGCAAGCAGGTAATGTAATCACACAGAAATGTTCTCATGAAGTGCTCCGTTGGCCAGGAACCAAAGTAATGGACTGAGAATGGTGACACTGCTACTACTGTGGAAATGCGTGGCCATCAGCGCTCCATGTTCCCTCACTGAAGGGAGCAGAAGTCTTTCACCTTACCCTCCAAGCCTTCAAATTACATTCAGAACTGTGAATTCTTTCCTTTCATGAGATGGCATACCTCTTCTCAATGTCCGTTTTACAGCAGACATTAATTGTCCTCCCAGCAAGCGCTCTGTTAAATTGGCAGTGGTGTTGGATTGAGTCTGTCAAAGCTATGCAGAAGTGGAAAGTTCACGAGTAGTTCTCTTTTTGAGCAGAGTAGAGTTGCTTTGTGCTTGTTGATACTTTTGTGGTCAGGATTTCTGTGCGTTGAGGTTGTTGTTTGTGAATATATTTGGCTTACAGGTGGTACACAGCAGGGGCTGTGGCTGATTATGGTTATCCATACTGTGGGGTCAGAAAGTTGCCAGTATAATCTAAATGGTAAGGAGACCACGGGGCTCGGCTGCCCTTGTTTCACCATGCTGGAGACCTGGCATTTGGCCTGTGTTTGAGGACCAAAGCTGTAATTTTCTCTTCCTCTGCTCTCTGTGGCTTTTGGAAGACTGGGTCAGATGAATAAAACAAAAGCCATATTCAAAATTATTCTTTTATATGCTCATCCTTTCATGCCTTATTTCTTTATCATCAAATGAGCACATGTCCTCGTGGCCTTGTTCCATGCCACCAGCACTTTCTGTTATATTGCTCTGTTCTTTTTTTGTATTGCTGTGCTGCTTTATTGATACCATCCTTTCCTTCCTTCCCTTCACTTCCCTCCTTCCTTCCATTCTTCTCACTGCTGTGCTCAGTATATCTCCCACCATCTCTCCCTCTCTTCCTCTCTTCCCTCCGTTCCTCCCTACAGCGTTCCCCCATTCCCTCTGCGTTGCACTCATTTGTGTGATCGCCTTCTTCTTACCCACAGCACATCCGCTGCCCCACAAATGAGAGCAGGGAGAGCGGGAGAGCAAAGGGGAGAGCATGATGCAGGGCCCAAGGAACAGGGTTTAATGAAGCCAGCCTAAATGAATTTACTGCTTTCCATTGAACCACTCCGTCCCATGTGGCGGACTAGCACCTCAGCCATTGTGTCGGAGGGCCCCTCTCTGTTCTGCTACCTGTTTGTCAGACACCTCTGTAATTAGCCGCCACTTTTCAGGAGAGTAATTGCGTATTAGAGCCGTGTTTTGTTAGGGGAGCCTCAAAAGTGAACATTTTTATGCAAATGTTCAGGCCTAGATTAAGAAAATTACCCAGGGTTTTGAGTGCGGGAGAAATAGAGGAAGGCCATTTTCTACCAAAGAAGAAGAAAAGAAATTGTGTGTATCACAGCATGCTAAATGGATGGAGGGGACCGTGTGTCTGCTTGAATTTGTATGATGGGATATTTGTATTAGTCTCCAGGGATAAACGTTTTTGCTGCGTGGCTGATTCACTATTTCAAATTGGTATTTTAAACAGTGCTCTGTGATGGGACTTGAATAGCATAGTAAATTGGAGTTATTAAATGCTATTGTTGCTCACCTGGTTTGTATTAGAAGCTCCTGGGGACAAATACTGTGCTGATTGTTATTCATTGTCTTTGTTTTCATATGCGTGTGTGTGTGTGTGTGTTTGAGTTTAGCCTCTGGAAAGCCTGCACATGCCAGCTGCTTGCTTGCAACTTCTCTGGTTAGGAACAGGGCTGCAGACTGAGGAACCTGTATTGTGTTGCACCAACTATTCATAAATCCATTACTAATTTAAGTCCTACCTACAGTAACTTCTTAGTAGCTTCTAGCTAGGTTCAAACTAGTGATTTACTTAATCAGGTTGCACTATTTAAACTTAAGAAATGTCTTTGCTTTATATCTCTATAGCTACAGTCAACGTATCCACATACTGTACAACGGTTCGTATGATATCTTACGAAAAGTAATTCCTCATTTTTCATGTGTTTTCCTACGAATGTCCAGCAAAATGTGACGCGGGTGTCAATTTCTGCTCCAATCTTTTCAAAATAAACTTCTGTCTTCACAGGAACTTGGATAGGTTTAGGCAGCTAAACTACTTAGTTAGGATTAGGAGAATATGTTGGTTTGGGTTGAAATAACTCCGGAAGTGGCGTAAATTATGTACGGACGTTACTTGACAAATAAATCGACGTTGACTTCTGGTTTCACACGGGACACGAACAGCGGTCTCTTGGACGAAAGTCTTGTGTTTTTTTGTTAGTTGGACCATAATGTGATCTGATGAATACATGTCAGTGCATTTATATATATGTAGAATGTATGCAAATGTGCATATACTGTATGGTTAGTACTCGGCACATGACCCCACCAGCCAAGGACACAAACTCATCTCCCCCTTCTTTCATTCAACGCTAACCTGCCCAAGCCATGACATATGGCCTGTCTGCTTTGATCAGGCCGTCAAAATCTGAACCTCAAATTTAATGTTCAGCTGGAGCAGAACGATGCATAAACACTCTCCAGACACCCCCAGGAACTCTGGAAAATCTGCCTTCCTCCTGGAAACTTGAACTTTCTAATTTTATTTCAGTCGCAACTCGTTTGCAACTCGGAAATCCCCTCCTCTGTCTTTGAACAAAACCAAAAGAGAAAACTGTGTACTGTATATGTGGTGTGTGTGTCTGCATTTATTCTTTTGTGAACTTGTGTATGTATGCATTTATTTTCTTGTTTTCTTGAATGCCTATCATATCTGAGTTTTTTTTTTGCCAATGTTGCTGCTGTATGTAAACTTTACATTTAGCCTGTGCAGTTTGTTTTAGGATCAAGCATGTTTCTTGTTCAGGTTAACATTAGCTCAGGGTTAATTTGTCTTTCCAATTGTGCCTCGTCATGGAGAGGTCAAATCACATGGTCAGAGACAAGACAGCATCCTGGCAGCTGGGAGAGATTTAGTGTCTTACCAAAGGACAAAGCAGGACCATTGCTTGCTATTCTAAGGAGCTTGTACCCGGGCCTTTAATCACTCACAAATCAGTATGCTGTGCTTTAAATGAATGTGCCACAGTTGTAGTTATCTGGTGCATTAGTCCACATTTGACAAATCATGAGTGATAAACATCTCTGATGCTTAAACGTTTACTTTGTTGGATCTGAAGAGGGTTTGGACTTATCTGATGCTCGGCTCTTATAGCGAGCTAAAACTCCTATGTTTTTTTGCCGTCGGCAGTCTGCTTCCATTACCTACTAAGCCTTTGTCAGATTGCAGGGCTGTGAAGCGGTCCCCTATCACCAACGGTAACAGTGGTTTCCAAGTCCCAGTCTATTCAGCTCACGCCGCCACCCTTCAGAGACTGGTAATAACTATTTGCTCAGGCTTATACATTCTCACCCCCTGACTTACATTTTTTTCCTGTTTCGTCCCTCGCTCAATTCATCCTCCTCCGTTTACTGGATCCATATTTTCTTCCCTCCCTCCCTCCCTCCTTCTCTGGCGTCATCTTTCCTTTCATCAAAGCAATCACTATTTAAACTCTCCTCCACTCCAAGGTCCTGTCAGATCCCCTAGAAGCCAAACACTATTAAAAGAGGTCTCTAGAGTTTAGCTAGTGTGTGTATGTGGGTGTGGGCATTTATATGTACAGTAAGTGTGAATTTTGCGGGCGTATCTCAGCGTGAAGGCACAACCGTGTAGTAATATGTGTATGTATCCACATTGGGGTTGAGGGCATATCTCCCTTTTTGATCCTCTGGATCTTCAATAAGAGCGTGAACTCTGGTGGGAAATCTATTGGCAGCAGATTCAGACAACTACGGAAATTTGGCCTGGCGGGAGGCAGTAAAAAGGTGGTTGTGGTGGGGGGGGGGGGAGAGGGGTTAGAAGAGCTTGCCATAACCCAGAGAGAGTAAAAATATGAATAGAGTGTGGCGTCGATGACCTTGTGGTATGCGGTTTTGGACTCTGCTTAGCCAAATGGGAAAACAATTCAAGCGTTTGCTGAAACACACACACAAATATGCACACACAGTACACCCAGAAGCAGAGGAAAATACACACACACACACACACACACACACACACACACACATACACACACACACACACACACACACACACACACACACACACACACACACACACACACACACACACACACACACACACACACACACACAGAGTTACATTCATATAAATACCCACATCTTCAAACGACCTGCTCAAGATTTCTGAAACAAAATCTTAATTATGGTACACGGCACTTGTAACATTAAAATTGTGTTTACTCTTTTTAAAGAGTATATGAGCTGATTTATAGGGCTTCTAGTAATTCATATTTTCTTAATTAACTGTTTGGTCTATGAAATGTAAGAAAATTGTTAGAAATGGTTCCCTAGAGCTAGAAGGTTGTCTCTTCTAATGTCTACTTTTGTCCCATCAACAGTCAAAAACTCAAAGATTATTTAATTATAGTAAATTAAGCAATTTAAGATTAGGAAAAGCAGCACATTCTCAAATTGGAGAACTTGTTTGAAATATGTTTTGAATGATGAAATGATTATCAAAATAGTTGCTTATTAAATTTCCATTGATTGACTAATCGATAAATGTGCTAAAAACTACTTTTTGAACAGTGTGGTTTGGTGAAGCTGGGAAAATGTATTAATTTTTCCCCCCAGTCTAAACAGAAATACAAGCAGTAGAGCAGCAATACATATAGTAGTATACCTGTACTAAACAGATGTGGAGCACCAATTGGTGGCACCAATGCCACCCAATGCTTTTGTCATTAATAAACTTTTTTGTATACATTTCTTTGATTCTTCATTCACAAATTATTTGTTATTTTAGGCTTTAAGGTATGTTCCTGACCTGTCTGGACCAGGTGTCTGTTTAGAAAGAAGGATTTAGAGAGATAGGAAGTGAGAGAGACAGACCTGTTTCATTAGCAGATTGAAGGAGCTGTAATGTGATGGCTGGTTGAGATGGCTACTTAAATGTGATAGGCCATTAGCTATTCATCCTTACTGCACTATTAATGCAAGGTATAGAAAATGCAATCATGCAAATCATTCATTGATCAGAGGCTTTCATAGAGGAATAAATGCTGACAGTGTGGAGGGTAAGGAGTATTAAGAATGAGGTGGGAAGGAGGGTACGTCTTTCATAAAGAGAGACAGAGAGTCTTTGTCCTCTCTCGTTTATCAGCACCTCGTCTTTTAAATTTAAAGATGTCTCGGGTTATGGGTGACATGTCAGGGCATCAGGAGAGAGACACGACAGTGAGACTTGTTAGGTGTTTGGTTTCTCCCTGCTCTGTCAGCTACATTACCATAATTGTATTCTTAGAATGACTCTGGTGTTTGATAATCCCCTTAGAAGCAATAACATTGAAGACTATTGACTCATTTTGATCCTTAAAGGAGCCTTTTATTATGCTTAGAATTAAATGGCAGCATTACACAAGAAGTGTTATAAGTAACTGAATGAGGTGAGAGGTTAGTTTTGGTTTGTTTTCATGCAAAATTAAAACCGAAAGTGGAGCAAAATAAAAATGCCCTCTCACTAATGTCAGGCTACATGTCAGCATGGTCCATCAGCTCTGTTATTTGTCTAAAACACTCCAACATTGAAAAAGAAATGATCCTAACAGGCGGATAGGGGTGTTCCCTCTCGGGGGTGTCTCTTTGACAATGTCAGCTGTTGAGAATCTGACAAAACATCTGGAGAAAATATTGAGTGCAGCTTTCAAATTTAGTGCATGTTAACCATCAAACATTCATAAACATGAACTCTGAATTTTCCAATTTTAGGTTTATGGTTCCACATTAGATTAAAAGTAATTGTAAACCAGGGCACATTTGTTATATTGAGAAGGCGGCAGGTGGTATACTTGGCTCTTTCCATTCTGATAGTAAAATATACTCACAGATGGACAGTGTGTCCAGTGTGATTGTCACACTATTAAACGTTAGCCTGACCACCCACCTAAATATTAAGACAGCAGCAGACAAAAAACAGGTATATACAATAGCTAAACCTCTAGATTAGAACATTCACCTGTGAATGCAATGTTATGTCACAAAACCTTTAGGGGGTGTTTTAGGTTATGTTTTAATAATGTACAACCTTAAGGGGCCTTTGAGAACATGCAGCAACTTTTTCTATGTAATATGCAGGGTCTACATTTGCTAAAAACCCTGTCACTGATAACTCAGTTGTAACAACAGTATGGTGCCTCAAATCTGCCTCTTAAATCAGCCCACTTCCTCTTTAATATACTGGGTGAGATATGGTTCTCCTTGAATAGTCACTTTGAGCAATTGAATCTGACAGTGAATTTCCCAAAAATATTTTTACAGCGTCTCGTAAAATACTTCATAAGGCCTCAAAATTGTTGATTAGCATATTCACCTAGGATAGGCTGATGCAGTACACTTTAAATTAATAAGCCACTAACTGCACAACATTTCATGAGCGAGAGAGAGAGAGAGAGGTGGTAAGGCGGAGAGATGGATGCCTCTTTTGCCACCTTGTGAAATATGTAATACATCTTCATTTTAACGGGTGTTGTAAATGTCAGGGCACAGATCTTCTCTTAATGAAAAGATCTCCCGGTGTCCAAACTCTGACAAATGTATCTGGTTTGAGCTGAAAACTGGGGAGCCGTCTCCCAGTTCCAACAGTTTGGATGAGCATTAACAAACTCAAGCTGTTGCCTCCTCCTGGGCAACTCTCGAGTTGATCGGTTTCAGATTAAATACTGCTGCATCATCTGTTGTCATTGCTGTCTCACTGTCCTGTGTGGTCACTGGTGACATGTTGGGTGGTGAAACTCAGAAAACATGGGCACAAAACTTGTTCAGTTAATCCACAATGAAATCACTTAATCCAACATTAAGGCAGTTTCAGAGCAGGACTGTGTCCCAAGAGATTCAGCATGAACTCCTTTCACATGATTGTACATTTCTCCCTCAGATGTTTCTCTTTATTGATTCCTTCTGCCTTTTTAAGCATGCATGATCGCTAAGCAGCAGAGCGGGTTCCCATGACTATAGTCAACCGCCCATCTGCACCAGAATCTGAAATTTGACAGATGTTGCATCACAGTTTGATGTTGCACCCCATCGTGCTGTAAGTGGTTTGGCTGACCCTAAATTTCGGAAACCGTGCGTCTCTGCAACGAGTCAAGGTGCTTCATTAATTTTGTTGGCTCTTTGGCACTTTTCATCTATCGCTTTTCATCCTGCAACATAAAAAGAACGGGCAAAGCTCTAATCAAAACTCATTTCATTTCACGCAGAGCTGCTTTTAATTTGCTATTTAGCTACTTGTCAGTAACATAGGAAAATAACATATCTAATTTTCAGAGTTTAAATTAATTTAAATTGTATATATTCATTAATCTCATTTTTTTTAATTTTTTTTATTTCTCCTTCGTGTTTCGAAAACTTCTAACTTTGCAGAGGTTTGAGCACATGGGGTGGTGTGTTTACAGCCTGAAGCTGGTAGTGTGGGCTGCTTCAAAGCTATATCCAGTGTGCTGGACTGTGATTGCAGAAAAGGTTAGCATGGGTTTGAGGATCTGAAAAGCGCCAGATAGCGCGGGCTGCTGTCAATTTGCTCTCAAACACGCAGCAAACTTTTTCTTCTGCTCTTCTTCCCACGGTTTTATGCAAACCTACAACGATGTCACTGACATCAATTTACCCCTAAAAGCTGTGCCGCACTGAGCCATTATGGAGCGTCCGCTATCACCCAATGTCCTCAGGGAAAGTGAGAACAGGGAGAAAATGAGGTATCAGCATATAGATGTAGCTTTGTTCCCCCCCCCCCCCCATTTTACAGCACACAGATGCAGTGGTTTTGTTATTATTTGCAGCACGAGTGATTTAGAATATATTATAATAATATGTTTTTATACTCCAAAGGGAAGGCGCACTGTCTATACTTTACATCGGGTTCCTGTCTTTTCTTATCTCTCGTTCTCTTAATTACGTTTCATAACTTCATAACAGCCCTGCCCTCCATAGCTGGGGAAATTAACAGGATATGAATAATAAATGAGGACTTAATTGATCAGGCTTCTGCCCTGAACAGATTGTATAGCTGCGCCCTTGATATTAATACTTTGAGTCAACAGAATCAATACATTCAACTATGAGAAACAACAACTGTCTTCACTGCTGACTCTTTTATCTTGCGACTTAAGGGGAATTTAAACAGTTACTGCAACTGTTTTATGCTTAAGTGGAGCAAAAAAGATCAGTGTCCATCTTCTGCTGGTGAAATAGCTGAACAAATATATACTTAGATTATTGTTTCAGGGAAAACAAGAACTATGTTTTCGTTGTAAAGTATTATGTTTTGGGCATTTTGCCTTGTATTGGAGAGATTCAGACAGGAAACATGAGAGAGGGGTCGGCATGCAGTAAGGGTCCCTGGCCAGCATCGATGTGGTTTTATGGTATGCATCTTAACCACTGGGCTACCAGGACAACCCAGAACTGTATTTTCTTCTAATAATTTTGTCAGTTGAAAGTGTCTTATTAAGATTCAGTAGCTTTGCTGGCACTTATTTGTTCATAAGTGTTTTTTTTCTGCTCATGGTTAAATCATTGATACTGTGCTCATTGGATATTTTGTTTATGATTAAATAATCTATTCTTAATATTATGAATAGGAATGCAGGATCGGGCCCCATAAATTAAATCTTCGATAATGGGAAATTTAAATTATTATGTATTATTCTGATAATGAAATAATAGCCCAATTATCACCTGGTAATACAAGGCAGAATTGCTTTCATTGACTTAAAAAGCACTGTCTACAGTAGGTGGTGCACCTTTAAAGTTGGTTTGTGATCCGCCAATAAACACACAGAAGAAGAAGAAGAACAAGCTCAGCACCCTGACTAGAGAGCCAAACATGTCGTTGCCGGTGTGGTCGTTTTTCACAGTTTCAGAGGAAAACAGCATGATTGCAATTTGCAATACAAGTTTTTTGATGTACTTTACTAGAAAAAACAGGTGAACATTTGAAGAGTCAGAACAGTTCTTTGTTTTTGTTGTATTAAAGCTTCAATAGGCAGAATTTTTTTGGCATCATTGGGCAAAAATTCCATAATAACCTTTATTGTAATTCAAGTTCTCTGAGAAATAACTAGACTTCTGCACCTCCTCATGGCTCTGTTTTCAGGCTTTAAAAAATCTAGCCTGTGACGGGAGACTTTGGCTAATCAGAGATCATTTCAGAGAGAGCGTTCCTATTGGCTGTAGTGGTATAGTGACCGTCTTATAAAAATAACTTTTTTTAATCATATTTGCTTTAATCTAACCTACTGCTGCATTAACATTAGTGATGTCAGTTAGATTTAGTTAGTTCAGCGCTATGGAATATTAAACCATTCATCTTTGCTCACTACATCTTAGCCTTTCTTACCCTCAGGTGTGCATAACTTACAGGTTATGAACTTCTTTTTAAAATACAAAAATGTGAAATTTTCGTTTATCTTATTGGTATCAGCTATGAGAAGCAGGTTATTATTGGTATCGGCTGAAAAAAATCCATATCGTGCATCCCTAATTGTGAATGTTTATTTTGTGATATGGTGTGAAACTGGGATGCATCTATTCATTCATTCTTATTTTAACATGTTTCCTAGTATGTCTGCTAATGTTATGGCCCAACATTGCTACAGAGAGGAAACAGGAAGTTCAATTTAGGGATTGTTGATTATGACACATTCAGAGATCGAGGGCACAGAAGGACTCCAGCGGGTGACGTGCTGTTGTTGTTTTTCATAACCATGGTCTACTTTGTTGTGGCAGGCTTGTTTTTATTTTCAATACGGAGTGCTTTACTGTTTCTTTTTTTTTTTTGCCTAAGAGCTATCCTGCATTACAGCTGCTTTCAAGCACGTTCATCTATCACAGAAAGGGAGAGGGACGGAGGCAAGCGAAGGGAAAGAAACGGAGAGAGAGAGAGAGAGAGAGAGAGAGAGAATGAACAAATGTAGTGGCCGCTAATGGCTTTATTGGAATGATACCAGTAATTAATTATTCTGCCCCCTCTTAAAAAAGACAGAGTGAAAAAAGAAAAGTTGAGTTAAGGCAGAGGAGCAGCCACAATCCGTAACGTGATGTCTCAACTAATAGCTGGAAGTCAGCTTTTACTGATCACTGGATGGCTCTTTCCTAATTGATGGGATGTGTGTGAATGTGTGTGTGTCGGTCATTGTGCGTTGCCTGTTTTCAGATGGTGTGTGTTGATGTAGGAATGTGAATGCCTGTTTGCTTTCCGGTGTGTATGCGTTCATCAGTGGCATGTGTGTATGCTGTAAATCTAATCACTGTTAGTGTGAGGTAATCGAGTGGAAGGCATGCCAGGAGACAACCTTGTCCCTCTGTTCTTGCTCTCTATACAAGTCAAGCACCTTTTCTTCCTCAATGAAACAACTTTTGACAAAGTTAGAAATCAAGGCAGCACATCATTTGTCATCTTGTCTTCTCGCTGATATTTAATTTTCAAGCCTTAATTGTGGCTCTAAATGTTTCGCTGGACGATGTCAGCTTTTCCCACTTTTGCTTCACAGTGTACCTAACTACATACTAACACCTGTCAACACACACAATAACAGTGCAGATGTAACTGATGTTATCATAAGACATGTAGCCCGGTCGCACGAAAAGGCGTGTGACTGACACGATTGTTCGTAAGGCAAAAGCGTGTAATAAGAACGCTCTTCTTGCTTTAGGCGTGTCATTTTCACGCGATGTGGTCTGTACTGACTGCACTGTAAATGCATCCGCGTGAATATGCAGTGCTCAGAGCTAGTGACGTAGAATATAAAGGGAGAAAGGCCGCTTATGGCGGGAGGGGAGGTGGATGGGTCCAACAAACCCAAGACTTTCAACCAGGAGACTGGTGTTTTGTTTTGCAAGATAACTGTTACTGATGCGCCAGCGGGGGCGCTGTTTTACAAAAAAAAGCCTTATTAAACACTGTTTAATTAGTGATATCAGAATCAGAAATACTTTATTGATCCCGGGGGGAAATTACAGTTGTTCCATTTTGCTAAAAAAAATATATATAAACATAGAGAAGTTATAAGAAAAATATAAATAAGAATAGAGATAAAATGTAAATATGTGTGTATAAAATGAATGCAAATATAAAATTAAATATCAAATAGATCACATAAACTTAAAGTGGCAGTAGGCAGTATATTTTTGGCATCATTGGGCAAAAATTCCATAATAACCTCTCAGCATATTATAATTCAAGTGTTCTGAGAGATAATTAGACTTCTGCACCTCCTCATGGCTCTGTTTTCAGGCTTTAAAAAAATCTTGCCCGTGACGGCAGACTTTGACCAATCACAGGTCATTTCAGAGAGAGAGCGTTCCTATTGGCTGTGCTCCGGTCATGTGACCGGTACTTGGCGTTCCTTCAAGAGATTTCCAACATGGCTGCTGGGTCACAAACTTCTCATTTTACAGCTAAACCGTACACTACAAGATGATTCTGAAAACATTTGAGAAATAGGGATTAACGTAACATAATATTGGTTCATATTTGATCAGCGTTGCCTAGTTTGACCGTTTGGTCGGAGTTCGCGAGCGATTGGCAGCCGGCTCTCATAGACAGCAGATCTCAGATCAGCTCCGACTGCTTGTTTTCCTCCGGTCTGTAAAATCTTGCAGATGCCGTTAAATCTTGCAGATGCCGTTAGGAGCACCGGAGGACACCGGAGGGCACAGAGGCACATGATTTTTTTCAGGTTACCTGTATCATGTACTACTGTCAGGATATAGCGACCGTTTTATAAAAATAACTTTTTCTATCATATTTGCTCCATCTCGCCTACTTCAGCTTTAAGTATAGGGGACATCAGATTACTGCATACTATTTCATTTTTTAATGAATACATGTTTACATTTTAATTAATAAAAAATAAATAATAATAAAATCTTAAGTTCCATGTTATGTCAATTATTTTTCCATTACTTTTCCTGTTATAGTTTCAGTATTGGTATCGAGATATTTAGGCAGGGTATCGTATTCAAGTCAGAATTTTGGTATCGTGACAACACTTGATGCTTGTCACGTGTTTTCCGTAGTGATGTTACATTGTATCCATACATATTTTACTTACTTTATGTACTTATTTTAAGCCAGACCAGGACGTTTTTCTTAAACCTAACCAAGTGCTTTTGTTGCCTAAACCTAACTGTAGGGTTGACCCGAATGCTTTGAAGCTTCGACCGTTGCTATGGTAATCGACCTCCAAATCAGTATTTGAGTTCTTTGTTTTTGTTATTTTTAGAAGTATGTAATAATAATGTATAAATCCCCAAATATCATTATTCATTATTCATATTCAACATTAATTATAATTTGTTATTCTAAGATGGATATCGCCGTTTGTTATGTGTAGAGATGTGTGTGTGTAAAGTAGTGTGGCAGCGGCGTTGTCCCAAAGCTTCGAATTAGGGATGCTAATTTTGAATTTTTTTTTTAACCGAGAACCGACCCTCGTTAACCGATTATTAACCGTAAACTGACAAGATTAGTGCGTCGCATGCAGCGGGGCGCCAGCTGCAGTGTATGAGCACAACAGACAACTGAGTCCCCAGTTCACCTGTCCGAGAGAGTTAGCAGCCACGGTAATGCGTGTATTGTCGAGTGGCCGCTTTCCCAGTAAAAGTATGCGCCATTTAGTTTAGCTTCGAGGTTGTCAGCTGTGTGTCTGCCTGGGTAACGTTCCTCTGTCTGCCCGGCGTGAAGATAGCGCGTGTCCGGCAGACCGTGTCTGTTTGGTTTGTGCTACGTTCACAGCTGTAGCGTTGCTGGTGGCTTAGTACTCGCCCGCTTTTCTCCTTAAAGTGACAAGCCACTCCTCTGAGTTTTGCTCAGCTTTTTATTTAATTTTTAATATTTCTTTTAACCGTTTATCCAATAGCAGCAATCATTTAAAATTCTTAACGGAGGTTAACGGTTAAACAGTTAATTATTAACATCCCTACTTTGAATACCTTCGAATATTTCTCACCGAAGCTTTGAAGCCTGAAATTATTGGGGACAGCCCTACCTAACTGAGTGGTTTTGTTGCCCCCTGCTGGTAGGCTACTGCATCTTCATACAGGCGTGTAATATTCAGGTCTGGGCGAGGTAAAAAATGACACTGCCACACTCCTGTGTTGGACTGATGGGTCTATTACATGCTTTGGCGTGATATCTGGTTGCAAAATGAACACCACCAGTCACAAAACCCTGTCATTGTAATTCATAGCAAGCATTCTTCTCCATTTGTTGAATTTTCTTTACGACCCGTGTGTAATGCCAAACTGCTGTGAAGTTGTAAAAAAAAGTATATTCAGTAGGAACACTGATGGGATATTTCTCCAGTTTTTCCTCGGCCGCTTTGGTAGCACTGAAGGCCTTTGCAGAGCACTGAGGAAACGGTGAGCGTCTCCAGAGGGAATTGGATGATTATCACATCCCTGGATGTAGCTACTTTCACTCTGTGATTAACCTCTGGTGGTGTGTGGGGTGTTTTATTGAGGTGTGCTTGAGTGTGTGTGTGTGCAGGTGATTGGGCCCGGGGTGTAGATCTAATGGAGCCAAAGGGATGATTACACTGAAAAGGTCAGATTTGTCTCCAGTTCCTGCAATTAACACACCAGAGGAAGAGAGATGGAGACATTGGATGAGTAATGCAGACACAGAAAGAGATGGAGATTGAGAGGAAAAGAAGGAGAGGGAGAATTGAGGGAATTACTTTAACAAGTATGACAAAGATTTGAGGAGATCAGAGAGAGAGAGAGGGGTCAACAGGAAATGCTCATCTTTGTATCAACACTAGCATTACTGGTGCACCATGGTGTACCATGTAAGCACTATAGTGTACTGTATTATGACAGTGAGTCTGCAAACAGACTCAGACAATTTGCCAGATACCAACACAAAACGTGTATTCGGCCGACATTTCATTTGTAGTTAATGTTACTATTAGACTTGGCCGGCATGTCCAAGTTATTGTTGTTTCAATGTACCCATATGCAGTAAGTGCATTTGCGCTACATTCTGGTCTTGTGAAATGATCCCTTTAGTTACATGTATAATATTATGTAAAATATAATAATAAATAAAATAAAATAAATATGTTAATAATAAAAATGTTTTTTTGCACTATTAAAGCAGATAAAAAGTGTTGTACAGAGAGTAATACAACTATAGTAAATTATGATAACTTTGAAAGTAAGGTAATGATGATAAACAAATAGCACAAAAATACAAAGACATAAGACATGAGCAATTTGGAAGCCTTTGGGCCCGATACCAAAGGTTAGATCACCTTTAGTTCTTACCAACCATTATCACGACAAAGTGTGTAATAGACCTGCCTGTCCACCAGAGGATAGCATGTCAGTGTCACATTTTGCCTCGCTGAGGCGTGAATATTACAAGTGTGTATGAAGGTGCAGTACCAGCAGGGGGCAACAAACCGCTCACTCAGGTTTAGGGAAAACGCCATTGTTGGGCTAAAAGTAAGAATTTAAACTTAAGTAAGATACGTACAGCAACAACTTACGGAAAACGCATCACAAACGTAATTTACATAACAAAACACCGGTCTCCTTATTGAGAGTACTGTGCTTGATGGACCCATCCGCCTCCCCTCCCGCCAACCATAAGTGGTCTTTCTCCCTTTTTATTGTACGTCACAAGCTCTGAGCGTAGCATATTCACGCGGATGCATTTACATTGCAGTCAGTACAGACTACATGGCGTGAAAATGACAAAAGCAAGAACGGCTTTCTTATTACTATTTTTGTAAAAATGTATATATACTGTATATATATATATATAATTAATTTAGATGAAGAGTGGATCTGAAAGTCAACCCAGGAGGATCCAACATGAAACGGGGGCTGAGGATGAAACTGTCATAGTTATAAAGAGCGAGTCCATGTTATGTTTATAGCTTACGTTGCAGCTTGGGTCCAAGTGGAGATGCCTCCTTTTTTTGGGGAATGTCTGTCGAGTCATTTCATATTATTTTTCAAGGCCTTGGAGATTTGTTGAACTACTAAAGGATGCTGATCTGCAGCCAGTGGGATCTGTGACTCAGCTCTCAGGCACAGACACTATTGTCCCAGCGTGTTTGCGTTTGTGACCATGTGTTTGTAAGTACTCCTTTGTATAAGTGCTGTCATGCATTTGTATAAGTGCAGTGCATCTGCTTAAGCATTTCTACAATTACTTGTGCCAGTGTGAGTGCTGGTGTATGTGAGAATGTGCAACTATGTGACTTGTGTGCACATGTTTTGTGAGCTTTTCAAAGTGTTTTTGAACTCATTATTTATTCAAACAGCATGTGTTTGTACCCGAGATCCCAGATTGTATACATTTTAGACAGGCTGTTCTTGTAATGGCGGCATTTGGCTCGTGTTTTTAATCATGAATGAGAATAAAGAAATGTTGTTTTGTACTTTTGCGCCTCTTCAGTGGATTGTGACAGATTGTGTTAGGAGTGACACCACTCCACTGAAGATTACAACAGTTCTGTCAGGCACTGTGTTTTTAGTGACTGAAGCAAGACTAAATTGGACTAGATGGAGAGAGTGTGTTGAACTTCAAACCACTGAGTTGCACTTCAAAAGCTCCCTCTTCAAATCCTCTGCACAAAGTCATCATTGACATTGTGTTTAGTCTGTGCATGAAGGATGTCTGAATCGGTTTCTCTTTGTCAAGGGTGATCTTGAGTGGAAGGTTAGTATGGTGTTTAATATGAATTTTACAAGGAATGTGCTTCTACCTTGTAGTACAACTTAAGACATGAAGGTCAACTGGTTTCAGACAGAAAGAGTTACAGTAGTTTGAGATTCAAATGTGTGCTAGAATGAAGGTGGCCAAGGGATTTAAGGTGCTGACCTTGTAATCGGAAGGTTCTCAGTTCGAGTCTGGCTGGAAGTCTTTTGTCGCACGCCATTCCCCATTTCTCTCCTGTCAGCTCTTTACTGTCTAATCTCTGATAAATGCTTATCAATTGCAAACTTTTAATCATCATGAGATAGTTTCAGGTGCATTTAGATTAACCCCCCCCCCAACATAAAACATCAATAAAACCATGCATCACCTGCTGTATCAATGCACAACTGGGTAAACTATATTATTACTCTACACAGAGTTTCCCACAGTGTTTTATAGCTAAGGTATGCTGGCCAAATAAACCCCGCCCCCGCTAACATAAAAAATGATTACACTTAAAATGAAATAAAACCGTAATCGCTGGGGGAAAAGTGCTGGGATGCTACAGTATCTGACATAACATAACATACTGTATATATGCATATATATAATTTATATAAGAGTGAGGGTGTTGTTCAGGCCTTCATCTACTAACTAAATTGTTCATGAGACAAGATGTTTCAGGACCCAGGTGGCATACCACCTCGGCTCGGGAATACCTCAGGAATACCCTGCTTTATTCATTATTTCTTCCTTTGCTCCACAGGTGTCATAGTCCTTGAATTTAATGCAAATGTATGTTGTGTTTTGGACATCTATGGGAATAGCATCAGCCTGTATATAACTAGTAACCCTCAAGTTGAAGACTTCAGTATGATTTGGAGGCTTAATTGTTGCTCAACACACAGTTTTGCCTGGTGAAATATTTTGGTGTGTGTCTGCTTGTAGGTGTGGACAGGTAGCACCGTGCTGCACCGCTGAGGGATTTGTGTTGTCTTCCTGCTCCGTCCTGACAGTGACTAGCTCATTATTTCCTACCAGTTCTTCTAGGAGCGTGTTACAATTCCTTCTCATGCAAACACGCATACACATGCACACACAGCTTTAGACCACTTGACCTTGGTTGCTATGACAGCAGCAGTAAAGGCTGCACTGAGGTGTCAGTGCGTCTCTTTGACGAGTCCCGCCGGCACACCAACCCCCGGCCCACCCGTGTTCTGTGTTTGTGTGTATGTGTGTAATGATGATTAATACCTTTGTTTTGAAAGCCAACAGAGAGTTGTTGTGTGTTTGCATGTGTGTTTGCGTTTGTGTGTGTGTGTGTGTGTGTGTGTGTGTGTGTGTTTGCCTCTCTATGTCAGTGAACATGTGCTCGCCTCCGTCTGTCTGTGCAAGTGTGTTTTTTGCCTGTTTGGGTGCATCGGTAGTTTCCACGCCTCGTACCCTCCTACAGTAGCTGTCACCAGCATGATTGTTGTTTATAGTTTTGACATCTTGCACCTTCCCATTGTTCGTCGACCTCTTTCTGTGCTTGTGAGAAGTGTTTGACTTAATCTGGTGTCACAGGTCACACTGGCCGTCGACAACATGTTTTGGTTTTAAAATGTTTTGAAGAGTTGGGAGGTGGTGGCTTCGTCTTTACCAAAACATCAATTAGGGTGACACTCCGAACGTCTTCTAATTAGTTGTTTACCTCCCAACCTTTCAGGCCTCTCTATACCTGTAGGAGTTTCTCATTAATATGTTCTTGTGAAATTGGTTGTGATGACACTTTCAAATTACTTTGGAAAGAAAAATAACATGACACAGAGTTGGCTCAACAGTCGTGTGCACATGTTTGGGACTTCTTGTTGGTTGATTTAATGTTTATATCACAGACACAAACGGTTATTTAATTATTACTCATTGTCAAAGCCTTATTACCTTTCTTATTATTTTCCCTAACCTTACTTCTTTGCTGCTACAATGACCCAATTTCCCTCCTTCGATTAAACATCAGCAAATATATGATTCCTGGCAAGTAGAAAATCGGCAGAAACGTCACTTTTCAGGGATTTTACATAATAGCAGTTTCTATAATGACAGACATGTATTCTGACATAATCCTGCACAGTTTGCCGTAAACGCCACTTGATTGGAAACAGACTTAATCAGTTTTTTGGTATTGTCTCATTATTATGCACATTTTTGGATCATGCCTTTAATCAGTCTACTCTGTTATCAGTTTTGAAGCAGCAATAGGTAAAATTGGAGCAAATATGATTTTAAAAGTTATTCTTATAAAACGGTCACTATATCTTGACTAGGGATGCAAATTTTGAAAAAAAAACGTAACCGATAACCGACCCTCGTTAACCGATTACTAACCGTTAAAGGGACTATAGGTAACTTCTTACACGTATAAATCATACCGGGTCGGTGTCCCATGCGCGCTCGCGTGTGGGTACGCGAGCGCGCAGGCTCTCAACACAAACTACACGGAAGCACCAAAACTGCAAAGTTATATCTAGTGAAGCCCGTCTTGCAAAACAGTGTTGGCTCTTCCTGCTTCGCCCACCCCAGCCGTGGTCGGAGGACGCGGGGGAGACCGTAACTTTTGTCTCCAGGGCTGGAGTCTGAGACTCAGAGTCTCTACTCTGCTCCAGCCTGCTCCTGCTGTCTGCTCCTGCCTGCTTGCACACCGCGCTCGTTCTCACCCGCTCGGCTCGCTCCAACTCCACGTGCACGCGCGCACACTACACACTGCAGAAGAGTTAGTTTAGCTCTGAGAATATCTAGTGAATGTGCAGTGGACGTTTGTGCAGAAATAAATGCTGCCCCTCCTCCAGACCAACAGAGGTTTCCCGTGTCTTGTGAAGTGACGGGGCTCCGCAGCGAGTTACGTTATCGTCTCTGATCGGGTGTCGGTGTCGGTGTCGGTGTTCTCTCTGGGTCGGGATGCTGAAGCAGGAAAAGCCAACACTAGGATCAGCATTGATTCATGGAGAGACCTTCGTCTGGTCAGCTAACATTACTGCCAAGCAGGTGAAATATAGAGTGATATTGTGTTTTAGCTGACGTGTGTCGCCCCACTGTTTAGTCCGGTGCTCGGTCATGTCTATGTAGAGCGAGCATAAGCGCGAGCGCGAGCAACAGGACGCTGACTTTCGTTGACATTGCGGCAACAGGTGTCGCTGTTAACAAGCAATTTCTGATTCCTTCATAGAGTCCCTTTAACCGACAAGATTAGTGCGTCGTATGCAGCGGTGCGCCAACGGCAGTGTATTAGCACAACAGACAACTGAGTCCCCAGTTCACCCGTCCGGGAGAGTTACTGTAGCAGCCACAGTGCTGCGTGTAGTGTCGCGGAGACGCGGACACATGCAGCCACTTTCCCAGGAACTTCAACGCTTCATTTAGTGTACTTTAGCAGGTTGTCAGCTGTGTTTCTGCCAGGCGTAATGATAGCGAGTGTCTGACAAACCATGTGTGTATTGGTGCTACTTTCACAGCTGAAGCGTTGCTGGTGGCTTCGTGCCCGCTGTAGTCACACACATATGGTCTGTCAGCGCGGCGTAACTTTAGCAAGTGTCCGACAGACCATGTGTGTGTGGCGGCGGTGAGTGTAGAGTTGTCGGTGGCGTTATAGCTGTGAACATAGGTGTAGCAGTGTGTGTACAGTTTATTTGTCGGTGAATAAACGCTACTACTCAGCTACAACTCTGTCTATGAGAGCCTGTCAATCACTCACGAACTCCGACCCAACGGTCAAACTAGGCAGCGCTGATCAAATATGAATCAATATTCTGTTACTGTAATGCCTATTTCTCGCCTCAAATGTTTTCAGAGTCATCTTGCAGTGTACTGTTTAGCTGTAAAATGAGAAAGTCTGTGACCCGGCAGCCATGTTGAGATCTGAAGAAATACCAAGCACTGCCCACCAGCTGGTGCACAGCCAATAGGAACGCTATCTCTCTGAAACAATCTGTGATTGGCCAAAGTCTCCCATCACGGGCTAGATCATTTTTAAAGCCTGAAAACAGAGCCATGAGGAGGTGCAGAAGTTATCAAGTTATCTCTCAGAGCACTTGAATTACAATATGCTGAACGGGCTATTATGGAATTTTTGCCCAATGATGCCAAAAAATGTCTGCCTACTGAAGCTTTAAGATCCAATCTAAATTTTCTCTTGTAATGTGAGTGACTGTACATAAAATGCACCACCACAAAAAGTGGTGACTGCTGGAAATAATTCACTCGCTTGTAAGAAAAAAAGCAGTACTGCCCTGTGTGGCTATTTCTTTGTTTTAGTTAAGAAGTCTGATTGTGAATCGCCCACTTTGATACAGACTTGAAATCAGGGAGGTTTTCTGCATGTTTACACGAGGCAACATGTAACAACGATTCCCAAAGGACAGACAGACAGGCAGGCAGGGAGGCTGGGAACACACATCCACCCAGCATGTGCACCTATGAATATTTATATTATCCTGTTTGTATGAACATTTAACCAAACTCTTTCTCTCTCTGTCTTTTTCATGTTTCTGCTGATGTTGCTGCGTCAAATCCAGGTAAGAAAACCAGTCATTTCTGGCTCTATGCTCATTATTTCCCCCGCTTGTTTCCCTCAAAACTGTGCTTATTTCAGCTTTGATCATTCAGGTGTTTTCTGGCGCTTTGCACAACAAGAGGTTTAAATTGGTCTACCATCATGCATAACAAACTGGGAGGTTTTGCTCTAAAAGAAACATTTTGGTGTTGCTATGGAAAGAGGAACTCAGCCCACTTTCTCTTTACCTTTTCTTCCTTTTTATGTCTTTCTCTCCTTTCCTTTTACACGCTCTATTCTCTCTGATCTGATAGGGTTCATATTTAATGCCTCTCTTATGTTTATTAGCTCCACATGAAGAACAATTTTAGTAGCTTTTGGACACCACCCACACTTCTCTCCCAGTTTTGGCTTAATATCTCTTCCTCTCCTCCTCTCCCTCTTCTCTTTTCTTTCTATGCTTTTTTTCATGTCTGTGGTCTGCAGTCACAGTAAGACAGACAGAGAAATCAATGTTTCTTTTCCCAGATCTGGACTTTGTTGGCTCACTCAAAGGTAGTTAGGTCATGCGCTGCTTTAGTCAGGTGTGATGCTGCTCCTGTTGCCAGTGTGTAGCCTGAACCAACTGTGGCTGCCCTGCGCCATCACAGTATTAGTCAGCTGCTCTGACAAGAGGCAAGTTGGTGTCCTTTTCTCTGTTTGCATGCCAGTATTTGTTTGTATTTGTCTTAGAAGGAGGGTTAGCGTGAGACTATGTGCATGTATGTTTTGCTGGCAGACAGTACTGGGTCGTGGTGGAGTAGTGTGCTGGCACTGGTGAGGTCCAGTTACCCAGAGTGCACTACACCTTAGGAGGTAATGCGATTAAGGGGGCAGGTACAGGGGTTTTGTTCAATGAGCATAGAGAGGGACATCAAACACAAAAAAGATGGGATTATCAGAAGATGAAGGGGAAAAAAGAGCCCATACTGTATATCCCTGTGTGTCTTTCAGCCAGCTCCCCTGTGAGTAAAGAGGAGGAGGGAGGATGACGCACAGGCCAGGAGTGAGGTCTCTTCCTGTCGTTCTCTCACTAAGGAGTTCCCTTTTCCTCTCTCTCTCTCTCTTGCTCCTTTGTGGCAGGATCCCATTCAGGCAGTTTCACTCCCGTCAGCCCTCAGGGAATCCCCATCAAAACTGGATGTTATCCCACGTCATGAAGTGTTGGCCCAGTCTATAAATTATGCAGGTTAAGTTCACTACAGTGCACCCTCAGAGCAAACGCAGTGAAACCCAAAATGCAATGCAACCAGCAGGAAAGTGGCAAAATGGCCGAGTCGGCATATAAACATAAAGATGTGTTAGCAAAGTAACTTTGAGGGTACTAAACTGTTTTGTGTAATCTGAAGGTTCAAGAAACATGACAACCCAACTTCACATCATATTTTACAGACTTAAGAAAACATCTTTGTTTGGTACAGACCCCTGCAAAAATCACACCATAATCATTTTCATTTAATTTTCATGTTTTTCAATGAAAATGAGAATAATAGTGTAAAAATGATGATTCCCTCTAATATCGCAATTGTAATATCAGTCAAAATAATCGCAATTAGACATGTTTTCAAATCATCAAATCATGCAGCCCCAATTTTATCAACGCAATAGCGTTGCAGCTGTGCAAGATTCAGTCACGAAACTTTACAAGTGTGTAGTTGAGATCAAGATGATAGGCGAGTTTTAAGATGGGTGTTATCTGAGCAAGGGCACCAGAAGCAGGGGGGTAGGTTGGGAAGGCGCCGTTTGTCCCCCCACTTTATGCCCCTGGCCTGATTAGGTGTCGCGGCTGGTGTGTTCTTATCACAAGATGGTCTCTATATGTTGATGTTTCTGACACGCAGGAAGTGATGTGTAACCATCATACAGGCTCTGGCAGGTTCATCTCAGGCTACCTCAATTCACTGTGTTGTCGCGACTCCCTACTCCTTCACACAAAGTGACCCTTGTAAAAATGATGGCTAAAATGGCATCAGGAGTTGGTCTAAGGGCTGAGCGCTGATGGTTCCAATGGAATCTAAAGAGATGAGGGTTGTATAGAGTGGTGCAGTTTGCAGATTGGATTTTAAAGGCAAGATAGAGGATTGTCCATCTGAACTTTTATAATCTATCTGTTTGTCCTCTTCTTTCTACCACGCCGTCTCAGTGGCCTGTTGTAGCTTTAGTGTCAGATTAGTGGTGTCGATAACAGGCTTCCAGTGTGTCTGTCTGGATAATTGTTAGGACTTCAGCATATTATTCTCAGAGCAGCTTTTTAAACTTCTTTTTTTACACATTAGAGCTGCTAGTATTTTAGTATTTATTAATTTCGTAGTGTGGTTTTTGATTTCAATATAGATGAGAAAGGGCAACAACTTGTTTTCCATCCTATATCAAAGTTTATTCTGTTTAATATTAAAAATTGCAATCTATGATAATTAAAGCTGCACTGGGCGAAATCAAAGTGGACCCACAAACTGTTGTCACAACAGTGAAAAGCATCTCATATTTAGAGATAGTGAAGGCTATTTTTGAGACAGTAACATTTAACAGAGGCAACCCTTTCAACCAAGTTGTTTCCTTAACAAAATATGTCAAGAGAATGCAGGACCATTAAGTGTACTTTTTGATTTTGAAAAATAAAATAATTAAACATGATTAGATGTAGAAATTGTGCCACTCTGTTGCACATTTAAGTACAGGACCATCCTAGTCTTCAGTCTTTCTTTTTACCTCTGTCCCTCGCTTTGTCTTTATTTCTCTGTCTGTATTAAGTTGCGTTCAGACAAAGCTGAAAGCACTTTATTGCCTTGATTTATTTGCACGAATTTGACATTTGGAGTGTTTTTACAGTCCCTTTGTATTAGCCGCAAACAGCCAACAGAGGAGACAGACAGATGTCAGCTGGATGAGGCGCACAGTGTGTAATGGAATGTACTTGTATATGTGCGTGCGCTGCAGCTCAGATTCAGCCTGATTGCAAAACTTACCAGAAACTTCACATCTTTCAATTATTTTCCTCCAGATTCTCTCATGTTTTTCGTCTCGTCTCTGTGTTCATGCGTCAGACAACATCATGAGCAGAATTATTTATCCAAAGTTGAGGCATGTTCAGCTCACATCTTTTTTTAGACTTGCTTCCCATTCAGTTTGAGCACACCTTTTGTCTGTCTCTCATACAGTTTGCTCCTGTGTCTGTATATGCTTTGCCTTTTGATTGACCTTGTAATCTGATGATGTTTTATGAGTTTGCGATGGGGGGAAAAAAGACACATTGGGCGAGAGCTAAAGTTCTCTGTGATGTGTGTTTGCCCTCAGTTCACATTCCAACCATAACAATCTGAATCATCAGTTAAAAGGCTGCTTTGGTGTGTGTTTCCAAAAAAGATCTTGTGTTTTACCCAGAAATGCGGCTAGGAGGAGAAGCTCGGCTCTTGTAAAACTCAGTAACTCCACCATCAGCATGGGAAAGTATGTGCGGTCTGGGGCAGTGCTGTTCCATCGTGTTTGTGTGTGTGTGCGCATTTACATTCAGTGCATCTCCTCCCTGTTGATGTGTGTTTCTGCACGTGTACTTTCAGCCGGGTCTTTGGGCTGTACCTCCATGAGGTTAGAGGACCATGGTTTCTCACGCTGGTCAGAGGAACTCGTAAAAACAGTCAATGAGAGGTTGATGTCATTCACCCGACCGCAGCTGGGCTATTTGTGAGTCCGTTAACGAAAGAACGGCTGGATGGACAGATGAACTCGGTTTGGGGTTTTTCAGAAAAGTCACAGGGATCATCTAGCTGAAGACAGATCCGTTGACCTGTATTAGTGCACGCTCTCTTCCTGTCTGTTCTGATGGGTTCCCTTTACCCAGAGTTAGGCCAAAGGAAACATCTCAGCAGCTATTAAAGTGAGTTTGGGCTCTTTATGAGGGGCTGTAATGTTTTTAGTGAGCCGTTATTACACAGTGTCCAGTTTCAGTCTCTCCACTGATGTATCCTCTAAAAACCTGCTCCGCACCGGGTTTATTGATGTGGCTTCACTTCTAGTAGCATGAGACAGGCAAGCTCAATCTTTCCTCCCTCCTTCCTCTTGGCTCCTTTTCCTTACAGTCCATATCTCTTCTCTTGTCTCCACACATTTCCTCACTCTTTTTTCATTATTTCTGTCTATAGAATTTCCTTATTTTGTTCATCCGTCCCTCTTTTTCAGCTTCTTCCTGACAGTTTTTGGTGCTGTCACATCTTGCAGCTAAAAATCTTTGTTTTGTATGATGTGTGTGCGTGTGCACGCATACAAAATCAGCAAATTCTTCACTATCAGTATCTCAAGGGGCATATGATGGTATGGAAATTTGTTCAGCACAGGCCCTAATAGTTCTGCGGTAATCGTAGTCTGTGGCGGCGCTGGAAAAGACCGGGAGAGTGAAGTGGAGGAAGATGGGAGAGACAGGAAAGAAAGAGAGAGAAGAACGTAGAAAACTGCATCACAATAGGCATAATGCTTAGCATTTTGATGCAAGGGCAGATCCATAATTCATGTTACTAATGAAAGCTAGGAGGGAGCCAATGAGTGTGGATGGGACCATGCTGATCAGATGGGAGGTAATAGCATTACCATACAGATAGAGTTAATGTGCTTCCTGTGACACACCCCCCTCTCCTCTCCTCTCCTCTCCTCTCCTCTCCTCTCCTCTCCTCTCCTCTCCTCTCCTCTCCTCTCCTCTCCTCTCCTCTCCTCTCCTCTTATATCACCTCTCCTCCCCTCGATCCTCGACTCCACTTATATCTCCTGTCCTGTCCTTTCCTCTCTTCTCCTCTCTCCTCTTATATCACCTCTCCTCCCCCCTCCCCTCCCCTCCCCTCGACTCCTCTTATATCTCCTGTCCTGTCCTTTCCTCTCCTCTCATCTCTTTTTCCTCTCCTTTCCCCTCGAGTCCTTTTATATTCGTCCTCTCCCCTCAACTCCTGTTGTATCTCCTATCTCCTCCCTTCGACTCCTCTTATATCTTCTCTCCTCTCCCCTATTTCCTCTCCTCTCCATTTATAGGTCCTCTCCTCACCTTTTCCTCTCCTCTCCCCTCAACTCCTCTTATATCTCTTGTCCTCTCTTCTCCTCTCTCCTCTTATATTGCCTCTCCTCTCCTCTCCTCTCCTCTCCTCTCCTCTCCTCTCCTCTCCTCTCCTCTCCTCTTCCCATGACTCCTCTTATATATCTTCTCCTCTCCCCATTTCCTCTCCCCTCCTCTCCTCTCCCCTATTTCCTCTCTGCTTATATCTCCTCTCCTCTCCTTTCCCCACGACTCCTCATATCTTCTCCTCTCCCCATTTCCTCTCCCCTCCTCTCCTCTTCCCTATTTCCTCTCCCCTATTTCCTCTCTGCTTATATCTCCTCTCCTCTCCTCTCCTCTCCTCTCCTCTCCTCTCCTCTCCTCTCCTCTCCTCTCCTCTCCTCTCCTCTCCTCTCCTCTCCTCTCCTGTTTCATTCACTCTCCTCTCGTCTCCTGGTGCCAGCAGCTCCTATTCCATTGCCTCCACAGTCCCAGTTTGCCTTGGCCTCTCACCACCGAATATAGACTGAATGATTTGCTCCTACTCTGTTAAAAAGAGCTGATATTGGCAGGAAAGGATGTTGAAAGAACGCTTGCCATCCACGGGAGACTGGAAAAAGCAAAAAGAGTGAGTGTGTGTCAGTGTTCAGGGTAGCAGGTGTGTATTTGTCACTCTGCCTGCGTCCTTGTGTAAAAGTATGTACATGTGTGTTCCTGTGGTCAACGACTGGGACCGACATGGGGCCCCAGCAGGTAACTGGGCCCAGGCTTCTGTGAGTCATTTGGCTTTGTAGACAGATGTGTGGCTGCAGGCCCTTCTGTGGCTGTGTCAGAAGCTTGGCCAGAGTCGGTTCTCACTGCAGAGAAGGGACATGAGAGATTGGATTTGACTATTTTAAGATAATTTTTTGCACTACTGGGAAAGATAGAGTGGTTAGAGACTGAGAAGACGCAAGGCTGAGAGAGCTGGATAGTAACTTGTGATGGACTCTTCTTTCAGCAAGTCACAATACTCAGTCTCAGAGTGTATAGTGTCATTCACAGCACCGTTTGTGTAAACTGTCTGTACATTAATGCTATCTTCAAAGTAAGGTTCAGAGGGCTCCTGAGGTTGAAGCCTGCACTCTGCTGTTCTACAGATAAGACCAGTTTGGAGTTCTCATTGGCAAAATGTGAAAGGCAAAAAGTTATTTCAGAGAGAGGATATCGCAGGTGTTTAGGCCCCTGATCTGAGTGTGAAGTAGAAAGGCCGGGCCAGCACTTACGACTTGGCCTTCGTTTTCAACAGATGCACTCACAAACAGAGGCAGAGCGGTGAGGAAAGTGTCGCTCAAGGGCACATCAGCCAAGCAGAGAGGGAGTCGGAGATGTGGTTATCATTTCTTTTGATGAAGCCACAGAAGGCTAAAGGGCCTGTAGTCAAATAAGCTGCCCTCTCCCACCTTTTGTCTGTTCAGACTCTGATGGTCAAAGACCCCGAGACTTCAAACTTCAAACTGCCTGCATTTCAAAGGGTCCATTCAGACAGTCGCTCCATCAGTCTGTCAGTCAGTCTGTCAGTTAGTCCATCACTTAGTCGATATAATGATTCTCACCGTCTCTCTGAGGTCCGTTAGCCCATTGGTTATCTCTCCAGGCTTTCTCATACATTAATTTATGAGCTCAGCCCATTCTGTTTAGGGAGGGGTCTGATTGGATTGTCAGATCTCAGTTTTCCTCTATAACTGTTCATCTCATCTCCACATTTCACTTGTGCTTTCTCCCCTGGTCCTCACACTGAGACTCTCTAAACGGTTAAGAGCTGTCCACCTTCTATCGCCTTCAGCTTGCTTGTAGACCTGCCCAGCCAGGGATAGGGAGGTTATAGATTGTGTGTGTGTATCGTTGCATCCAAGGATCTTTGTGTGCATATGTGTGTATACATATGGACATATGCGTGTTGTGAAGACCCTATGGCATATTTCACAAGAGCCAATCTAAGTAATGAAAGGAGTGAGAAGGGGATAGGGAGTGCGTTGGTGGGAGGCAGCGGGAGAGAGAGAAGGAGCACTGTGTCCAAATTATAATACAAATCATATCGAGTCAATCATAAAAGCAGTCAAGATTTACTAGTTTCATTTCACTTCCCGAGATTCTTCAGTTTAATAGGGCAGCTGGGAGGAGAGAGCAGGATTGCATGGGTGAAATGGGGAGTGCGTGCATGCATATGTGTGTGTGTGCGCGTGTGCGCACGCAATCTATGAATAACCCTCCACAAGCCATCTCAACCACTGGCTCACAGCCCCCTAGCTGGAGATAGAGCAGTAACGTCTTATAGGCATCTATTATTGAAGAAGCTGAGCTGGTAGGAAGGCTACCAAACCCCTGTCCAACTGTAAACACTGGGAAAGAAAAAGAGAAACACCCTTGCAGATACCTGTCCTGTGAAAGAATACAAGATTTCAAGATTGAAACTACACCATACATTTACAGTGCTCATGAATTTGTCTCCTTACCTTTTATATGCAGCAATGTTCTACCTGGATATTCATTTAATGAGTGTTTTGGATAGTTCATAACTTGTTTTTACTCATTTTTGTAGCTTGGTTTCAAAGAATAAAACCCTTAAAGGACCAGTGTTTAACAATTTTGTTTTTCCTTAGTGTATAATCACCTGATAATAAGAATTGTTGTGTTTTCATTACCTTAGAATGAGCCGTTTATATCTACATAGGGAGCCAGTCCTCTCTCCATGGAGTCCGCCATGTTGCTCTGCCATGTTTCAAAAGTAGAACAGAATGGACAAACCAAACACTTAACTTTTCCTGCTTGGGCCGCAGTTGATAACGTTACTCCCTGCCGTAGCCGCCGCTCTCTCTCTCTTGCTTCATCACTCACTTCCCACATACACACACTCTACGCACTGGCTCTGCTCCAAATACCTCTTGAGAGGGTCATTCGCATTTTCGCGTCAGTCACCATAGCTCTCCAACACGCTTGGCACACGGGAGAGGCTTCAGTTGGTTGCAATCTCCTCGCCTCACCGCTAAATACAGATCCTACACACTGGACCTTTAAAATCAAATCAGTCTTATCACAAGGTCCTTTTAAATACTGTTGTGGAGCTTTTGATCATTCCCACGATCTTTGTCAGCAGATGGAATTTGCTTAACTTCCTTAAAGTGCTCAGAAAATGGAAATTTGAAACTCTACAATCTATACTTCCATGACAACTGGGCACCCTCCAATTGTTTTGTCAACTACTGTTTTTTTACCTTGTTTCTGAAAGTCTTGCTACAAAGAAGTGGCTGATGGCATTACAGTCAGCCCATTGAGTCTGGGCAAAGGGGAAAAAAAACACTGGCCTCTGGACTGGACTGGGCACTGGACTGGCGTGTTAAAGTAAAAACAGTGTTCTCTGTGTGGAAACACTGGAGCATTTTAAGACAGTAGGTTGTCAGTGGTCACTAAGGTAGTGGAGCCATTTCTCTGAATTTTTAACGAAACTTTAGGGGAATTATTTCAAGTGTTTTGGCAGCTGAGAGGTTTTGCTTGGCTTTTCTGAAGAAACAATACTCAAACCAAATATCTAAGTGTTGAAAACAGTGTTTCCTTACCTTGGAAAACCTGGCACGCTTTGATCCAAGCGGGGTTACCTTTCATATCATGTAGCAATCCAATTTGTGCTCGCATCATGTTTACAACCAGAATAGATTCAAAAGACTAATCTGTATGTGTAGCAGAGTATTTATGTTTGTGTTTACTCATGCATGACTGCCTTTTTGCCTTATCTTATCGCTCTCGATTGCCGCATTGTATACACGTTGGCGCGCCTGGTGTTTGGACATTGAGACGTTCATTGTTAAGCTGTCAGAATTGTCTGAGCGGGTAGAGGTGGACATCAGTGTATATGACAGCCAACGATCCAACTGTCATATCTCTCCATAGACATCCCCACTCCATCATGCTGCCATAGAGGGAAGTGGTAAAAGAGAACAGAGAGGGCGGGTAAAGTGATGGAGAGGACGGGAGAGTGGAGGAGTTGGAAGTTAAAAATAGGCTGGGCAGAGAATGAGAGATAGTTTGTCTAACTTTAATATAAGGCTGGGCTGTAATGTTGAAATCAATATCACAATATAAATAGATAGATAAATATTTTTACTGAAACATATCACAATCTAGATGTATGAATAAATGATGTATATACAAAATAATTAAACTAGTTTTGTAAAGCAATGAACTTCTCTGCATTGCTAAGCAACATGCTCATACATACGATAATATTAAAGTATCGCTAAGCCTACAGTAGTTGCAGACCTCTGAATTGCCTCTAAGATTTTCTCAGTCCCTCAAACAGGTCTGCTGTTGTTCTCATTGACGGCTGTTTCTACCAGTTGCAGAAACAGTCAACCAATAGGAGTTTAACAGGTGGGATTAAGAATTATCTTATTCCCGCTCCAGTCAAATCGCTCACCGCTCACTCCAAAAAAGAAACAAGCTGCGTTAGCTACCGAATGTCTTTTTTTATTTTTTTTATTCAAAGCTTCTATTGAGGTTTTCTGATGAAGCTTCAAATGTCTGCTGTAATATTTTATGATCACCCTAACAAAAAAGTCGTCGAAAATAAATTTCAATTTGAATAAAGTGATTCATCGGATTAAATGAGCAAGTCTTTTTTTATTAGTTCAAATTTCTTTAATGAATATAACTCGTTAATTTTGTTTGATTGCTGCTAGACCGCCCCGTTAATACTGGTATGCCCTTTATGTGTGGCGAGTGGGAGAGCAAACAGTTTTTTGATCGCAGTGAAAATGTTGTTTTTGAAAGGCTAAACGCCAACAAATATGGATTGAAGCTGCATGTTTTGTTAGATAAAAACATGTCGTGAATTTTCTGAAATTATCACATCTATCTTTTTTGTTGACTGTTGACTTCTAGACTATAGAAAGCCCTGGAGTTATTGGAAATGTTTAGATCACACAAGTCTGAAACAATCCTAGGTAGCCGCCATGCGCAATACACATTTTACATACACTCTGTGTCAGGCTCGCCCGGGCATGCTTCCAACTCGATGTGAGCGGTACTGGAGCAGGATGGAGCGAGAGACAAGGCAACGCTCCAACTTTTTTTAAAAATCCGCTCTGTGCTCCATCCAACATCCTTTCACTCTTGCTCCCCACTCACTCGCACTCAACTCCGCTCACATGCTCTGACAAATAGGATTTTTTTCAAGATATGGGCAAAAAAAGGATCGATTGCAGGTATTATTTTACTGCTGACGTTTCGATACCACTTGGTACTGGGTTATTTCCGTCGATACCCAATACCCAGCCCTAGCAACAAGCATGGATGAAATTGAATTTGTACAAATTGTTGTAAGTCGACTTACAGAAATAACAACTCTTAAATCAACATATTTCTTTGAATGTCAAAACTGTGCTCCGAGCAATCTCTACATGGATTTATTAATTCCGTTAATTCCTGTGGAAGTTGCTCACTGGGCTCATGCAGCGAAAAAGCCTCCGCTGGCTTCCTCACACATTCCACATTCATGGGCCCATAGTGTATGCACAGGAGGGTCCTTCTCCAGCTGAGCCGGTTGAGAGCATGCGTGTCCACGGCTTCTGCTGTCTGAGACAGCTAACTTCCTGTTTGCTTACCGCACACATGAATGGGAAAGAAGAATTTAATTATACGGCTGTTATAGACTTTACAAATGTTATTGGACCGAATGGATCAATCTCTGGATCAAATAATACAAAGAGTAATTTAAATTGAATAAAAAAAAAAATAATTCAGCGTTTTACAGCCATTCTTTTTCAAATGATTGCATATGGGAAAAATGCTTTTTGGGCCAGTGTGCATCACGCAATGAACGGTGAAGTTGCAATAACCCGTGCGGCCACTACGCCAAAATCTCATTAACTACATCACAATTCCTTACGATCAAACACATCGTACTCAATGTGCTTGGCACCTTCATCTGTTTTGATCTGCAGAATGATGAAACCACATTCACACACTTGCACTGATTCATCAGCCACCTGCTCCGTCAGCCCTGGGGGGTAATCAATTATCATCTCACAGTCCTTTTCTCACTCCCCTCACATGGGGCAGGTAGAGGCGGGGTATGTGATAGAGGCTAATAAGAGCCTACAGGTGTAGGAATATCCTATATTGAATAACTCTGGAAAACCAAATGACACTTTGACCCAAGCCAGAGAGGAGCTGCTGCAATCAAATTGGTGGGAGATGAGTGCACACTGCAGCATATCAGAATGCTTTAATTTAGTTTCTGACATGTACTGTATGTGTAGATAAAATATGAATCTAGTTTCATGGTTTTTAGTTATAACAGGAGTAGCAAGTAGGTCCCTGGGATGTCCGTTTAGTTTTCTCTGTGTGTGGATGTGAGTCTGTACATGTTGTTGTATGAATGAAAATGATTGGTTTACGATGGGACTGAAGACCTTGTCCAACCTCTCGGTCCCTTTATCCTTGATTCAGCTACTTCCCCTCACAGCTCCAGGTTGAGGATACAGGTTGAGTTTTTTTCCGTTTTCTTCAGGAAATAAGCACCCCATTACGTTGACATTGGCCAGTGGTCTTGAGTGCTAGTTCAGCTCACACTATGTCAAGATTATTTCTTTTTCAATCTTTTTTGATGTTTCAATAAAAACAGTTTTTCTTGGCTCCATCAAAAGGAACTCAGGTGTCAGCAGTGGACCCTTGGCCTTCAAAATAAAGCTTTTTTTCCCCTCCAAGGTAACCTTATTGCTTTGTCCACAGCATGTTGCCTTCCATTTTAAAGAGAGAGACTTTCCAACTGTTTCTGGTATGAGGTCCTATATTGAAGTTGGAAAATGATGCGTCTTCAACACTGTGTGGCAGTGCAAAATGGGTGAATTATAATTATTCAAATAGAAACAGATAATTACACTAATCAATAAATGTGGCAGTCAACCTATAGAAATTAAATTCTCTATGGCTCAGATTTTGTCCGAAATTGTCGGACGTTTAAAAATAATTACAACCTCATGTTTTGTAAATCACATTTACATAGTGGCTCCGAAACTTTTGTCAGTCATTAAAGTTTACAGAACAAGTTTGATTTTCTGCGTTTTTTTTCGCATTTGTCATAAGGCAAATGAGGGTTGACCACTCAGAGCCACCGTCCGTGCAAACGTCATCATCCAAAATGGCATCTGATAAACTGATTCACTTCACCTCCCAGAACAAAGCACTTTAGGATAAAGAAATAAAAGCATACAGAGATGCATAATGTAAAGATAGATTGTGGCAGGTGATTGCAAAACAGCTTGGAATCGGGGATGGTTGCAAAACAAAGGATGTACGAAAGTACTTTGATGTACATCTCGTATTGCAAATTTTTGCAAAAAAAAGAATAATAAAACGCATCGGACTCGGTGTTCAAGGTTTCTGTGCGTAACATTTTTTATCAGATGACGGATTAAAAAAACGCGTCCGAAAAATACGAACTTGGTGTGCAAAGACCTTAAGTATGTGTGTTTCCTGCTTTTTACTGCTGTCACTGTCTATCAGTGACACTCATATTACTGATAGTTCTTTATCATCTTAAATTACAGCACCAGTTGTGTGGTGGGACATTTCTTTAATTTCTTTGCGGGATGGAGGCGAGGGTGTAAATGTTGCATTTGACGCTCCTGAGGTTCTCATAATGATTCACTGATGTTTAAATCAAGTGATTTGTGTTAATGACAACACTCTTACATTTGTTTAGCAATGTGTACAGGATGGGAGTGTAACCATCTTGGATACATCACAAGGAAATGGTGTTAACACCACTGGGTGTGCTTAATTCTGCAAAATGGCCTCATATTCCTCGGCTATAATGTGATTTTGTGAAATCATCAAAGGTAGTTACACCTACAAGATGACGACCCATGAAACTGCATACCCACAACTAAACAACAGAAAGTAATACATGAAGATGGAGACTATGAATATCTGTTACTTTCATCGGGTTTAGCCAAAATAGGTAAATATTCCCAAGGAGGATGGCGGCAGCAATACGGCAGTAGTAAATGTAGTTATATTATGTTAGAAATGAATGGCAAGCAATTTATATGCTGTACAATGATTTAAAATATTACCAGTCAATTGTAGAACACAATGCTGTCCAACAGAGTCTTGTTTGGCTAGTTTTGTGATGTTTGAGAGAATGTTATTGCTTGTGATTCAATGATCAACAATATCGATCCTGTGAATGAGCTCTAATAGCAGATGCAGTCATGTGTATTAGTTCATACTGAAGGCACGAGTCGCTCGCAGTAAGTCATACCTGATCATTCAAGCACACGTCATTCTGACCTTTCTCTGTGATTTGATATGACTTCATTTTCCATACACACACACACACACACACACCCACACCCACACACACACACACACACCCACACCCACACACACACACACACACACACACACACACACACACACACACACTAACACATTGCGCTAACACATACTGACCTTTGTTTGATATGTAACAGTGTGCTCATTTTCCGTAAAAGCCTGTAGCAGCAACAGTCTGGAACAAGAGAAAACATGAATTCAGGGAAAATAGAGGAGAAGAGAGTGGGAGGGCAAAAAATAGAAACATAAAAGAGAAAGGTCACATGTGGCTCAGAGAGTTAAGATCTCTGCCACTGCCCTCGGCTGAAGTCTTATACAGTAGGTGTGCCCAGGTAAGACCTTTTTCTGAACCATTATTATTTGAAGAACGGCTTGAAGCTCTAAATCTGGAAGGCGCAGAGTAACTGTATGGTGTTCATCATTAATGGCTCCATGGCAGTCTTTGTACCGTTACATCCATGGTCCCATACAGTTCCAGTGTGTCCACATTCATTTCTGATTTAGACCAACAAGCCACATCTGTGATTAAGTGCCCTTAAGTGCATTTTCTTCTTCGCTTGTGCTCTGTTTTTCCATTTTAAATTCACTCAGCAGAGGGTTTATGGCGCATGTGTTGGCCTGAGTGATGTGCTGGTCCTCTGGCTGGAGAGGACCTCTCAGATGGATCATATGCTGTGTTGAAAGAGCCCCTTTCACAGTGGGCCATGCCCATATTGGGTTATCACAGATATATTTTTGGTATCACCAATTGGTAGATATGCAAAAAGAAATTGTAGAACAGTAAAGTGAAGAAGTTCATTTGTAGCATTTTGATGTACTGTATATTTTTTACTTAAAAGGCTTTGAAAACTTGTTTTGGCTGGACCGCAGAGGGCCATCCTTACAAACGCTCTTTGTGAGTGAGTGACTGAGTGAGTGATGAAGATACACAATTTGTTGGCCGAGTGTTGGAGTTTCCTCATTGGCCGTTGCTCTTTCGAAATGAAAAGGCGGGATAAGTCCTTTGTTTACATTTTCAGGGGTGTGTGTCAGCGGTTCCACTCACCAGCGGAGAGCTCCTCTATTGGCGCATTTCCCCCAGATCCGGTGACGGAGGGCATCTCAACGCTTTCCATTCATTTCCTATGGTAACAGGAGAAGCAGTCATCCAGTGCATGGTGGGAGTGTTGCGGTGAGTTGTCTGTATTTGCTTAAAGTTGAAAAATCTCAACTTTATGCAAAGGAGCCCGTCCAGCGTGAGGCATCTGGCTCACGAAACTTGGACAAAGATGTCAAACATAGGTGATATAATTCTAAAATGAAACGAGATTCAGCAGTGGCATAGCCTATTTCTCGCTTAAAATGTTTTCAGAGGTAGATTTTGGTGGATTGTTTAGATGGAATAACAGAAAGTTTACGAGCAGGCCGCCATGTTGTTTCCTGTTTGAAATGGCGAGCAGAAAACCAGGGACCAATCACGTGCATTCCACGATAGGGTATGTCAGCGCTTGAATGGCCAGTTGAGTGTAGCAGCGTGTCCCCTAGTGTCCTCGCCAGACCTGGTGGACATGTACCGCTGGATTTAACATTATAAACATGACCACTGACTATTTGTGTAACAATTTAGCCACAAATTCACTGACCATGCACGGTCCAGCCATATCCTTGGTTTTTGAGTCTAGTTTCCCTCAATCAGATACTTACTATGAGAGATGAGGTCCTACAAACATGCAATTTTCTGCCAAAGTTACAGTTTTGGTGATTTCACTTGATAGATATTTTTTTTTTTGCTCTCTCCTCACTGATTTGAAGTGGACGGGACTCAGTTAGAAAAAGAGGATGTCTCATACATCCATGCATGGATTAGACAATATTTGAAGCAAATGTGATCACAGTTGTTGGCTTGTTTGATCACATTGTCAGGCCAGTGCAATCAAATCTGATCAAACAACACCCACACAGTCCCGATGAAGCAGAATAGCTGAGTTTTGAGTGTTAAACTCTTAATAAATAATACATTTATGACTTTTTAAAATAAAACTTTGATTTTTACTTAGTGAATCATTAATACTTGTATAGTGAAATACTTAAGATTTGAAACTAAGCTCTAAGAGGCTCTCAGATTTCTCAAGTCAATTTTAATACACTTTTATGTGTTTTTATTTTGAGTTATTAGTAAAAATAATTTAAGTTTTATTAGTGTCAAAATGTATTGTATTTAAATGTTGTCATCTTTGACTACGGAGTTCAACTTTCAAATGTATTTTCTCAGACATTTCTCTATCACAACATGTTTATGTTATATGTTTAAAAAGAATATTAGACAATATATTGTTTTTGATTTTTATTAATCTCAAATATCTGTACTGGCTTTTAAACTTTTGTCAGGCATTTTTAGAGTTTACCAAACAGTTAATTATTTTCAGTAAAATAGTTCTGCTGAATTAACATACCTGCCAACCTTGAGATCTCCAAAAAGGGAAGATTTAAAAAAACCAAAGGGGGGGGGGGGGGGGTCTGGGGGTCCTCCCCCCAAAAAAATTTAGTTTCAGAGACGTTGTTTTCTGCATTCTGGAGACTTTTAAAGACTGACAAATAACCAAAAAATAAGGACACTGCAACCACATTCGTATGTTAAATAGATCCACTTTTAATTTTACTTTTAATTCTCAGTAAAGAAAACAGAATAATTTGCCCCTCTGGTGTGAACTTGTGTGAATCTCTGGTATAAACTAATATTCATCCGTTTTTATTCATTTTTTCCCCCTGCTTGAGTATTTCTTTCTCTTAGTACTCTCTGTTTCTCTCTCCTTCTCTCACTCACTGAAGGTCCTTTCAGACACAACGTGACAACGGCACCACTGTGCTCTGAAACCCGTTATTTCCCATGGCTTGCGCCACGCCATGACGGCTTTTCGCTGCGTCCAGCAAAGCCATTGGGTGTTGCACGCTGTGATGTGTGGCGAGTGCCGCTCAAACCGTGTTATGTCACAAGCATCTTCTTTACCGGGAAATGACATAGGTGTAGCTGTATAGTAGTTCGGGTGGAAACAGTAAGGCTTATACACGCTGTACAGCGTCAGAAACAGGTTGAGATAACGAAGAGGAAAAATGATTTAAAGGTTTGTCATAAATCAGGAGAAATACAGGACAAGTGTGACCCCGGGAAGAAAGCGGGAGAGGGCAATGAAAAACGGGAGTCTCCCAGGAAAATCAGGAGGGTTGGCAAGTATGTGAATTAATATAGTTTTTCTCAGTAGTACGTTATATTCTACTCTGGCCTGCATATTCATCTGACAATTACATTTCAGTTGACAGAGTGGTGGTTTGCTATTCTAGTCTCGACTTTACCTGTATTTACATTTATTTGATCCCATCTCTGTCAGTTTGAGTTTGTATTACAGAAAAGTGGTGAATGGAATTGGAGAGACAGCAAGCCTGATAGAGGAGTGAACAAGAGCGAGAGGCTGTGGGTGTCGTTTGCTCCCACCTGATGCGTGAGAAAAACACTTGTTTTCACTCCTGCCAAATGACGGTCTCTGTGCTCTGAGCGAAAATTTCATCGTTCAGTTCCATCCTTGTCATTAGTTCACCTGCCTCTTCAGCCCGCCCGGTGATTGTCTCTGATTGGCCGTATTTATCTCTGACTACCGTGGCAACCATTAGCGTTGGTGGTGTGGAGAGGTGGCAGTTTGACTAATCAGTTGTATCTGCCCTTGCTCTAATGCTTTGTGTGTCTCTATCCATGTGTCTGAGTACAACCATATAACAACACTTTTGATTGTGTGTGTGTCTTTGTGTGACTGCTGCCAAGAGGAAAAAAAAGCACAGAATTGAGCAATCAAGGGGGTAGAAAAGATGGAAATTTACAGCAAAAGGACTGAAGAACTGTGCAAAAGGCAAATGGATGCGTTGGTTGTGCAAAGGGAGAGCAAAGCTGCTTATCAATCCAACTGTCAGCGGTCCAGGCCAATCTCAGCCCACTCTTTTGCTGCTTCTCACAGTTCAACCTGGAAAATCACTGGGGTGGTTATGAGAAACTCCATTTTCACCCTCAAACCTACACAGAATTTGCAAAAATTCATAAAAGCAACAGTTCAAGTATAGAAAAAGGTATATACAGTATATATATATATATTGAATTAATTACAATACATATTATTACAGACTGAGGAGAAAGGCAGTAAAATAATGTTGCCATTGCGCTTCCTCACTCTTCCCTTCCCACGTACTGTAATGCATGTCATCATAGAGTAGATAGGTGAAGGTTGCAAAGGAACAAAAGAAAAGCAGATTGTGATAGAGGAAATGGGAAGTGAGGGAGAAGGAGCAGGGAAAATGTGGAAGTTGATAAAGAAGGCAAAAAGGTGTGTGTGGTGGGTAATAATAAGAGGATAGAAAGATTGTGAGAGAGAAGGCATCTTTATTCTAATATGGCCCTGTCTGTGCCTCTGTACAGCATCCTGAAAAGATGAATTTGCTGCTGTTATTTATATTTATGAATTCATGCCATTTGGCCCAGTGTGAAATGATGGGTCATTCCCGCGCAACAAGAAGAGCTGGTGCTGAATTTACAATCACCCACACCAGCCCGCCCTCCTCCCCGTCACAACCTTCCACTCCCAATCCTCCCTCTCTCCTTATTCCAAATGCCTGGCTCTGCTGAATATGGATGGAGGTGGAGAGATGGAGACAAAGAGAGAGAGAGAGAGAGAGAGAGAGAGAGAGAGAGAACATTTCTCTGACTGAGGTTGCTTCTGTCACCAGCTTCTCACCTAAGGAGATGTGGCACGAGAATTAATGGCATTCAGCAGCATGGTGAAATGGCTTCTGGCAGTGTGTGTCTGTGCGTGCAAACTACATGTGTGCAGCAGGTGAGGTTCAGGATTCAATCCCTTGAGAATCTCAATCAGCGAACACACACACGCACACGCACACGCACGCACGCACGCACGCGCACACTCACACTCACACTCACACACTCTCAGCTGATGATCAGTGACCGACCAAGCCTCTTACCCTCAAAAAGAAAAATGAATAAGGTTGGTTTTGGACACAGAAAGAGACCTTCAAAGAGTCTCAATTACCACCTGAGTCCTGCTAATTGTTGCTTCATTTAAAACTGCTTGATTGTCATGCAACTGGCATAACCAAGCTTGCAGCTACTTTTATTTAATGTATTGTTTTTATACAATACATTGTAAGTAAAAGCTGTTATATTGCTCTAAGAAACAACTGGGAAAATGGGGATAATACCGTAAATAGACAGCCACATCCCTGGTTTTAATGTGATGTATCGGTGCTAGGGATGCTAATTTCGATTTTTTTTTTACCGATAACCGATAACTGACCTTTGTTAACCGATTATTAACTGTTAACCGACAAGATTAGTGTGCCGCATGCAGCGGTGCGCCAGCTGCAGAGTATGTGCAAAACTGACAACTGAGTCCCCAGTTCACCCGTCCGGAGAGTTAGCAGCCACGGTGCTGCGTGTATTGTCGAGGACACATGCAGCCACTTTCCCAGCAAGTCTCCACTGCACCACTTAGTTTAGTTGCGAGGTTGTCAACTCTGTGTCTGCCTGGCGTAACGTTAGCGAGTGTCCGACAGACCGTGTATGTTTGTGCTATGTTCGAAGATGTAGCGTTGCTTGTGACTTCGTGCCCACCGTTGTCACATACATACGGTCTGTCAGCGCGGCGTAACGTTAACGAGTGTCCGACAGACCGTGTGAGTGTGGGGTTGTCGGTGGCATTATAGCTGTGAACGTAGCAGTGCAGTGTGTACAGTTTATTTGTCGGTGAATAAATGCTACAACTCCTCAGCTCAAGACCCGAGCCAACTTCCTGTATCTGCAACACTGGTTCAGACTCTCTTAAGGTGGGCTGTTAAGGTAGACCAGCTTTTCTCCTTAAAGTCACAAGCCGCTCCTCTGAGTTTTGCTCAGCTTTTCGATTAATTATTAATATTTAACCATTTAACCGATAGCATTAATCGGTTAAAATTCTTAATGTCGGTTAACGGTTAAACGGTTAATTATTAACATCCCTAATCGGTGCTTCTGTAGAACAATGACAATCACTAAAGATGTGCCGCTGTTTGTGAGGTGTTTGCTTAATTGTAAAATGTTGTTTCAGTACAAGTTCTTGTTGAAAGATGGGAAGTAACTTCAGTCCGTATTGATAAAGAAGTGGATGTCATGTTGTACAGATATTAAATGATGAATTTAAATGATTCTGGTAGATGGATTATTGTTACTACAGTATGCTTGCCGAGTATACAGTACATTTAGTGGTTTGTCATCACTGTTAAGTTCCAGTAGCAATCTTGTGGTATACAGTACATGCAAAATAGTTTCTATTACCTTAAAGGCTGGTAAAGGGGAAACTTAATGGGGCATTAAGATCCTAAATGTTACAAAAAAAGCATGTAGTAAAAGTCAAGGAAAGCTGTTGTATCATGGCTCAAATATGCCTGTGTAACTTTAGGGCTAGTATTTCACAGCCGTACAAGCCAACTGGAAGCACGTCAACAGCTTTAGTTTCCGCACAATGACATGTTACCTCAGCGTCTAGCTAGCTCAGTTGGTTCCATCATGCCAAGGGTTGGCAAGGGGTGATATTTTATAGACATGCATCAGTTCTATCCGCCAAAGTCTGCTGACAAGGCCTGTGAAAGTGCATAGTGCCCACTGCTGCTGCTGTGGCTTAAAGAAAAAGTGAGTAAGACTGGGAAGGAGATAGCAATGTGTGAGTATTTTCTTTTTTTTGTCTTTTTGTGCAGATCATATCTACCCAGCATCTGTATGTATGGATGACTGAAGCTTAACAAATATTTGCTAAATATCAGTTATGGTAAGGATAACTGTGCTATGCTGAAGTGGTTTTCCATATGACCGGATGAGATTAACCCAAACTATGTTGTGCACCTGTCGCTTTCTGCTTCTTTTTTTAAATATTGCTTTTTATTGTTTCCTTAAGAAAAAGGAATACAACCTAAACCATACAAATACAATAATATGTTAATATAATAACAGATAGTAACTGTAAATTGAAAAAAGTATTCAAAAACAAGGGATGAGAAAAAATGATAATAATAATGATACAAGTTTAATAACTCTAAATAAAATAGAAAAATGAAATAAAAATAAATTAAAACAGTTAAACAGTATAATAATAAGAATAAGAATAAGAGTAATAAAGAAAATTAAATAAATGAATAAAATAAATTCGCACAGCAGATTCCCAACACCTACTCATAAGTATGTTGTGCTCCTGTCGCTTTCTGCTTCTTTTTTTAATATTGCTTTTTATTGTTTCCTTAAGAAAAATGACTAAAAGCTAAACCATAACAAATAAAATAATATGTAAATGTAATAACAGATAGTAAATGTAAATTGAAAAAAAGGATTCAAAAACAAGGGATGAGAAAAAAAATAAATAAAAAAATTATAATAATAATAATACAATTATAATAATTCTAAATAAAATAGAAAACATGAAATAAAAATTAAAATACATTTAAACAGTTATATAATAATATATATAATAATATATAATATTATTATAATAATAATAATAATAATAATAATAATAATAAAGAAAATTAAATAAATTAATAAAATAAATTCACACACCAGATTTCCAACACCTACTCATATCCCTTTGGTCCCACCCCCACATTTATTCACCCGCACAGGATAGACACAGAGTACATACTGTGTGTTTAAGACACATTTACAGAGTAAATAAAACTGAATACAAAAATTTGCTTTCTGCTTTTCATGCAAACAATTTTTTTTTTTTAATACCATTCTTCTCTTGCCATTCTTCTGCTGACAAATAAGCCTTAAAAGAAGTCAATCTCTTGCTGTGTAGACCAAGGAGTCTGCAGTCAGTTGCAAACCTTGGTGACAAATACTGCACTTAGCACTTTCACAATAAAACCCTTCCAATGGTTTGTGATGAAATGCTTTTAGGAAATGTTCAGTTTGCATTAGCAGTATCTTAGCAGTGAAACGACAGATTTGATACGGCTGTAGGGAAGCCAGAGCGCAAATCAGAATACAGTGAAGCAGCTGCAGTATGTTGGATAAAAGTATGAGAATAGGAGTCAGACTACTGTAAACTCCAAACCACTGCAACTTAACATGAACGTTTGTCTTAGGGCACAGTGTTGCTGTGTGTGTATAAATATGCAGGCATGCTTGTTTGTGTTATAAGAGGCAGAATGCATGACGGAAATATCGAGCATCTCCATGCCTACCCAACATACAGTACAACAACATGTGTGTGTACTGTATGTATTTGAATATATAGTATAATATACATTACTGTATTGCCTTTATTGCTTTCCCTCTGTGCACATCTACTTTCTGCTCATATTGGCTGACCCAACTCACCCCTGCACGTATGTTATTATTGTGTTGGTTGTGTATCTACATGTCTCCCTCAGGTTTGTACTGTATCTGTGTGTAAGCATGATTATCCGCATAAGGTAAAAGTCCTCTTTGGAAATTCATTTTATTGGTTTTGCAGTACATGTGGACACATTATTGTGCCCCAGGAGGGATAATAGGGAACTAATGGCTACTACAGCCTCACTTAGCCAGAGGCAGTGCTGTTAATCTGAACACACAGACACACACACTCTTTATGTTTGGGGAAGGCCTGTCAAGCTCTTACTGCTCCTAATTTTGTTAAAGTTATTGATTGTTCCGGAGTATTCTAAACTCTGTCTCGTAATTATATTTTTCAAGAAAGTTTTTTGATGAAAAATATTTATGCGTAGATATTCTGTAAACTTCCTACAGTGAAACTGTAGAGCTGTAGAGCAGCAACAGTTGAAATTGCTACTGTTCTTAATTGGCTCAAACACGTGCAATTAACAATGATTGCAATCAACAAAGGCAGCCCAGAGTTGAGCAGCCCAGTGTTAAGGTATGTTATTATAGTCATTAGTGGTTGCAATTACTATTATACTGCTCTGCACCCTGTATCTTAACCACAGTTTTGCTTGCGCTGCCTTTCCCCCGGGAGCTTGTTGTTGTGCCTGCAACTTTACTCATTCACGTTCCTTATTTGTTGTTTTCATGTGACGAAATCCATCTCCATAGCTGTTATTGTCAACTCACAACAAACAGAAAAGGATCAACTTTTTAGACTTTCACTCTCTGCGTGCATGAGTGTGGTTGTGTGTTTGTTTGTTTGTTAGGAACTCACAACAGTTGGTACGAGGCTGCCTGGCTTATTCAGACCGACTGGAAAATAGTGGAAATAATCACTGGGTTTATGGAGATTTACTTTGCTGTAATGTGCAGCGAAAAATATTATTTTATGGAAGACAGTGGTACATGTGCGTACAGAACCAGGCTTCTTTCCACCGGTGTGGATAGGCATTTCTTAAAGCATGCCTTTTATTATTTTAATATACAGTATACTATTTATTTTTGTCTAGAGGAAGTGTCCCAGTATTTGTCTGTGTAATAGATCAGCAGCGACAGAAAGATGGAGAGAGGATGAACAACACTGAGTTGTACATATCATTTTCTTTTTCTCTTTTATGGTGCGAGGAGTGCAAACAACAAAACAAGATACCTGAATGTATTAAAACAAAACATTGCCCACCACTCTGCCTCCCCCTCCTCCCTTCCTGCCCACCAGCATCATAATGTAAAACAAATTCGAACAAAGCCTTGTGAAATTGAAATAAGCCTCTCTCGGCATCGGCCTTGGAATTAGTTTATTAGAATCTAAAAGGAGCCTCAAAAGACTTAAAACCCCATTTTCACGAGGAAATTAGTTTTCAGGGAAAGATACATCGTTCACATTTGGAGATGATGAGTTGGTTTTGCACAAAGGGGAATCTTTTTGGCGGGGACTTTTATCAGATTAAGTCGCCACAGGTAGTGGGATGTTAGACGCTTTTTTGTTTGTCTGGATTAGTTTGCAGATAAAGCTGAGGATAAACAGCTATTTGTCTGTTTAGGCTAATTCCCCTCGCTATAGAAACTTGAGATTGTGTATGTGTGTGACTGTGCGCTTACAAAGTTATAGCATTCCTTTGGAGTTGTCAGAAAATGTATATAGATTTTTTTCCATAAAACTAATACATACGAGTTAAAAAGTGCTTAGTTTCCTTAGTTTCAATCAATCAGTGAGATTCTCCCTGGACTCTTGTATAAAAATGTTTCCGACTTATTTATCTCCATTAATCACTTGCATAATGACAAAAATCCACCTTTAGTAACTGCAGAAACTGTGGCAACATCATGCATTGTTTTTTTTTAATGCTTTTGCCTGTGGATTTACAGGAAAACCTTCAATATTAAACCCTCAAGAATTCACGAGTTGATGTATGTAAAAAAAAAGTACTGTCACTTTTATTTCAACACTACAGAATTCATCTATTCTTACATGTTGCAGTTTCTGTTGTGTGTATTGAAGAAGATGGATGGATGGTCACAAATATGACTAGGAAGGAATGGAAATAGGCGAGAGTAATGAGCAGTGATGGACAGATGGAGCGATGAGGATGGAGGGAGAGGCTGAGCTGCTTTTTTAGATGGATAGACAGATGGATGGATGGACGGATGGCAGGTTGGAAGAATTCAAATTAATGTGTTTCCAGGAGCTTTTGAGGTAGACCACGCTCAGCAGTGAGGTGAGGAAGGACTTTGTTAAAGGTGGAAAGATTGAAAGACAGAAAGAGGGATGTAGAGAGCGAGAGCACCCTGTGTGGACCTCAGCAAGTGCTTATTGGATTCTCTCCTCTTTCCCCATCTAATAAAGCTCTCCCTCACACAGCGCTCACAGCCGAATAACAAAGAGCTTATGGTGGCCATGCATTCATATTTTCAGCCCTACATTTGTATCCGATTATCATTCAGAAAGAAGAAGGCAACCGAAGATGGAGGATGGAGGAAAGGGAATTATTTAGTGTATCTATACAGAATAATACAGTATAATACAGAACATGTTGAATGTATTTAATATGGCAATATGTGTAGTCTGCTACTACTTGTGTGGACCCCAGGAAGACTAGCAACCGCTTTCAAATCCAAATAAAGAATACTATTTATAGTATTGTTTTTTAGGGGTGTAAGAAAATATTGATACACGAGTATCGCGATATTTTGTTGTGCAATACTGTATAGATTCTCCAAAACACTGTATCGATTTTTAATTAACCTCTTAAAAATCTGACGGCCCGCCGTCAGGCCCGGCTGCTATTCGATCTTTCGGAGGTTGTAGCAGACTCAGTTTTAAAGCTAGAGCTAGTGAAGTTAGTGGCATCTTATGAAACTATAAAACCTAAGGAATCCATTGGTACCAACAATGTCATGTTAGCTCGTCGGAAAGGAGGCTAAAAACTCTCCAAAGGTAGGCTAAATGGTGAGGAAAAACTGGCATGGCCATTTTCAAAGGGGTCCCTTTACCTCTGACCTCAAGATATCTGGATGAAAATGGGTTCTATTTCATTCTTCCTGACCGCCAGAGACAGTGCTTAACAGTGGATGTTATCCATCTTGCGCACGCGCAGGTCGAGTATTTAATATCAACAAAGTCACATGTGACCTGGGATGACGTAGCGTATATAAGCCCACGTCATCATCAAAGATGTCCCTTGAATCTTCTCGCGGCAGGTAATCCGCGGATGCAGGTTGAATGAAAGAAGATAAGCCGTTGACTTTTGCTGGGAGCCCTGCAACGGCATTGTTGGAGCTACGGTTTCGTCCTCCAAGGGCTGCGATTAGTCAATCACAGCTACACTCAAACACTTCGCTGTTAGACCGGTGTTTTCGCCGGTTAAATTTCAGATAGGCTAACGAGAGGTGAGCTAGGAAAGCAAGGTGAGTATCCTCCCGTTGTTAGAGTTTAAGTAACGTTTGTTGATAGGAGTCTGTTTTCGGTCTGGACAGGGAGAACTAGTAGCCTCCTCCCACGCTTCCGACACCTGTTCCCAGCAGTCAGGAAGTGGGTCTGGGAAAGACTCAGAGTCTGCCCCAGGCTCTGGCACGCTTAGGCTTTGACGAGGCCCCGACGGCAGGCACCTCAGCCAGTGCATTCTTTAGGTGGGCCCCGCCCCAGGCGGGTTTCTCTGTTCCGCCCTCCCAGCCATACATTGAGGAGCTCCACAAATGCTGGCCAGACCCGAAATCACTTTCCCACCACACCACTGACAGCAGGGCCTTAGCTTCCATGCAGAACGCTGGCACTTACGGACTGGGTAAGATGCCAGCCGTGGAGCCATCTATTGCCGCCCTTATTGTGTCTCCCAATGAGGTCTTGAGATCTGATGCTTGCTGTCCCAGGCCCCAGTGTCGCATCACAGATGACTTTCTAGTCGAGGCTTACGAGACAGCGGAACGCATGGGCCGTCTTGGAAAGTCTCTTTCCCACCTGATACTATCCCTGTCCCAGTCCCTGCAAGCTGCTGGCATGGATACTTCCGTCCAGAGCCTCAGTGATGCATCCCTGCAGGTGTTTGGCCTTGTAACACGGGAGCTTGGCAGACTAATGTCAACTCATACGCTGACTTGCCGGCAGGTATGGCTGGCCCAATCCCCGCTTCTGTGCCAGGCCAGAGGGCGCTCCGCACTCTCCCTGTGGTTCTGGGGGAGCTGTTTGGCCCAGCAGCGCAGCAGGCCTTGGAGCGGGGAATCCAGGCGAACCAGGCTCGGCAACAGTTTGCTGGCTTCCGGGAACCTATGCGTTTATTGCGACAGTGGCCCCCACAGGGTGGTGGTACCAGACGCCCTTGGCTTCCAGCTCGTCCTGATGCTTACCTTAGGACCTCCTGGGCTCCAGCGCGGCCGGGGTGCCTAAAGCGAGGAGGGGTCGGGGGTCGAGGTATCGTCCCCCCAGGGACCCAAAGGGCCAGAGGGGAAGGCCCTGAGGCCCCTGGCCCAGCAGTCGGACGTTTCTCCCAGCAGCACCTCAGCTGCTGGGTGGTGGCTACACTTTCCCTAGGGTACAATCTTCAATTACGACGCCGGCCCCCAGTTTTCAGTGGGATCAGACTGACCACGGTCAGAGATCCCACAAAGTCTCAGGCACTCAGACAGGAGATATCCACCCTCCTGGAAAAGGGTAACATCGAAGAGCTGGGGCTACAGACACAGCAAGGTGGGTTTTACTCAGTTTATTTTCTGATTCCAAAGGAAGAGGGTGGGTTTCGCCCTATACTGGACTTACGAGGGCTGAACACATTTCTGAAGGTGTTGCCCTTCCACATGTTGAGTACAGCAGATGTGCTCCAAACCGTGACACGGCACAGTTGGTTCACATCCATTGATTTGAAGGAGGCATACTTTCACGTCCCAATAGCACTACCTTGCAGGCAGTACCTGCACTTCGCATTCGAAGGCAAGGCCTTCCAGTTCAAGATGCTCCCATTTGGTCTTTCCCTTGCCACACGGGTCTTCACAAGGTGCATGCGGGCGGCACTCGCCCCAACGCAAGCCAGAGGTATGCCAATCCTCCCATACCTGGACGATTGGCTGATTTGTGCTCCGACCAGGGAACAAGCAGAGCGGGACACTGTGGCCCTTCTGCATCATCTGACGAGGTTGGGCCCTACCGTCAACCACCCCAAGAGTTGTCTCATACCCAGCCAAAGGGTAGTGTTCATTGGTTTAACTCTGGACTCCCGCCATATGCTGGCCTTCCCAACACCACGACGAGTAGACGCCATACTCCAGCTTCTCCTCCGGTTCCGGGAGAACAGGAGGTTGAGGTACAGCCTGTTTCTCAGGCTGTTACGTATGTTGAAGTCAGTGACATCAGTAGTGCCACTGGGCCTCCTGTACTTACGGCCATTCCAAATTTGGATCAATGGTCTCCAATTAGATACAAAGTCCCACAGATCCAAGAGAGTCAGGGTGTCCAGCCGATGCCTCTTCGCATTGCGGCCATGGAGAGACGGGGCATATCTGGCCAGAGGCATCTCATTGGGTTCGATTCCCTCTGTGTGTACAGTTTATTTGTCGGTGAATAAATGCTACAACTCCTCAGCTCCGTTCCACTCCGCACCGCTCAAGCGAGATCGAGCCAACTTCCTGTATCCTGCAACTCCGGCTCCGCCTCTTAAGGTGGGCTGTTAAGGTGGACCAGCTTTTCTCCTTAAAGTGACGAGCTGTTCCTCTGAGCCGCTCAGCTTTTTAATTAATCATTAATATTTCTTTTAACCATTTAATCGATAGCGTTAATCAGTTAAAATGCTTAACGTCGGTTAACGGTTAAACGGTTAATTATTAACATCCCTACTCCGTGCCAATAATACTGAGATTTTTGCAGTCTTTGCTGGAGAAGAAACTCTCTCCTTCTACCTTAAGGGTCTATGTGGCTGCGATTTCAGCCAGGCATGTTAGAGTGGATAACCAGACCGTGGGGTCTCGCACTCTGGTGACCCGGTTTCTTAAAGGAGCCCAGCGGCAGAACCACCGCAGGCTGTCAAGGTTCCCTCGTGGGAACTGCCTCTGGTGCTGGAAGCCCTTCATCTCCCCCCCTTCGAGCCTCTGGAGCAGTCGGGGCTGAAGTGGTCTTCAGTAAAGGTTGCTTTCCTTTTGGCGATGGCATCAGCAAAGCGCGTGAGTGAGCTCCACGCCTTGTCAGTGAATGAAGCGTACATTCGCTGGAACTCGGATGGCACAGGGGTGGCACTTTGGCCTAATCCATCATTTTTCCCGAAGAGGTTGGCTCCGGCCCACTCTAATCAGGTCATTGAGCTGGCAGCTTATGACCCTTCATGTCTACAGGATGAAGATGCCAAGTCAGCAGAACTGCTCTGCCCAATGAGGGCCTTAAGGCATTATATACAGGCGAGCTCTCGCCGCTCTGATAGCCTGTTTGTCTGCTATGGGGGCCATAGGAAAGGGCACGCCCTGTCCAAACAGAGGCTTTCCAGTTGGATTGTTCAGGCCATTGAGGAGGCATACAGGTCAAAAGGACTGCCTTTACCTCTTAATATCAGAGGCCACTCCACCAGGAGTGTCTCCACTTCCTGGGCAGCGCTACGGGGGATCCCTCTGAGTGAGATTTGTACTGCGGCCAGCTGGGCTACTCCATGCACCTTTGCCCGTTTTTACAGAGTCAATGTCGTTGCTCCCCACGCAGTAGCATCGGTGGTCTTTCAGGAATCCATAGGCCGTTCCCGGTGAGGTGGGTTTTCCTCGTGGCTACATTGGTAGTCGTCATCCAGTGTTAAGCACTGCCTCTGGCGGTCAGGAAGAATGAAATAGAACGAGAGTTACGTATGTAACTACGGTTCTATGAATTCTGGATGACCGGCAGAGTTCTCTGTCACTCGGAATCTTGGCGAGAAGATTCTAGAGGGACATCTTTGATGATGACGTGGGCTTATATACGCTACGTCATCCCAGGTCACATGTGACTCTGATATTAAATACTCGACCTGCGCGTGCATGAGATGGATAACATCCAGTGTTAAGCACTGCCTCTGGCGGTCATCCAGAATTCATAAAACCGCAGTTACATACGTAACTCCCGTTCTATGGGTACCCACGAGTCTCCCTTTTACAGACATCCCCACTTTATGCTTATCCCATGCAGTTTGGGCAAATACCATGCAGTTTTTTGCATGCAATACAAATTGTGTGTTATTTTCGCTTATTCCAAAATGATTTATTTCTAGTGTGTTCTTTATACTATGACAGTTTTCCTAAAATCAAATTTAAAAAAATCGCAATATATCGCCTTGCTTACAGTATCGCAATATATTGAATTGTTACCCTTGCATCATGATACGTATCGTATCGCCAGATTCTTATCAATACACAGCCCTATTGTTTTTAGTGTTCTAGTTGTCCTTAATTGAGAAGCATTTTTGCATTAGTTGTTACAAAGAAAAGTTTGTTTTTCCTTTCTTGTGCTTGTCAATTAAAGTGCCCCATGATGGTTCTGATAAGAGCTGTGAGACAGTGAGAGCGTGCTACCTGAAGATGACTTGCTGATGGGCAGATTGTGGAATGAGTGATTGAAAGGAGATGGAGTGAATTGCAGCTGCAGTAGTTGGCAGTGGAATCATGTCCTCGAGATGAGACTACGTGATGCACACTATGAGGTGCGGTCGTGTGACATTAATTCACACATTACCATACCTGCCACACGCATCTCACATGGGAGGACATCTGTCCTCCCCTACCTAAGTGTAAGGTGTATGCAAACTAACATCCATGCACACACACACACTCGCACACAGAGGTGTGAACCATTTCCATCACACTCCTCTCTTCTACTCAAACAGTTTGCTCACTCGCTGACAGACAAGTGGTATTGACAGAAGTATGCAGTCAGGGAAGTACACTTTAGTAGCAGCAGTGTGTATTTGTGTGTGCTTGTATTCAGCGTACAAACAAATGGGTGTATCTGCCGATGATGGGGTCCACACTCCCAGCTGCCATTTTATAACAGCTTGTAGACAAACTCATTACATCCAACACCTACTCCACCCATCTTGTGCTGTACACTGTGTGTGTGTGTACGCTGGAAATCATGCATGCAAGTCAAGTGTATGGTTTTTAGTATTTTACCCGCAGTTGTCTACGTTACATTTTCACTGTGCCCAAGTAAGGAGCAGCGACTCCATCAGTTTTAGTCTTTTTCCCAGGGGAAGGTACCTAAGAGGGCCCAGGCTCCAGCGTTTGTTGTCAGCTTAAGAAGAAGACAGCCAGACTGCCAGCCTCTGACAGCCCACATCCTCGGAACCTGTCGAAAAGGTGACACCCAACTCCACAAAGTCTCAGGCCATTGTTGCTGCTGCAGACTTCTACCCCGCCTTTGTGTTTTAGACACTGGAGTACAGATGTCCTCATTTAGAGAGACCTCTCACACATACGACCGTGTCACTAGCCGTGTTTCCATTCACATCTATTTTTGCGCATTTTGAAGTATCGCATTAGAAAAGCTGTATGGAAACTCCAAGATTCGATAAAATTTGCTCAATAGCTTACACAAAGTTTTTACGCTCACTTGAGGTGGTTTGCCTTTACCTTCGAAAATGAGTTGATGCGCTAAATGGGATATTGTGACATAGCGCGCATTTAACTCACATGAATGATCATTTTTTCCGCTGTCGGCGTCTTCCCAGATATTCTCATAACGTGTGAATGCTTGTTTTCGTATCCGAACAACATGAAACATATTTCTGAAGACCACTCTCCATTTTTCTATCGTAGATGGTTAGATTAAGCCGACTTGTTCTGTTTCTGGTTCACAACCTCTACTTCTTCTACTCTGTTTACTGGAGGATTACAGCCATGCATAGTCTATAGCGCCAACTTCTGACCAAACTACGCTGTAGCCGAGTTTATTCGCTCCAAACCAGTTGATGAAAACACGTCTCATTCACATTTCTTTTTGCGACTTTTCGAAAGTTTGCCTAAAGTTCGCTTGACAATTGAATGGAAACACAACTACTGCAATGGAGGAAGTTGTTCTTTGTGTAAACAACAATTTGTGTAAACAGTCTTCTCTTTGAGCTCTTATAGCTGCTATTAGTCACAGTTAGGGGTGTAAGAAAATTATAATTATATATATACTCTATATACTGTATATATATATATATATATATATATATAATGTATATATATATATATATATAGAGAGAGAGAGAGAGAGAGAGAGATTTTTATAGATTTGGAGGATATTCACAAATGAGTGGTAACCGCCTGTATAATCTGCAGCCTGACATTTAGAATTGATTCCTACATACAATGTGGCAGTGATTGCTGTGATAGATGATCACGGCTTACTATTGTAATTAGCTTAGCATATTTGCCATTTCTGCGATTAATGGATTGTCTACATCTGTGGGCAAGTACTGTACAGAGAACATTCACAATACACACACAATACACCAAATTCTTACATATAACTTCTTAGGAAAGAAGTTAAATTTGTAAATACGCTTTTAAATAAACAGTTAACATTAATATGTTACTTGTTTATGTTTTGGACACACTGCATGAGTGAAAGGAGGAGAGAAGAGTGGGAGTCATTGTGAGGCTCTCATTAGAATAACAAAGTGTTTATTATGTTGGTTGCTATTACCTCTGTCCATCACTGCTCACCTCCTCATTTTTGTGATTCATAAGTACAATTAAAATATTCATCTATATTTTTCAAAGAAAGACACCAGCGCCACAACAGTCCCAAAATTCTGATGGGGAGTGTTTGTGTTGAAGAGTCAGCAGGGTGCTATCCCAAGAAAAAGGCAAAGGCTGAATGTGATTGTTTCTAATTGCCATGTACACAATGTACTGTTCTTGGTGTGGTCGAACGTTTGTGTAAATAAGTAGATTTGTTTATTGTGGAAAATTGTATACATGTTATACAATTGAAAGCATTTGAATACTAAATAAAAGTTACATGTTAACTTTGAAAAAGCAAATAATGGATTGGTCAGCCAAGTTCTCCTTTAGCCGAGGACATTTGTCCCATGTGCCTTCTTCTCGTGCCCTCTCTCTACTAACAACTATCATAAATGTATAAAATGCCTCCCCAAAAGTATTGAAAATACACAAAAGTCAGGTAATAATATTAGTACAATTTATGATATCCATGAGGTAGATTCAATTAGTCAAAACAATACACAAAAAAGCGTGAGTAAAAATGATAGAAGAAAGAAACATCTCAGACAGAGCTGAGGATGTGGAAAAAAAGAGCACCAGAGGAGTCAGAGAGGATAGAGAAAGACAGAGAAGCAGGTTCCTACTGTATTCTTTACGTATTAGAAGCTGAGCCTCCCCCCTATAATGGGACGGGGGGATTAGGGGGATAATCCACCATGTCTTTTATTTTCCTCCCATCCTCGGTCTTTTTACCTTTCCCCTAATTTTCTCCCTCTCACTGTTCTGTCGCCACGAGACGCAGACAAGACAGCGCTAAAGAGAGAATCAGCACAACAATTAGTGTGCGTAAATGTGTGTGTGCATGTGTGTGCTTGTGTGAGACAACTCCAATGGGAGAATCTGAGAGGCTGAGAATAATTAGCTCCAGTCTAATGCCAGGTCAGCCTTTTCTGGCATCAATCTGTATAGCAAGCTTTGTGTATGTGTGTATGTGTGTTTGTGCGTGTTTCGTTTATGGAATATCATGGTGTGTTTCTTAACGCGTGCTTTCCTTTGCATGGTCTAAACTGTTTACGTTGAGATGAACGCTGGCAGAAAACATTGCGGTAATAGAGTTTTTTCTTTCCCACTGCCCTTGACCAGTCTCTTAACACAAAGAGCAGGCAGATAAGAGAGGATTTACACACAATACTGAAGCCATTAGCGTCTGTTTTTTTTCTCTGCCTCTCTCTCTGGGGTTTGTTGTGTGTTATCAGATCCACTGGGATGTGTGGATGGCAGATTGAATGTCCACAGCCATGGAAAAGGCCAAGGATGTCTAACCTCCTATTCACACGCTGCTAGCCTCATCAACAGAGGGCCCTTTGTCCCACAGCAGTCAAGGAGATGGACAGTACAAGATAATTGCATTCGGACAATAACCGTCTCCTCTGTTTGTTTGAATGTGTACAGTCTCTTTGGGATGAAATGGTAGATGAGTGTGTCTGCGTAGGAGAGAGGGAGGAGGGGTGAGTGATTCTGTGTCTTTGTGTTCTCTGAATTTCTCTATCTGTATGCACGTATGAATGAATGGCCTCGATAAAAGATTTTTGGAGCTGTATCCAATAGTGAGCTGTCATCGACTATCTCAGAGGTTGAATGCTGACTGGCGAGGACCAGACAGTGAAGTCATAACTTGACTGATAAGATTCTTCAGGAGCTGCTATTAAATCCAGAAAACCAGCAGGAAAAGGCAGCAAGGAAGACAAATGGATTTGAACGACAGGGAGTGGTGCTGAATGGCAGCATCTGAACTATTAGCGCCATAGACGCACACTCATTTCCTCCCATGATGTCATTCCTCTATGGTCCAGGTGCGCTCTGTTGAAATACGAGAGAACATCATCACATGTTGGGAAGATGTTTGCACGTGTGTTCAGAGATGTTCTCCATTTGCTATGTAGGAGTGTATTTTTGTTCCATAAAATGCTGCTCAAAACAGGGTCAAGTGTGTTAAACTATAAACCGTACACACCCTGAGTCTGTGAGATCAGCCAAATGTTTTTTAAAGTGGCAGTAGGCAGTATATTTTTTGCATCATTGGGCAAAAATTCCATAATAACCTTTCAGCATTTGTAATTCAAGTGTTCTGAGAGATAACTAGACTTCTGCACCTCCTCATGGCTCTGTTTTCAGGCTTTAGAAAATCTAACCCGTGACAGGGGACTTTGGCCAACACAGGTAATTTAAGAGAGAGCGTTCCTAGTGAGCGTTCCTATTGGCTATGCTCCGGCTGGTGGGCGGTGCTTAGTATTTCCTCATCAGATCTCAACATTGCTGCCGGGTCACAAACTTTCTCATTTTACAGCTAAACAGTACACTACAAGATGATTCTGAAAACATTTGAGGCGAGAAATAGGAATTACAGTAACAGAATATTGATTCATATTTGATCAGCGCCGACCGTTTGATTGGAGTTTGCGAGTGATTGACTTGTGGCTCTCATAGATAGCAGCTGGACGGCAGACTCCAGATCAGTTCTGACTGGTTGTTTTCATCCGGTCTGTGAAATCTTGCAGATGCCGTTAGGAGCACTGGAGGACATCGGAGGACACAGAGACACATGATTTATTTTTTCAGATTACCTGTCTCATGCACTACTGTGAGGATATAGAGACCGTTTATAAAAATAACTTTTTTTAATCATACTTGCACCAGTTCCACCCAGTGCTGCTTTAAGGGAAGTTTTTAAGCCATGAGTTTGTAATTGCTGTCACTGTGCAAGAGCAAGAACTTGGGTGGAGCTGAGGGTGACGTCAACATCACAAGAGTGACACACCTGTCAATCAAGCAAACACACCCCTAAATATATTCCTATTTACTATTAAAAAAGATGACTTTATTAGTTGATATACATCTCAATATAATGCATTCCAGTTCAACACCACTACTAACTATGACCTCAATGCTAAACCATTGAATAAACACCTCTATCTGTTTGACAGTGTCAACAAAAACTGAACATTACAGGCATCATAAGAGTAAACTTTATGGTAGAATAGTTGTATTAGATTAACTGCACAGATGTACCTAATAGAGTTGCCACTGAGGGGCGAATTCACAAAAGGATTGCACGTTTATTAATGACTTTATGTATTCATTTGTTAGCCTGTTTATGTAATTGTTTGTGTGTTGTGGCAGATAGCATCCATCTTATGGCCATTACAGATTGATGTATATTAAATTACTGTACTTCTGCTTTGGCTTTTAACCTTTGTCTATGGATGCCAAATATGAATCATGCAAGTTAAAAAAAAAGCACCAATTACTGAATTCTACTTGAGTCCCATTTCTAAAAATGATTTTTAAAGCACATTTCACTCATCATCTGTTAAAAACTGCTGGATTCATATGTATATATCTATATTACAAATGAAAGTAAATAAGTGAAATTGTTTGGGTGAACTTACATTTGACCCAAAGCACATTGCCTAATCTAGTCCCTAGCTGTAGGCAACAAGGCATTCTGTATTAGATCCACTTCACAGCTATGTAGTGCTGCTGCTTAATGTACTTCTTAAGGCATAGGAAGGGGTGGGGGGGTTAGATTGTTTGGTTTTGTAATGAATAGAGTGGTCCGGGGAACGTCAGCCACTGTTGTCAATTATCACTATTCTCTATGAGCCATGCTTGACAGAGAAGAATCACAGCCGGCGCCTGGATCACTTTCTCACTCACTCCGCCTTTCCTTCCTCAGTCTTTCTCCCATTCATTCTCCCGAGCTTCGGAGTCCCATTGTGCCTCCGTCTCTTGGCAAACCCTCTGCCTTTCCTTTCAGACGTTCACCCACTCCATTTAAATCTTGTTTATTCTTGGCTGCACCTTTTTTAGTTACATTGTCAGTATATAAATATATTTCTCGACATTCTAGTATTCCTCTCCCTCTCCTCTCCTTCTCCCTGTTTTCTCCTTCTCCCTGTTTTCTCCTTCTCCTTATCCCTCTCCTCTCCTCTCCTCTCCTCTCCTCTCCTCTCCTCTCCTCTCCTCTCCTCTCCTCTCCTCTCCTCTCCTCTCCTCTCCTCTCCTCTTGCCGTCATATCGTTTTCTCCACAGAGGGTGTAGTGGGGTTGACAGGCAGTGAGCTCACAGTTGTAACCTCCCTGCCACCATGCCAGGCGAGGCGCCACTTGAGGGTTTGGCTGCAGATTGAATAGCTCCCAGAGATGTCATATTCAGACAGCCTCCCTGAATTACATTTCCTGGTCTTCCTGCCTTGTTGCCTGCATGCCTCCACCAATCAAATAGCCCGGGGTTACCATGTGGCTGCCCACTCTACTCTCCCCATATCCCCCCTCCCGCTCCCCCACTTGCCATCTCTGGGGTGTGTCCCTCACAGAAATTATTCACCACTTGTCGGGCGATCCAACCACTGTGAGGCAGACTAGCAGATGGGCGATCTGATTGGCTGTCAGCTTCTGTTTATTTCCTGGTTGTCGGGATGTCAGATGAGATAAAACATTGTTCTACTGCATTTGTCATGTCCGCTCTGTGGGGTTCATGAGAAATGAGAAAAGTTTAGGTTATAGAACACGTAGTCGAACAGATTGGCCCACGGCTGTCAGAGGTGTCACTGCATAATCTTTTTAGATAGTTTTTCTTTTTGACCACCTGTCTTTGTTACACACTTCATAGCCATTATACCTTCCACGATTCAACAATGTCATGAGAACCTAATAATCCATAATTGTGAAAAAGCACCATAAATGATACAATTTGGCAGCAAATTATTACTTCTTTCAGTGCAGACATTAGGTCATTCACAAACTTTGCTGTAAAAGAAAATTTGGCAAGAAAATAATGATCTTAACATTTCAGTAAAAACAATTTCTTGAAAGTGTATACAATATATAAACCCACAGGAGTTCAGCTGAAAAATTGAATAATTATGGCATGTGTTTGGCCCAGGCCAGTGATCCTCATTGTGGTTTCCTTGTTACTGTGTATGACCTGATCTGGCCAGAAGGTGGGTTATGTGAGCTGGAGAAGGAAAGAAGCCCATTGAGGTTTTATTGTGAGGGAGTGGAAGAGAGCCTCGGCTCATATAGCTGTCCCTCCATAAATTGATTAATGAGGAACAGCTTCATGCGGAAAACAGAATGGATCACACACCACACAGGTACACACTTGCATGCAGGACATGTGCACACAAAAACACACACATGGAAATACTCATGTGCACACGCACACAAGCATCCAAGTGCACCCTCTGGAAGTGAGCGGAGTTTGGCTTTCTATACTAACAAACAGGTGGTGGATTGGACATTCATACCCGCACATATACCAACACACACACATATACATAAACACACACACACACACCTCAGGTGGTGGATTGAGCTCCCATGCTGTGTGGATTTGTATCAAAGCCGAGACATAAAACTGAACTGGCAGACTGGGAGCCGTACCACTCCAACCCTCCAGTCTGCTGCTTTGGGTAGACTTTCTGTACGTGTGTGTGTGTGTGTGTGTGTGTGTGTGTGTGTGTGTGTGTGTGTGTGTGTGTGTGTGTGTGTACATGGTTGTTTAAGCATGAGAGAAAATAATGTTAGAAGGAAGTGATTTTCACTTGTGTATTAGTGTGTGTCTTTGTACTCAAAACTTCTTCTCTATTCAGATTTTTGCTTCTGTTATTCAGATCAGCCCTCCAGTTTTTGGTACAGCCCTCTCTCCGTCCGTCCTTGAATGTAAGCTCGATACTGGAGGGTGCTGAAAAGTTGTTGGATTACAGAGAACATTATTGCGGGTTGAAATATGTTAGTCTTTATTTGGGTGCATTATCACCCTGCACAATTAGGATTGTCTGAATTCACTCTGCATGACCTCACCTCGCATGATGGAGGCGATGAACGAAGCATGGTCAGGTTTTTACTGTGGTAATGAGTCAAAAAGGAGCCATGTGCACAACCGCTTACTCATGCACATATATGTTCACACACATATGGTGAAGCACATCTACACAGGCATGTCATGTACGTGGATTCACAGTATGCTGATTGTTACGGAGGCCTGCAAACATGCTCAAATGTCACTGTAATGCTTATTATGGTTGTTTATGGCGGTGGAAATTAACATTCTCTATGGTTTTGTCTCTTAAGGGGGGGGATGATACGGACTATAAATCTACTTGATCTGCGTACAGTGTCACGGCGTATTACACACCCTTAAATGTGGCTTTGTCTTGCAGTGATAGCGATACCACATCATTGCGTCTTTACACACACGCAAACTCGCACACAGTTGGCGTACAAATCCCAGCTGCATAGCTCCCTGTGTAGCCTGTCTCCGGCCCATGCTGAGTGTGTAATGAGCAGAGCTTGAGTAAGATTAAGGCAGATATTGTATGGCGTTGGAGGATTGGTTTCACTTTGAGCCTTGGTATTGTGGCGGAGCGCACTCCAGTGCTTCAGCTGGCTGGCTGAATGACCAGCGGGATCCCCACCGTTAGGCTGCTGTCATTTGTCATAGCGTTTTACTCGACACTGCTAATGTGTTTCGTGGCAAACACGTACCACACATTTGGGGGTATTTTTTCTTTGGAAATGAGAACACTGTCGTAAACTGTAAGAAAGCGCGCTGGGATGATGACCATGAAAGGATGAGAGACAGCGTTAAAGAGAAAAAGATAGCAGGGATCGAAGGAGGGGTTGTTTGGGAGGAGAAAGGGGATATGTGATGTGGTTTGTTGGCTCCCTGTGAAGCACATGAAGAGGGTAGAGGGGAAGTGAGAAGAAGGTGGTGTTATGGGGGGGAGGAATCAAAGAGTGCACAGGGTTTAGAGAGCAGAGAGAAAAGGAGGATAAACGGAAACAGAACGGCTGAAAGACAGGAGAAGAAGAGGGGATGTTTAAATACAGGGGTGAACAGAAAAACATTGAGAGGGAGGGAGGGAGAAGAAGAAAGAGAGGGTCCAAGGACTGTTGTCATCTGGAATCTATAGAGAATGGATGGGCACCATGAAGAGGCTATAATCACATCCATCAACAACACTGTCTATTAAAGCCTGTTCTTCTTCTACTCTTCTCGTCTTCCTCCCTCTGTCTCTCCAAACCACCAGCCGTGGTCAATTCGCCAGCACACTAAATAGAACATCTTTGTGGGGATGATGACTATAATATCAATAGTTTTGGGAAAAGAAAGAGAACAAAGGCTATACATCTGGTTCCCCATCCTCTTGAACTGCATCCTCTTCCTTGTGTTTTCAGGTGAATGTACAGCTCATTGAAATTCACTCTTTTACAAAGACAAAGATGGACACAGACAAAACCAGAGACAAAGGAGAGAGTGATTAACCTCTACATTAGTGTTTGGAGTGAAATAATTATTACGTCTTTAAGTTTTGTTATGTTCATATACAGTACATACAAATAGAAGAGAATACAACTTTGTTGTCCACCAAAGTGGAAAATAGTCTTGGCCCATCTGGCAGCTTATCAAAACACACAGCACTAACAGCAGTACTGACAATATAAATACTCTATGTAATGATATACAATACACAACCTTTAAGGAAATAGGCTACCTAATGAAAGGGGAAAAAAGATTATCTTCATCATTTTTCCCGATACGTTTAGATTTTATGTCCACACGCACTCAAAGGTTTTTATGTTTTATACCAGGGGTTCTCAAACTTTCAAAATGTAATCGTAATACCAATTAAGCATATGCTTACTTCAATTTATACTTTTAGATGCCAGTGGAACTATTTGTATTCTAAAACTTTTCAACCTACATAATTCACACTTGTTTCATATTGATAGAAACAGATTCGTGACAGATTGAAGTGATGTATCACAATCATATCAGAGTTTCTATCGGCCCAAAGCAAACGTGGGTGGGAGTAATGGTCACAATTGTTTTATTGGCGCAAATTATCCCATCTGTAGATATGCACTTTTTAATGATACAGCACAATTTTATATTTTATAGCAAATTGTTTCATGGACCCCCTGGAAGAGTGCCACGGACCCCACTTTGAGAATCACTGTTTTATACAGTGCAATGCAAGTGGATTCTGGCCACTGCCACTGCAGACAGTAAAACTGTGTTTACATTAATAGTTCAGAAAATATAAATGATTATTCTTAATATATTCAGTGAAGAGAAAAATGGGGAAAAAGTACAAAAGTGCTGCTGAGTATGCATCACAATCTAAGTACGGGGGAAATCATATTAAACATAAATAATAAACAGAAAAAAAGTGTGAAATTAGTTTTTGTATCACATAAATTTATTATTATTATTTTTTTAAATATCAGAATTAACCGCTACATTTCCAGACCTTTTGGGGTGAGTGAGGGGACAAAAGAGATGATAATGACAAATATACAAGCACCTAAAGTTCCCTGGACCCCTCTCCGTCTGTCTCCTCACCCATTCTCCTCTGTCCTCCTCTTGCCTAAGCTCTGTCTGCTTAGCCAGTGATAAGCCACTGGAGCGTCGCCTGCTTGAGACTGCTTCAACAAATTCACTTTGCTGTCAAGCTAATAGGATTTTGTTTCTTCAGCCCATGCTACAGTATAGATGGCATCTTTGGACATGAGGAGAAAGAGATGAGGTTTGGTGATGAAGAGGCATTATGAAAGAAAGACAGCAACTTCAAGGGGGATAAACTACACTTCTGTCTACCTTTCTTTCTTACCCCTCGTCTTCCGTCCATCCCCCCTCCTCCTCCTTGTCCTTCTCCTATAGCATGAAAATCTCCTCACTTTTTCTTGGCGTGGGATCAAACAGTGCGTTCCGTTGGGGAATTCATTTAGGATTCTGGCTTTTTCGAGGGGTGTTTGGGCCAATGAGCTGGCGAGCCAAGCAACATCTGTTTTCATGAATACCTAATGGCCGTGTGTCACCAGAGTCAAACACATGCACCGAGAGACGCTCCCACTGTTATTACCATCATGGTTATTTAGCCACCAGTTTCTCATTAGGATCTTTTCCCTTTCTCGTCCCCATGGAGGGAACAATTGGATTAGCAGCTAGTTTTTACACTATATGCTAGGGCCCTCTGCCTATATACTACAAATTATTTATTTTTCATGTGGGGGTTTTATTTGTAGTGTGTGTTGCATTGGTAAGGTGTGATGCTTTAATAATATGATAACACCACCAAGGGAATAGGAAGGCATTATGTGCTGTAAATCAAACAGGACAATTCAGTGATAATATCCAGTAGGAGAGAGTGTTAAGGTATAGAAAGGAGGTGCTTGTATTAAAGTAACAGAAATCTTTAGCCTAGTGTTTTGTGTAATAATAGTTTCTTAGACTGTGCCACTGTTTTAGGTTGTTAAAGTGCTACCCTAGCTTATGTTGCTATGGAGACAGTGGCAGACAGGGGGTCTCCAGACATCAGAGGTCAAGAGTCGGGGTTGATAGTTGCAAGGGTGAGGAGCAGCTCCAGGTTCATTCAAGCTGTACGGATTAGAGTTTTTATTACATGTGGAATGAAATATGAAATTCACATATATTCACCATTTCTGGTTGACTTACCGTACAGTGCTCTGACCTCATCTTGGCAGTATTTGGAGTTCTGTTTTCCTGGAACAACATTTTCCAACTTAACAATTATATGTGCATGCATGCGTATGTGTGTGTGTGTGTGTGTGTGTGTGTGTGTGTGTGTGTGTGTGGTAGTGACGATGGTTATACTAGACATGCTGAACTAGTTTCATGGACGACTTAACGTCTCGTAAAGTGATGAGACAGAGTGTGACGATGTGATCCGGCATAGCTGTGGTTGTAGTGCGGTTGTCGCGCTCCATCCCTTTAATGCTCTTCCTTTCACACTCCTCCTTCTGTGTTTTTTCTTTCTCTACTTTTCTTGCTCTTTAGTACATTAAATTCTACTCATGTGGGGTTTTTTTTAAGTACAATGTAGTCAAGGGCTGTCGTAGCGTGGTCTACTCACGTCGTTCCACTCTTCGGGAGAAAAATTTGAAGTATTGTAACTTGAGGAAAAGACTCCGTACTGCCTGAATGACAGGAGCTACAATGTGTGCAAAGGAAAATAAAAGAATGACGGAAGCCACACTGGAAAGCACACATTTTCCCCCATCGATCAGCAACCCTGTCCAGTTCGGTATCTACTGTTTCTGCTCTCCCTCAGTCTTTAGAACAGTGTGAGTCCATTGATCAGGCTTTGTCATCCTGGTGTGTGTGCTGGTACACCAGTGATCCTAATGAAGCCGAGTCCGCCCGGCCGAGTTGCAGGAGCAATGAGCGGCAGCACCAAAAATGCAACAGCTCATTCGTTCTCAACAGGAGCCGACTTATGAGGCAAATTCAGCGTAATTAAAGCCAATCTGTGTAATTGAAGCATTCCTCTCTCGATCATAACAGCAAGGAAATTACACGCCGCAATATGACTTGTTGGGCCATTGTACAGCATTTGTTGTGGTATAATTCAGTGGCCTCCCACCCTCTCATCCTGTCCTCCCCTGTTCTATCTTCATCCCCCTTCTCCCTTCCTCTTCATATCCATTAGCCTAATGAACACCCTGCAATTTCCTGCCACCGGGACAAACACGCAACACAGTATTGTTCTCCTCTCTTTTCTGTGTGTGTATGCACATCCATGTGGCATGCACACATTCCTGCATGTGTGTACCAGTGTGTTTGCATGTGTGTTTGACAGAGAGAGCGGGCGGGAGAGAACGTAAGCTCTCATTAAAATAGATGGCGGTAATCAAAGTGCAGAGCAATTAGCCACGGCTGAGTGGGCGAGAGGGTGTACACTGTGTGTTACCGTGTGCCATTGTGTCAGGCCTATTGGTAAACACCGTGATAGTTCACCTCTCTCTGCATGTGGACACGGAGCAGAAGAGTTACGATATGCAGCCCCGAGGGGCACGCTCACCTCAATTTATCACCGTCAGACTGGCTGTTTTCTTTAGTGTCTGAAACAAGATGCTGTTATTACACTAGCTGCTAGTTATTGGTTGTATTATCTGCTCTTCATAATGAAATGCTTTAATGTATTTTTGACAGGATTTCAGAGAAATAGGGGTTGTTTCAAAAACAAAAAGCAAAAAAACTAGGCCTGTCAGACGATTTAAATATTTAATCGCGATTAATCGCATGACTGTCCATGATTAATCACGATTAATCACAAATTAATCACATGTTCAAAATGTACCTTAAAGGGACTCTATGTAAGAATCAGAAATTGCTTGTTAACAGCGACACCTGTGGCTGCAATGTCAACGAAAGACAGCGTCCTGTTTCTCGCGCTCGCGCTTATGCTCGCTCTACATAGACATGAACGAGCACCGGTCTAAACAGTGGGGCGGGCCACACACGTCAGCTAAAACACAATATCACTCTATATTTCACCTGCTTGGCAGTAATGTTAGCTGACCAGACGAAGGTCTCTCCATGAATCAATGCTGATCCTAGTGTTGGCTTTTCCTGCTTCAGCCGATCCTGACCCGGAGGGAACATCGACACCCGGTCAGAGACGATAACGTAACTCGCTGCGGAGCCCCGTCACTTCACAAGACACCGGAAACCTCTGTTGGTCTGGAGGAGTGGCAACATTTATTTCTGCACAAACGTCCACTGTACATTCACTAGATATTCTCAGAGCTAAACTAACTCTTCTGCAGTGTGTAGTGTGCGCGCGTGCACGTGGAGTTGGAGCGAGCCGAGCAGATGAGAACGAGCGCGGTGTGCAAGCAGGTAGGAGCAGACAGCAGGAGCAGGCTGGAGCAGAGCAGAGGCTCCAGCCCTGGAGACAAAAGTAACGGTCTCCCCCGCGTCCTCTGACCGCGGCTGGGGTGGTCGAAGCAGGAAGAGCCAACAATGTTTTGCAAGACGGGCTTCACTAGATATAACTTTGCAGTTTTGTTGCTTCCCTGTATTTTGTGTTGAGAGTCTACGCGCTCGCGTACCCACACGCGAGCGCGCATGGGACACCGACCTGGTATGATTTATACGTGTAAGAAGTTACATATAGTCCCTTTAAAGGGAGATTTTTTCAAGTATTTAATACTCTTAACATGGCGGACAAATATGCTGCTTTATGCAAATGTATCTATATTTTTATAGAAACAAGACTCGGTCAAAACCGAGTATATGGCTGGACTGTATATGGTCAGTATGTGAATATGTGGCAAAATTGTTACACAAATAGTCAGTGGTCATGTCTATATTGTTTTGTGAACAGTTTTTTCCACTTCTGTCTTAATGTTTCATTGAAAGACTTATAATTACAGCCGCAAGCGGCAGTTCGCGGGTTCAAGCCTTTTTTCGCTCAAGGTACTCTTGTGGACATATCTTGCAAGTTTCGAGATGATGGGCCAAATGGTTGTTGACTTAAGTCTGTTTATGTGCTGAGCCATGCACTTTTGAAATTCATTGGTCAATATCTTCAAAATGCAGTGATATATCAACAAGATTTATGAAACTTTTGAAAAGCTTGGTCCAATAATGATCCACAGAAAATTTGGTAGACATCGGATCTGTGGTGTAGGAGAAGATGTCAAAAATGTGTTTTTCAAAAAATTTAAAATGGCGGAAAATCTAGTTGGCGAACTTTAGCGGTCCAAGAGGCTTTTTTGTAGAGCACATTCAGCTTAACATGTATGTCAAATTTTAAGTCAATCGGACTTTAAGTGTGAGGGGGCCGGCCTTTAAAATTTTCACTTTTTTGTCTGTCAGTGATAGCGCCACCATCAGGCCAATTGAGATCATATTTCATGTAAAGCATTATGACATCATGGCAATTTATGGTACCAAGTTTCATGTCTCTAGCTTGTTACAGCTCATAGCAAATTGAGCAAAGGCATAATATAGCATAAAATGCTAAATAGGCCACGCCCACATTCACCAATCAATATGACACTTCAGATCTTGATTAATACTTGCCCCCAGAGCATGTGCACCAAATTTGGTGAAATTCTGTCCGCCAGGTCTTAAGGTACACGTTTTTGGTATTTGTGGCACCCCCTATCGGTTGAGCTAAAACAGCTTTTGTACACCTATTCCCAAACACATACTGAAGATATCTACCAAGATTTATGATGATTGGACAAATGGTCAATGAATTAAGGCGATTTCCTGCTAAGCCCCGCCCTCTTAGAGTTCATTGGTCAATATCTTGAAAAGGAAATAAGATATCAACAAGCTTTATGCAACTTTTGATGAGCCTGGTCCAATAATGATCCACAGAAAATTTGGTAGCAATCGTCAATATGGTAAGTTGAGCTCACTTTCCCTTTAATTTTTCCCTTTAATCTAGTTTAGAGATAGTTTAATTCTGACAATCCACCAGGTTGGATGTGTCGCTTAGGTTCTGTTTACACCGGTCTGTTAGTTACTATCTTATTTCAGACTACCGTGAGCGTGTGAACGTGCGCGTGCGTGAACGTGCAGTTCACTTAAGGGTCCCGGTCCCGTCCCGGTTTGGGGGTTTGAAAATATGGTCACCCTAACATAACCTAAACGTAAACTGCTTATTAGCTGGTCACTTGATTTATAACACAACATTAGCATTAGCCTAAGACAGGGTTGGCAACCTTTACTAACCAAAGAGCCATTTTGCTCCCTCTTCCACCAAATAAAATTTGTCTGGAGCCGCAAAACATATTTGATAACACAGCTTATAAAGTTTTATATATAGTTATATATACAAAAACTATAGTTTGTTGCATTTATGAAATTATAGAACAAGAATAAAGAAAACATGCTCCATGGTGTATTTACTCCGCGTAACGGGAGGCTCCATGCGTAAAGACGCAATGGCGCTGGTGTTTTTTATTCTGTGAAACAAGCTAACAAACTATAGGTTAACTATCATTTCAACAAACATTGACAATAATACTTAGAATGAAATGAATGTACTCTAAATCAGATTCATCTTTCTCTATCTGTCCATTGTTCACACTGAATCTTCCATCGTTTCTCAGACAAACAGAAGCACATGGCTACTTTATTATGCAGAATGATGTCATCACTTTCCCGGTGCAACTACTGTCTGACCTGAAGTAGGATATTTAATCTAACAATCCTTCTTGGTTGGCATCATGTAGAGTTCCATGCAGCAGTGATATGAGCCAGGGCTATACTCAATATTACTCAATAATATAACATCCTTAATTTTACTTTAGGTCCTCTGGCTACGGATGTTTTGAAAGCCCTTCCCTCGGATCCCTTCATATCAGTCAGGCAGTCAGTCGGTAAGACAAACAGATTTCAGTCACATATACAGCTGCTAGAAAAAAAAAATCCCTCTCTCTCCTGGCAGGTTGTGTCGGAGTAAAAAAACACCAGCACAGTTGCGTCTTTACGCACGGAGCATCCCGTTACGCGGAGTAAAATACACCACGGAGCCTCCAGTTGGCCTGTGAATTATATTTTTATTTTTCTTCCCCCGGAGCATCGTGGGCCCTTTTACGTGGTCGGGTCCGGGGGCTTGAGCCCCGGTTAGCCCTTGCATTAAGACAGTGGTGCATGGAGAGTGTGTATTGTCGGTACAACGGTATTTCGGAACATTGCGTGTTTGTTTTCGGGATAACGGGCCAGGTCCGGGCGGGGAGCGCTGTAAAGCTGCGGCCGCGAGCCACCTTCGCCCCGACCCTTTCCAAGCCGACCTAGAGCCGGTCACGGCGCACCGCGTCGTATGGGGGACTCCCCAGCCTGCCTTGTGTCTCTCACACCCTCCAACTGGCTGTTAACGAGGGTCTTTTGGCTGTGAAAGATTGTCCACTGCAAAAAAAACAACAATAAAAACGTTATTTATTTCCATTTTTTTTTTGTCAAAGCTACAGGGAGCCACTGCAGAGGGGCTAAAGAGCTGCATGCGGCTCCAGAGCCGCGGGTTGCCGACCCCTGGCCTAAGACATCGTTATTGTAGGCACTTCAATACCAATCACAACAGAGTCATTCAGAGTAGCCTACACATCTGAGAGTATTAGTCTACTGTTAGCAACCGTTAGCGCGTTAGCATGTGGCTAGCGGACATTATGCTAACACAGTGGGTGATAATACAACACATAACAACATCAATATAAACTCAAGGCACCAAATGTAACACTGTACTCACTTCTTACTGAACGCACACATGCTTGGATGTGTTATAGATGACAACCCTGTATGATGAACAGCCCTAACGTCCTGTGTTCTCCTCTCTCTACTTCCACCGCAAACTATATAAATAACGAAACTCAGAACGCTACGTCCTCCTCACGGCGATGGGCTCATTAACGTTATATAACGTCCATAACAACATAATGTTCCCTTACAGCATTAGGTTTAAATCTGAAATACTGCCAAATAGGCGCTTTTCCTTTTCGCTTCGAATCGTCTTGTCTGTCAACATTCTCCCGTCCTTTTGGAAAGAGAGATAACTGGATGCTCTGTGTGTTCAGTCGTAATGCAAAACTCTCTCTTCCTGTGTATGTGAAATCTGACACCTTCTGGCTGTGACTGTAAGGAACAGATGCGTTCACGGTCACCTTCTAAAGTCCGTCATCTGACTATCTATTGATAACATGGCACTGATCCACCAAAATCAACTAAATGGGTTTTATTTCTGTAAAAAAAAGCAAAACAACGTTGGGGGCGGCGGGTACGTAATTTAATCGGTGTGTGACCATCGTGTAACACCGGTAACACCAACTACCGCGATAAGCCTAGATGAATTGATTTTACAATTTATGATGTATAGTGTGACTGGTAGCACCCCCCAGTGGTCGATTTGAATGAAACCATAATAATTTAGCATTTAGTGCTAAATAGGCCACGCCCACATGCACCGATCAATATGACACTTCAGATCTTGGTTAATACTTGCCCCCAGAGCATGTGCACCAAATTTGATGAAATTCTGTCCGCCCGGTCTTGAGGTACAAGTTTTTTATATTTGTGGCGCCCCCTATGGGTTGAGCTCAAAATGCTTTTGTACGCCTATTCCCAAACACGTACTGAAGATATCTATCAAGATTTATGGTCAATGAATTATGGCCAATTTCCTGCTAAGCTTCTCCCATTGAAAAGTTCGTTGGTCAAAAGCTTCAAAACGCAATGAGATATCAACAAGCTTTATGCAACTTTAGATGAGCTTAGTCCAATAATTATCCACAGAAAATTTGGTAGCAATCGGACCTACCGTTTAAGAGAAGATGTCAAAAATGTGTTTTTCAAAAAATTCAAAATGGCGGGAAATCTAGTCAGATTTTTGGAGAGCACATAGAGCTGGACATGTGTGTCAAATTTCAAGTCAATCGGACGTGCGGTGTGAGGGGCTTGGCCTTTCCAAAATCACGTGTTTGGGCGTTAATTACAGGGACACCATGTGGCCGTTTGAGAAGTATTTGCACATAATTTCCAGTTATTGTGCCAAGTTTAATGTTTCTTACTCATTCCACCTCACGGCAATTTGAGCCGCGGCATAAGACAACAAATAATAACAAATCAGCACAAACTAATAATGAAGCAAATGACATTCAGTAATGTAAATGGTAACATTTACTAGTCAGGATATTATACATTTTATACAAGGTGAAAAGGTATTAGCATGACATACAGTATGCAAGGTTAAAAGTATTTCAGTTTTTATTGAAGCATGTGTATCAAAAGCATTCATCATATAAGTGGTGTGTAACAATATATACATACTTCGCGAAAGTTTATCAGTGTTGAGATATTCCCGCTGTCATCACTGACGTTGTTGCTGCCGTATTTATTCCTAGATGGAGTGTTAATGGAACAGCTACAATGTCAGCATAGCCTGGCACTGATCGATCCAAACTCGATTCAGAAAACAAGCTTTTTAAAAGTTGTACTTTTCACTAATCAGCATCACTATGTAGTTATTTGGGCACACTTTTGATCCGTTTACAACAACGTCACTGCCACATTTATGCCTAGATGACATTATGTTGAGTGTTGATGGAGTATCTACAATGTTAGCATAGCCTGGCATTGATCGATCCGAACTCCGTTCAGAAAACAAGTGTTTTAAAAGTTGTTTGCTTGTTGTGTTGTGGACAGACTTGACAAAGCATGAATTTGGTCTTTTTACAAATCGACATCATAATGTTGTTATTTCGGCATTATTTTGATCCATTTATTGCAATTAAATCACAGCACAGTCTGTTTATTTTGGGTTCATAGCGCAGTAGCGACGTGTGGCTTGCTAGATACAGTCAATGCAATGGCACTGTATGTGGATACAGCTTGCTGCCTGGTGATGTTATGAACCCAGACACGACGGCGTTTGGTTTTCTGAAATATCTGTGACTTCCACAACATGTACAAAGCAGCAACAGTGGTTATTTCTTCAATGGATAATGGAGGAAATGGAGGAAAGCGAGGCGAAAATTTGCTTTGCGCATGGTGTGAATGTACGGTAACACAATACGAAGCACAACATAACGTAACTTAAACGACCATAAACAGTAGCACATGCACAACAACAGCACTATGTAATGTTACATTGAACCACTGACATGCTCCCCAGAAAACATAAACACAGAACTGTTCTCCGCCTTTTCATTTTGACAGAGCAACGGCCAATGAGGAAACTTCAACAGTCGGCCGACCAATCCTGTAACTTCATCACTCACTCAGTCAGTGACAGACTTTTGCGTTTGTAGGGCTGGCCTTCTGCGGTCCAGCCAAAAAAGGTGAAATCATGACATGGCAAACTCAAGCCCAACAGCTCTCAGTGTGTCAGTGTGCTGATTTGACTATGACTTGCCCAAAACCGCATGTGATTATCATAAAGTGGGCATGTCTGTAAAGGGGAGACTCGTGGGTACTCATACAACCCATTTTCATTCACATATCTGGAGGTCAGAGGTCAAGGGACCCCTTTGAAAATGGTCTAGTATGACATGGTTGGAACCAATGGATTCCTTAGGTTTTCTAGTTTCATATGATGCCAGTATCTTCACTCTGGCTTCAAAAGCTAGCCCCCTACAACCTCTGAAAGATCGATTGCGTTAATTTGTTAAAGAAATTAGTGGCTTTAAAAAAAATTTGCGTTAATGCGTTATCGTATTAACTTTGACAGCCCTAAAAAAATATTTATCAAATTCATTTCTTTCCACTTTCAATAGCTTTTTAGAAATTAATGTCTCAATCGTAAAAAAAGAAAGAAAGCATTTGACAGTTTAGAATACACTGCATCGGAGCCTTGTGGTTAACATGTACACCATATAACCTCATTGTAGTGAAACCAAAATAGAGGTTCTCTTTTGTGATCACATTGATGTACTGTATTTACTTTGCTTTTTAGGGTACAAACCAAAGTTGTGTACCCTAAATTGTGAGTTTTCTGCAAAATCAAAATACACAAACCTAATTTAAGCTGTGGATGCCATAATCAAACAAATATACATTGTGCTGAGTGAGGAGTTTTAATTAATCCCCCCCTGCTCTACCTAACTGCAGGTTTTAAAAAAAAAAAAGAGACACAGAGAAAGCAGATGTGTCCACTGCTTTTATTCCCCACAGTGACATCTATCATGGGCAACCATCTCTAACCTAACTGTTCGTCTCACATGGGCAGAGCTCCACTAACTTTCTCTTGCACTCACACGCACACACACACTTGCACAGGCACAAACACCATTGTGTCAGCTCAGACCTGAGGCTGTAAGTCTTATCGCCATCTGCCACGGGGCAGTGCTCATCTTCTCCTGAGTTATTTATTGTGTTATGGCTGCAGTGGGCTGACCGTGGAGGCAGATAGGGGCATGGCATTGCTTTACAGAACTGCTTTGCTTTCCAGTTGTTCATTTACAGGTCAGTGTCTCACTTGCGTGTCCTCTGGGAAGCTGCTAAGGGTGCAACTGGGGAAGGAACTACAGATGCAGCGTGAAGAGCTATGAGAGATCCACATGTGAGCGATGTCGGGCCAGTTTGTTTTCCTCTGGAGCTGCTTTAAAATGCTGTTTGTGCATGTGCATCACGGAGGCTCGTCAGCGTCGGCAAGGCAACAGGCTGTCCATTTGGATGGGCTTAAAGTGAATAACTGCCAATTAACCTCACAAAGTGCTTAGTTGGCTTTTCCCTCTGGTTTCTGATGGACAAATCAGCTGGTTTATGAGGGACACTTGTTTTGGAGTTAGTGGAATTGTTGGCTGATGCTGTACTTAATAACAGCCATGAGTTTACAGGTGAATATATATCTCCAGAAGTCTTATGCACTTTTGAACTCAATATTGTTTAATGTGCAGCTCTAGAACTGCTAAATGGCCATTTGCTCAGAGTTGAACTCCTGCCATCTCTATATTGAAACTTTTGCCGTTTGTGGAGTACTAGAAGTGTTTTACTCTGCAATTACAGAATACTTAGAGCTGGGTGAAATGCTTCAAGCATTTAAAGAACCCAACCTCCACTGAGGATGAGAGGAGACGGCGGCACATATCAGGGCCTTGATGTTTTTGCTTTCCGTTGGCTGTGTTGACCTGAAAAGTGTGCTCATTCGGTGCTCGCCTCTCCTTTCCCAGACAAACAAAGAAACAAAAGCACAGGTTGGACAGGAAAGTCGAGGATGATGGGCATTTTATGGCTCCAGTTACGACCCCATCGGCACATTTTTGAGCAGGCCGATGACAAGCTGCTGGAATGCCCCGCAGTTTTGCAGAGTCGTTTGAAAACATGATTAACGGTGGTGGAACACAATAGGAATGTGATTCTCATTTGAGCGGTGGGTACGGCCGGCTAGCCTGGGAAATCATCCAGGCCCTAATTGCTGAAGCAGACCCTGATTCAGACGACTGGAACTTACACACACACCAACCACACACAAATACACACGCTCAAACAGATATATATATATATATATATATATATAAACAGATAAAAAAGTGTATCTGCTTGGCTTCTGGATTTATCATTTTGTATTCTTATCATAACAATAAAAAAATATGGGATATGTCTGTGAGCTCTTTGTCACAGTTACATTTAAGAAGTTACAATAGTAAGTGCGAGCTTTTTCTTTTTCTTGTAAGCAGGGCTCAACAATAAGGATTGTCCGCTTGCCCGGGGATAGTAAATCTAGCAGCTCACTTGCCCAATCGGGCAAATTGTAAAAAAGAATTAAACACATAGTTTTTTTCCGAAGCTGATGATGGAAGTAGCTAAGGAGTGAGCCTTTTTAAATGTTTTTGAATATGCTCTATAAATAAAATAAACTTGAGCCATCTCTCTTCCTCTTCATCTCTGTTGAGAGTTGCACATGCATTGTACCGATTGGGCTCTTGCGAGAAAATTAAGTGCAAACGAGCATTTCAATTATCCTGGGAACAGGAGTTTAGTTGGGTGGCGTTAGAGAAGATGTGGGTGAAACTTCAACTATCTATTGCCGCTAATTTGAGAACAAGACGGAAAAAACATGACAATTAACTTTTTGATAACCACTAATAAATAAAACCTAATTGCCCGACCGGGCCAGTTAAAAAAAAATTAACCCTGAACCCTGGTAAGTATGTTTTTACAAGTTTTACATCCTTTTATTTAATATTTTACAGTCAAACCCATCTTGAAATACATATCATACAAAGACAATGAAAGATGTGGATGTTGAAGCGCATGTAAAGCAGCAGGTTTTTAATTTTTCATTTTTATGACATCTATAAAATCCATAGGATGTAATGCCAAAATGCAAACATACCAACATGATTGTGATTGATCTATTTGTCTCAGACGATTTTCACTTCTGTTGAAGTTATTCTTCTTTCTGCTATTTAAAATAATTTTAAGCAGCAAACAGCTTCTTCAAGATACAGTGAGAAAATGAAATATGATCGCTTCGCTGATATTTTGTTGAGAACACAACTTTAATTGCACCCCAAATCAGCAACAGAACAATATTTCAAGTCCACATATATTATCAGAGGGTCAGCAGCAATTTCAGAAGCAATGAACGTGTTCCCTCGCATTCAATAAAACCTGTATTGCTCCATTTTAAGATTTTTGCTGAAGTATTTGCTTACTGAAGGGCTCTTGTGAGGTATTGGATATTTTTATATCCATTTATATTAGCCCAATGAAAAAGTCTTAAAGTCTTTTTTTTCCCCGAGGATTCCAGAAACTCAGTGTTGCGCATCGTCTGAGGAAGCAGAACCGTGCTTCCTTACACTTGTGTATGGATTTATGGGCGATATAAAGAAAATTTACAGCAAGAATCATTTTGCAAGAGCGTTCTCCTCAGAAGTATAAACCCCCGTCTTGCCTTGCTCTCCTCCTCTTTGCTGCTCCGCCCTTCCATTTCATTAAGTCTAAAGACAGCCATGGAAGTCTGAAGTCTCGTCTGTCACCGCTGCTGCCTCCTTCTCCTCCTCCTCCTCCTCCTCCTTTTATGTTTTCATCCTCTCCCTAGACCTTCAACCGCTTTTCTTTATACATTTCATGCTTACTTTCTTTCTTTTTTGCCCTCTTCTCTCGAAAATCATCCATTTCTATTTCCCTGCTCCTTTTGTGTGGCCAGACAGCCGTGTAATTGTGGGCCGTGTGAGGAGCGGGATGAGACGAGGCCTTGTGTTGGTCAGCAGCACCATGCTAGTGTACTTACCTACAGCCATTCTCCCAGCAGCCTCTTTGTTCCTGCTCCATTGTGACGGGCTAGCTAAAGAGAAGCGCTACACATGTTGTTTGGCTGGAAGACTGTCTGCAGTCTTTGTGATAAATATGGACTTCTGTTTCTCTCAAGTATTGTTACTATTCTTCCTCTTGCTGCCTGTCTGCTTGGATACCTCTGGCTGTGCTGCATAAAAGAAGATTAGCTTCACCTCTGAGAGACACATGCACTCATTCACACAAGCACAAACAACACACACACTGGGTTGTCCCTCACTCCCTTTGTCCCTCCTTTCTTGTCCCACATGTCCTTGTTGAGCCTCACTGTAGACTCTTTACAGTTTGACGTATGGAAATTGTTCAGTAAGGTGGTTGGAAGTCTCCCGTGAGACAATGAGAGAAGTTTTATGACAAAAATTTAATTTTAAGCCAGTGGACATGTGTTGGACTATACGGATCAAGGTGCTGAAGTAAAATGATTGCACAAGAATGAATACAGTGTATCTTGATTGATTTCAATAGATAGACAGACAGACAGACAGACAGATAGACAGACAGGTAGATAAATAGATACTTTATTCATCCCCTATATCATAATCAAACAGCAGATTTGATAGTGAAAACACTAGCCATTACTTTGAGTTTTGATTAGACCATTTTATTAACAGGATGCCAGTCCAAAAATACTAAATAGCAAAATAAACAAAATGGAAAATAACAAAAATTAGTATACAGTGCAAAATATGAATCTTAAATAACCATTCAAATGTTTCTAATTTAAAGTATGATCATTTCAACAAGTTCATAGAGGTGATTAGGTTTGATCAAACAGTGAGCTGGGATTAAGGGATGATCACTAGGTTTTGTCAAGGTTTAACCTCTGGTTGTACAACAAAACACACACATGCACACATTAACAAAATACAGTCAAAGGGCAGTTGTCCAATAGGGGAGCTTTAAGCAAGGGATGCACTGATCTGACTTTTTCAGTCCCGGTACCGATACCTGGGCTTTGGAGATCAGCCTATACTGAGTACTGATCCGATACCAGTGTTAATTAGTAAGGTGTATGCCTCATTGTGTGGCAGTGACTGGGATCATTCTTTTATGTGTAAGGCAACATCTGGCTTGATTTAAATATTGCTTTCCTAACTTTGTAAAACAAAATGTAACAAATAAATACATAGATATAATTCTACGGAATTGTATTAAAATAATAAATTGTACAGCAGAAACTTGGTAAAAAATCTTCAAAATGATCAGGAATTACAAGAGAAAACCTTTTAAATGCAGCAACAAATTAGTCAAAACTTAAACAGGAATTCAAATTCCAGTATATAAACATAGAATTGAATTCTATAGATTGGTTTGATTGATACCCGATCCAGCTATTTGAGTCAGTCTTGGCCCGATATCCCATATCGGTGCATCCCTGTTTAAGGGAAGATACAGGACCCCCAGGACTCACACCAGCAGACTGAGGAACAGTTTCTTCCCCCAGGCCATCAGACTGTTGAACCGATAAATCACACCCCCAAACATCCTCTCACACTATGTGCAATAAATAAGTGCAATTAAAAAGTGCAATACTCAATACATACCTCTGTGCAATATAAAAAACAAAAGTACCTGTGCAATACTTGTATATATTTACCATACACCATATTTCCTTTATTATTATACTGTATATTATTGTAAATACACTATTATTTTATTTTATTTTATTTTTACTTTATTTTATTATGTTATTCTTTGCTACGTAACTTACTGTTTCTTTTTTAATGGAGCTTCCCAGCAAAAAGCATTTCACACGATTGTACCTGTATAACCGGCGTGACAATAAACATCTTGAATCTTGAATCTTGAATCTTGAATCTAAGCACAATATAGAGCTCAGATAGAAACAGTATTCTGCTGGTTGATCAATGATGCTACGTACTAATCCTCTTTTTTCTTTTAAACACAGGTCAAGGCTGTAAAAGTCCATAAAAGCTGGCATATTGCAGAATATATAAAGAGATTTTAAAAGGCTTTGCTAGTTTTCAGAGATGTTGATGACTCAGTAGAGCTCCTTGCTGTAGGGATGAAGGTGAAAGTAAACTATGTATAAAGTATCACTACCTTGGCCTTACCTAGAAAGTCCATTTCCTAACCCTCAGTATAGTACAGATATGATTTAATCCCTCTGATAATGCTGGGTTACCATTTCCCTTTCATTATTCAAGAGCTTCTGTGAGTTATATAAAAAAAACTCTTAACAATGATGCTATTCAGTGCACATAAATAACATTTTCAAAAGATGACCTATGCTCATTTTACTGGCACTAAGGAATGAGTAGTAATGGGGCCATAGTAGTTTCTGAAATCTAAAATAATATTCAGTAAACTAATACACTGTATGGAGCAGAGGTTGGGCTAATATGGTCCAAGAGCAAATTGAATGCTGGGAAATAAAAAAGGATGTTTAAAAAAATGTCCCGGCTCCTCCGTCAGTGGCATTTCCACCTCAATCTACACACCACTTAGCTCGTCATACCTTCGGGCCTCATTTACATGTAAAGAGCCTGGAAAATTATTTCGTTAATCACAAGATAAATTAGTGCTGATGTAGTTACTATGGTTTCAAACTAAGCAACATAATTGAGTTTTCTTTATATAAACTCCAAGGGAAGAGCAATTATGTATCAGCAAGGCAGATGACTGTTTTTTTTTTTTCTCCTGATAATATGAACATACTGTATATACGTAGCTGCATCTCTCTGCAACCTCTTTAAAGAGATTATTAGAGTTACTTCCTGTTACAAGAACTCTGCAAAATGTTACCTTGGTTATTAAAGCTGCAATGGGTAGAAATGGAGCAAATGATTAAAAAACAATATTTTTATAAAATGGTTACGATATCCTGACAGTAGTGCATGAGACAGGTAATCTGAAAACAATCATGTGCCTCTGTGTCCTCCAGTGTCTTCTGGTGCTCCTAATGGCATCTGCAAGATTTCACAGACCGGATGAAAACAACCAATCAGAGCTCATTTGGAGTCTGCCGTCCAGCTGCCATCTATGAGCCGGCTGTCAATCACTCGCGAACTCCGACCAAACGGTCAAACTAGGCAGCGCTAATCAAATATGAATCAATATTCTGTTACTGTAATACCTATTTCTCACCTCAAATGTTTTCAGAAACATCTTGTAGTGTACTGTTTAGCTGTAAAATGAGAAAGTTCGTGACACGGCAGCCATGTCGAGATCTGTTGAGGAAATACCAAGCACCAGCCACCAGCCAGAGCACAGCCAATAGGAACGCTCTATGGGAACGCTCTCTCTGAAATGACCAGTGATTGGCCAAAGTCTCCTGTCATGGGCTAGATTTTTTTAAGCCTGAAAACAGAGACATGAGGAGATGCAGAAGTCTATCTCTCAGAACACTTGAATTAAAATATGCTGAAAGGTTATTGTGGAGTTTTTGCCCAATGATGCTAAAAACTTTCTGCCTACTGAAGCTTTAAGTAAAAACCCTTTTCTCTCTTTCAGGTCGGAGATGCGTTATATCAATTAGGACCAACTCTTTATTTACTATAATTCAGCTTCTTATCCTGCAGAGTGGAGTCCAACAAAAGCTAAACTCTTTGGCAGGCAGCATTAGCTGGCTGGCAAGAAAACAAAATTAAATATAAAATATGTTTCAGAGTTAAGCAACGTCCTCAAGGTCCAGTTGTGTGGCTCCAGTAATTCAATTTAGATATAAAATGTGTGCGTGACTTTGTGTTTGAGGAAGAGAAATTCCCCCAAATCCCAGACATGCCAAGAACCAAACCAATGTTTGATTTTGTTTGTATGAGACTGAGATAGAGAGAGGAGTGACGGTTTTATTGTTTACCTCTAGCTGTTTGTGCCGACAGCGTGGTGACAGTGAGCCAAACACACACTGACCCCTGATGATCCTCTCTCTCCCTCCTGCCTGCCGTTAAACATGCAGTCCCTTAGTTGTCATGGAGACTGTTTTATTGTCATTTTATTGAAAAAAAGCCTTGAGCCTTGAGCTGTATATTAGCTAGATACATAACTATAACAAAATGCTTTCTTTGGACTTTTTTATGCGTCCATAATATTTATAAGAGCATCTTTTGCCCTCTGTGGCATAGCAGAGTCTTTCTCGCCTTATTCACTTGTCATCATCTTCTTGCACTCCTTCGTCCTGCTCATTTTTTTCTGTTATTGTTCAAAATCCTCCTAATTAACCTTCCGCTCAACTAACCCTTCATTTTTGTCATCTTGTACTGTCTGCCTCCTCTCCTCCTCCACTTAGCCTACACATCTTTTTTCACCGTTTCCTGAATCTCTGCCGACACATCTTCCAGTCTTTTGACTGTTTTTCTTTCTCACATTGTATCTCCATCGTCATCACGATCCTCACACTTTCTTTGTCACTTCATTAGTTGCTCCTCCTGATCCTCCATACCTGCGTCATCGTCCCTCCTTTTTCATTTTCCTCCTTCTAAAATTTTTTTTTCTTTCTCTTAAAACTGTCATTTATTCCCTCATTCTTCTCTTCATCCTGCTCATTCCTCCCTTTTTCAGCATCATCAGCAGCTTCTCCAGCTCGACCACCATGCCACGCTGTTGACTTGCTCTTCACTCTGCATCCTAATGTCCTTCCTTCAGCGTTATCTCCTGTAGCATCGCCTCTGTCTAAATGCTCAGTATGCACACCGTGTCCAGCCGGGGCTTTTGTCACCGGCTCTGTACATTATTGAAAGCGAGCAGATCACTAATTCATGTCAGCTGAGCCTTGTGGGGTTTGAGTGGAGGTGGGTGGGAGCTTGTTGCTTCTTGAAGGCCTTTCATGTGGCGTGATCCATGCCTTAGCGTTCACATCCCTCACCGCTGCTCCGGCCTCCCTCGACTCCTCTGCTGTCTCCTCGGTCCTCTCATTTCACCTCACTCCGGCCTTATTAATGGCCTCTTACTCCTTCTTCTTTTTCTCCCTTGTTTCCTTAGCTCTCAGTCTCCCATGATGTACCTCCTCTGTCTCCGTTCAACCTCTATAGAGATTTTTTACTCACTCTGTTTCCTGCTGTACTCGCTTTCCATCTCTCCTCACTCCCTCCCTCATTCATTGATGTCTGATCTAATTGCTTCAGCTCTGACCCTTGGGACCCGGGCACAGTGTAACAAGCTCCCAGAGGATGCACTCCGCCTCGGCCTTCGCGGCTGCATCCCTGAATCGCTATTTTCGTTTTATCTGTTTCCTCACCGACTAATCCCAGTGCATTCATTCATTAGCAGCTTTAATGCCATATAGCCCCAAGACACATGACATGATATTCTGATCCTGCTGTTGATATAATCTAAGGCTGGCCGCAGCACAAGGTTGGGTCAGGGATGACCAATTGCAACAGGTCTTTCTCAATTTTCAAGAGTTTTTCTTATTCACATCTCACAGAGAGAGAAAAACAGTGGAAGATAGAAAAAGGAAGAAGGGCAGGACGGAGTTAGTGGCAGGGAGGAAGAGAGAAACATAAACAGGGAGAGGTGGGAGGACAATGAAAAGGAAGGAAAAGAACAATCTGAGAACACGGAGAGGCTCGCAGGGCCACCGCAACAGAAATTTAATAGAAAAGGTGAAATATGAAGATGCAGCCCAGTGAACTAAAGCGGATAGGCCAGTGCACATTTTAACAGCTTTGGCTCCACTCAGAATTTTAGAAATATGACACACATTTTAACGTTTCTCCCACTGACATCTTTTTCCAACTTGATCCTACGGTGTGATATGTCACACATCAAGTGACATCCACGAATTGTGTCATCTTAAATGAATCCTGGATGCAAAAACACACAAGCTTACAAATCATGCTTTGTTCAAAAGGAAATTTTGCTGTATTGAATCCCCTGTTGATGCATCCTATTTTCACTCCTGTTTGCTAGATAGCGAGGATGCAGCTTTAAAAAAAAAAAAAACACGAAAGAAGAGAAGCTCAAATTCTCTCAACGAGTCCTCACGCATCACGCTTGGCCCTACGGTGAGATAAGCAGGATAGCGAGTGAATATGAGCAATGCATTTCAGAATAACCCCAGTTGTCAGTCATATTGTGTGAAAGTGTATGAGCACAAATATTGTTCCCTGTTTCACTTTGACATGGTGGAATACAGCTTGACATCGCTTTTTTTCCACCTCCCGTTTCACATTAAAGCGAGAGCTGTACAGTATATGTGTGTGTGTGTGTGTGTGTGTGTGTGTGTGTGCTTGTCTCATAAATATTCATGCTAGAACACCAGCATAAAGATCAAAACATTTTCTCCTGAAGGTTAATGGGTCAAATGCGTTGATCAAAATCTAGTTGTTGCACACACTCTTCTCATTAGAGGCATTTAAAGAGAATCATTTGATACAGATACTCTGATCTTCCTCCCTGGTGTATACTCTCTCTCTCTGTGCACGCACACACACACACACACACACACACACACACACACACACACACACACACACACACACACACACACACACACACACACACACACACACACACACACACACACACACACACCCTGTAGGTCCTTTGGGCTCAGGCACTGGGCTGAATGCAGATATCCCTCTTTGAAGTGAGCAAGCTCACTATACAGTATGTGTGCGTTTGTACATGCATTCACATGCACAAAAACACACATATATCCGCGCTGTGTTTGTGCATGCTTCTCTAATCAGATCAGGTGTTTAATTATTGATGTATGTGTTAAAAGAAGCAGAATATTTGAACAGTTTATGACCCTGCAGCTGTACTGTTTAACCTTTACTGTGTGTGTGTAACAGAGGGAGTTTACTGCATGTATTTCAGTGTTTTTGAGGCAGGTTGAAATTGCCTTCAAGCTAAAGTGAAACGCAATATACAGAACAAAGATGCCTCAGGTGACACTTTAAACATTGGCTCTTTCTCTCTGTGTCTCTCTGTAGGTGTGTGGAAATCATCGCCAAGGAGGGGAGAAGTCTGAAGGAGCTCTATCTGGTGTCTTGTAAAATCACAGACCACGGTAGGATACTTTCCATCACTGTCCCTTTGTTGCAGTCAACCTCCAACATTATCATCATAACCGTTATTACCCACAGCCACTACCATGATTCAGGACTCATTTGATTTTACGACTCGCCCCCTTATGAGACCCGCAAACAGTAAAAATATTATTGAAAAGTTTCGCACAGAATAAAGTAATGTATCTCTTTAGTGCAGTTCATATTGTAATTTAAAGTAGAAATGTTCTAATATGTACCAAGTCAGCAGCAACACTTAAAACAGTTGGTGACAGCTGCCTCTCTGTGAATTCATAAATACTGTGACTTCAGGAGGAGCATTGTTTCAGAGCGCAGTATGTGACATATGCGCTGACTGCTCCTGGCAGGTTTTCTATGCGTTTGCTTGTGTTTGTGGATTAGATGTATTTGTGTTGTCTGACAGGAGACATACATGCTGTTTTCCTTACCAGCGTACAGCCTTTATATCCCTCTAGCATCCTCTCCCCCTTTTTTATTTTGTTTACACTACCTCCCTCCTCTGCTTGATTCCATTCTGCCATATGTTTTTGCAGAATATTTGAGTCTTTTATCAGCTACAGTACAATGCACAGTCGGAGTTCTTCAATACTGAAGCATCAGGAGTTGCAATGCTGACTAACACTGCTTGCCCAAATTATTTGATTCCCTGTGTGGCAGTGTTTGTCTGTTTAGTTGTTGCCAAGCGGTTTTGTGTGTTTGTTTGTGTATGTGTGTACCCTGGGAGTTCCACAAATGAAAGCGTATGGGTGCCTACTTTTTTCAAGAAGTACTCAATATAACACAATCTGAAGTTATTTTTGTCACTTATTTTTTATTTCTGATCCTCTTTGCAAATCAAAATACCCACTGTGCTCAAAACGAGGATCTAACTGGGATGAAATGTGTTTGCTTGAGTTTGATTGTTTAATTTGACTTTTGATTCAAATAAGTTCCATATATTTTTGCCTGTTTTCTCTTCCTTTTATATTACGTTAAAGCTGAAGTAGGCGAGATTCGGGCAAATATGATTTAAAAAAAAGTTATTTTTATAAAACGGTTGCTACATCGTGACAGTAGTACATTAAACAGGTAACCTGAAAAAATCATGTGCCTCTGTGTCCGGTAATCCTAACGGCATCTGCAACATTTTACAGACCGAAGGAAAACAATTCAGTCGGAGCTGATCTGAGATCTGCTGTCCATCTGCTGTCTATGAGAGCCGGCTGTCAATCACTCGTGAACTCCGACCAAACGGTCAAACTAGGCAGCGCTGATTAAATATGAATCAATATTATGTTTCGTTAATGCCTATTTCTCACCTCAAATGTTTTCAGAATCATCTTGTAGTGTACGGTTTAGCTGCAAAATTAGAAAGTTTGTGACACCGCTGCAATTGTGAAATCTGGTGGATGAACGCCAATTTCCAGTCACATGACCAGAGCACAGCCAATAGGAACGCTTTCTCAATGAAATGACCTGTGATTGGTCAAAGTCTCCCGTCACGGGCTAGATTTTTTAAAGCCTGAAAACAGAGCCATGAGGAGGTGCAGAAGTCTAGTTATCTCTCAGAACACTTGAATTACAATATGCTGAAAGGTTATTATGGATTTTTCCCAATGATGCCAAAAATATACTGCCTACTGCCACTTTATTCACCATTGTCTGAATGAATCGTCTATTCAAAATTGCGCAAAGGGACAATGAGATAACAAACTAACGGGTCTTCTGTAGAGTTTTCTTAAGTCGGCTTTAGGTGAGTTTATTTTTCTTCTGAACTAAAGAAAGTAAGTGGCCTGTGCTTTTGATAGTTAGGCTTTATACTTGCTTTTTGTGTTGGATAATATTGCTTCAGCTGTTTGTTTTTTAACTTGCTGTTGTCTGAATGATAAGCCTACTGAAAAGTGCACAAAGGGACTACTGAGATAAGAGACAAGCAAGCCTTGTGCTTGTTAGTCCCTCAGTGTTTTCTTGAGAGCTTAGAGAGCTTAGGCCGGCTCGGGAGCTGTTTTTGTGTGGGCCTGTAAAGCCCATTGAGACATTGTATGTGATGTTGGGATGTACAGATGAACTTGACACGTGTGATGCTCTATTATACCCTCTCCATACTGGGGCCTAGGTATGATATAGTAGGGCTGTGTATTGGCAAGAATCTGGTGATACGATATGTATCATGATACAGGGGTTACGAGTCAATAATTTGCGATATATTGTGATACTGTAAGAAAGGAAATATATTTTGATTTTTTAAATCTAATTTTAGGAAAACTGTCATAGTATAACGAACACACCATATACATAAAATCTGAGTTAAAAAAAAGTTTACTTTTTAGGCAATCTATCACAGTGGGATCTGCATTTGCATTTATCACAGTCCCTGTAACATCCAACATTATATCACTTTGAGAGGGTGCATACCTTTTCAAATGAAATAAAGTATTGACAGAGTTAATCTTTGCATGTAAACTATTAATTAAAAATTGATAGTGTTTTTGAGAATCAAAACAGTGTCACAAAACATAATATTGCGATACTTGATTTTTTCGATATTTTCTTACACCCCTAATTCATAAAGACTTGTTGCAGTTTCAGTTGTTTTGCTTGTCCAGTTGATACACACTCTCTCTCTCTCTCTCTTGCTGTCTTTGCTGCTTGTTTCAGTTGGGTAATTGTTTAAATGTGTGCAAACTGGGAGCCAACAGGAACTCAGCTGGCTTGGCCAGAGGAAGTCTCTAATGTGCATACTCTCAACTAGCTCTAGTGCAAGCCTGAAAATTGGTTTTGGCGTATGTGGGCAGTAAGCAACTGTCAAAGAAGCGAATCGGGCGACATCTTGGAACGCTGTAACCAGTTTTTCTAATGCTGACCCATTCAGATTTATTGGCAAGCCACATTTTATCTGACTGGGGTATGAGACAGTTAGCAATTTACAGCTCCAGCTGTTGGCTACTTTTCTGACGGAGCTCGATTACCTCTCATCTTTTTTCCTCTGTATGCTGCCACTTTTTGCCCATCCTGTCCTGTTAGTGGTTTTACTAAGAACAACAGATATGGAAAAAAGGTTTAATGTCAGGCACTAATTGTCAGAGGTTTCAACAAAGTTGTGATTATGTCGCGTGTGTTAGTGTAGACTTAAATTATTACCCTCCAGCACGAGCTGCAGCTTGCTGCTGACTTCTGTGAGTTACAGTGACAATAATCACCTTGACCTCTCTGAACCTGAACTTCGACTGCATGCGAGTGTTTGTGAAACGTTATGTGGGCGTGTGTCTACTGGTGTTTGATTAATGACTCCAAGATCACAATAGTACATTAAACCAGGAATGCACACAACCACCCCCTATATATCCCTCTCTCTCTCTGTGTCTCTCTAATCATTTTGACCAAGATGAATTGGTGATATCTGATCTTCTTCCTTCACTAATGACCCCTCCGGCCCCTTCTGGCTGATGATGGGATCTGTGTGTATTTATGTGTGTGTGTGTGTCCTTCAAGGATAGAGATGCCTGTTGTAGGAGCTCTGTGCTCTAACAAAATGATTGGTGGATTTCCTGCTTCAGCCTCTGATAAATTAAATAACAGAAATGAGATTTTACATCAGCCAAGCCGGCCCCCCGTTTTTCCGCCCATCTCCCGTGCTAATTATTTTTATTAATGGCCTCTCTGAGTGCATTTGAGATGTCCACAAGCCTCTTACGTTTGAGTGTTCTGTTTTTTCCTCCCAGCGTTTGCTTCCTGTGTGATTTTACAGTAGCTTTGAGTGCAGACAGACAGAAAGAAATAAAGACAGGTTTAGATGACAGAAAGAGAGAGCTGGGCAACGTGTAATTTTACTCCCAGCGCAGATGGTTTTGGAGATTATTTTGTGAGGAAGAGGAAACAAATGGAAAAAGTGAGGATAGATCTTCATTGGCGTAATGATCTTACTGAAATCCTTATTAGTGCTGTGACTTACTAACTTCCTAGACTTAAAAAACATGAAAACTAATTAGCTAGAATAATATTTTGGTTGTATTCAAGGCAGCATAGAGACTTGTTAAACACCTGGATTCCACGCTTTAAATATTTCATTAGATATATGCATTTTCAGTTTTTCACACCTGTAACTAATGATTGATGATGAATAATGGTCACGCTAGTTCATATGCACACGTGTATCAACACTGTAATATGTTGTCCTTAATGCAAAATCGACTGAAGAGGCAGAAAATGTAAAAGTGCAGAAGGTGCATTCCTACTACGACAAAAAGATCTTAAACTACAACATGATTTTGTTTTAAGGTGTGGCTCATTTAACACACACAAAACATTTAATTGTCATTTTATATCTATTCATTATATTGTTATTGATATTTCTACAGCTATTGACCCAAAAGAAAGGTGGTCAAGGGTATCCAGAAACGGTGTATGATTACCCTCCCTCATCTAATCAGACACCAGGAGTACTCTGTAGTTCTTGGACTCCAAAAACAGGGAATCCATATGAAATACATTTAGCATTACCCTGGGAGAGGACCCAAGGTTATTTAGATAATACAACTCATCTTTTGATATGGGGACCCTCCAGCTGCAGGCCTCTGAGCAATTTCAAGTCCTGACCCTTTGTGTAAGAGTCCCTAATCTACAGAGTGCCCACTTATCACTGCCACTTCTACACTTCCAGGGCTGCAGAGACACGTTCCAACACATTCAGTAATTATATATTTAAATGTCCTGTTACAGCAGTTAAAGTGGCGATAGTCTGAGTTGGAGATGGGATCTGGAAACAGACTGAGTGTGCTGCTGATTTAAAAAAAAAAAAAAAAAAAAATCCCACATGGCATGCTTAGCTCTTTTTTTAAAAAATTCAAAGTAAAGAAAAACAGGCCTCTGCAAATCTCCTGAGATTGTAATAGTTTGAGACAATGTTGAGGAAGTATTGATAAGGAAATAACATTTAAAAACAATGTATCTTTCCCTGCTCTTCCAGTACCTGACAAAATACCAAGCGATGCAGTCACAGGAGAGCACACTTTCCTCAGTTTTAACTATTCACACATGGTATAACAAAACAAAAAGGATAACAACCTAAGTTTCTTATTCCCGTAGGCATACAGATGGCGTGCTCTCAGTTTGCCCATCTCCCCATCAGAAATCAAAGTACCAGTATAACATTGGTTTGAAAGCTGATCCTGATGAGAAACCCTACTCAGCCTCGCTCCCAGTGCTAATCAGATCTCTACACCACCACTGTCATCCTCATTGAGCGACCCATACACAGGAGGTGGTCCGTACGGCATCTTCAACACACCTGGATAGACAGTGATACTGTACCTCCTTGTCTACTCTTTTTTCTTACGTGTGTGTTTTGCATTCGCATGCATCTATTTGTGTGTCTGCGCTGTGAGTGTGTACATCTCCCTGCACTTATCCTGTCCCTTGTAGTCCACCCGCTTTATCCAGAGACAAAAAGAGAGACCGTGGCACCTCCGTTCTTTACATATGGTAATTCTCCTCTTTCACCCGCACGCCTCCCCGCCATCCCTTACCTTGTCAGTCATGGCCTCCTGTGTACATCTGTGCGAATACAAGATGGAGTGAGACACCTGTGGGAGACTATGTTTGAGCGAGACAGAAGAAAAGAAGCAGCTTTGGTCTGCTTTTAGAGGACTTCAAGCAGAGCTGCTATAGAGTTGCGAAGTGGGAGGGATTATTTCAGGCTTCCAGACTGATGGAAGTCAAAGTCCTATTCATTTATTGCATAGACAGTGTTAGGTGACTGGCATTTTGAGCACTTCCAAGTCTTAGATGGGCATGAAATTCTCAATATGAGCACTTTCAAACGACAAACAAGCATAGTTCTGTTATATGTGCTGCTAACAGCAAATGAAGGCCAAGCTAAGCTACACCTTTTAGAAACCTGATAACATATTCAGCAGTTTAAATAAGTCTGTGTCAATTTGCATACATGGTGTATAGTTCCCAATAGAGTGATGCAGGAATGACGTATTTTTGTAGGCCGACCAGGAAGTTTAAGAATCGCACGGGTTCCCTCGACAAAAAGCCAATGGGATTTCTCCATTGGGTTTTGGATTATTGCAGAAAATAAACTCTGTGGCAAACAACCGTTTATGATATTTACAGATTTTGTTCAGCAAGATAATCTCCACAAATGAACACCACTTTTATGATTTTTGAAGCGCGAATGCAATCGCCAGAAGTAAAAAGCTAACGTTAGGCTATAAACAAACTACACCACGGTCGCATGAGCGTGAGTAGACTCAACGAGGCTGTAAAGGAAGACGAGTCGGCGTGATGACGTTTTGTAGTCTCATTAGCCACTTGTTAGCGACCGCCTTTAAACTTAAAAACTTGAAAATTCAGGAGTGGGATATTTCCTGACGTATTTTATATCTTAGAACAAAACGTTAAAATCTCTTTAAGCTTTAAGCTTGTGTTAACCACAGACCTTATTTCAGGCATCTAACTGAAAACCCATTCAAAAAACCCATTGACTTCCAGACAGGGGGACCAGAAGTGCTAAAATTAATTTATGACCTAATCCTGCAGCACTCTGTTTGCAACTATGAAGCATTTCAAATTTTCTACATCTAATCCATCCGCCATACCAAAGTTTAAATAATTAAAACCAATAGCCATAACGTAATCCTATAGTATAGTGAAATCCTCCAGGTTCCTCTTGTGGTTCTATGTTGCGGAAGATTAAGGACATAATTAATGGGAATTAAAAGTTGGAAAAATACTTCCCGAACTTCCTCCTACTTGCAACTATATTGCTCCTAATAAGAAATCTTGACAACGACAGCCCATCTTCCAGACTGTTGTGATTGTGTTTTATTGTTGTATAAGAAGGACTGAGCTACTCAGATTGTGCATTTCATTGTTATGTCCATCTGTATTTACCGATCTGTCAGCTTGTGAGATTATTGCTGTCATTCAATTTTTTGTGTCTTATTCTCTTATTTGATCACCCCCCATCCCCCCACCCCATAGCTCTCACATAATTAACATGCATCTACATTTTTCTCCTTTTTTTCTCACTACAAACCCTGTTCCAGCACCAAACCCCTTCCTCCTCTCTTTTCCCCTCTCATCCCTCTTTCCATTCATCTTTCAGCTCTCGCTTTCATCTGAGACGCTTTACTCTAAATGTACAGAACGTTGATAGATGGGGCTTCCCTGCCGCCTTGAGCGGAACCTCAAGAATGAAGTATGGCTGTACGTGTGTGCCTTTACTGATGTGTGTGACTCTGCACTTGTTTACATGCCGTTGCGTGAGCTTTTGTGTACTTTAACAGCTTTCCCTTGCCGCTGGGGAAATTTTGATACACACTCGCTCCCCAGAGTATCATAGTGCTTTTTACAAAGTGAGGTTACTTAGCATAAAAGCAGCTGAAACAGCACAGTAACAATCTTACCGACTATGAAAATGGCATGTGATTGTTATACTCCCTCCCATATACAGTATGATGAGGCCATTAGGGCATAACCAAGGCTCAAGAGTTACTGTGCTAGCTTTTAACCTTAAGCCAGTATTCACATTTTATTATTCTGCACTATTTTTGGGATTGATGTACATGTCAAACCATTCAGCACGATGCAAGCCATGGTTGCATCGCATGGTGTTATTTTTAAAATGTCACAGAGTATTGCCATACTGCCATAAAGAATGAGAGGATCAGTGATTGTATTTACATGTGGCGTGATCAAACCTCATGGTGATATGGTGGCGATGTAAAAGGCTGCAGCTTTGTTGCGCCGGCTGCTCTCATACATCAACTTCTATCTCTTTCTGTCGTCTTTCTTTTTCACATCTCTATTTCTCTTTGAGCGTTTGTGTGCTTTCCCTCCATCTTGTTTGTTTACTAAGCAGTTATTCACCACCTACAGTCTAAGTGCTGTGAAACATAATGTGATGTAAACTTAGATAGTGTAATAGCTTGTTTGCTCCTCTCTGTCTGGCATTCAGTAGGTAAATAATGTAACTCTTAAAGCAGTCGATTAAAATGCGCAGAGCAGTGCAGCAGATTTATGTGGGTTGCAAAAGGGGAGCAAGTCAATAGACAATCTTTGTCTGTCTGTATCACCACTGCGAGTGTGTGTGTGTGTGTGTGTGTGTGTGTGTATATATACATGTGTGTGGGTGGGTGTGTTGAGTAAGGAAAAAGGTTATGATTTCTGGGTTTGCAGTTTAGTATGGGTGGGTCCGTTAATGTTCATGGTTGCTAGTATGGGTGTAAGAAAATATCAATAAAATCAAATATCGCGATATTATGTTTTGTGATACTGTATAGATTCTCAAAAGCACTGTATCGATTATTAATTAATAGTTTATATGCAACGATTAACTCAGTAAATACTTTATTTCTTTTGCAAAGAGATGCGCCCTCTCAGTGTATGTGCCCTCTCAAAGTAGAAATATAATGTTGGATGTTACAGGGACTGTGATAAATGCAAATGCAGATCCCTCTGTTCTGATTGCATAAAAAAAGTAAACTTTATCGCAATATATCGCCGTGCTTGCTGTATCACACTATATCGCAATATATTGAATCATAACCTCTGTATCATGATACGTATCGTATCGCCAAGTTCTTACCAATACACAGCCTTAGTTGCTAGTATACAATATAGTTTCTAAACCTGAGATTAATTTTTTTAATACCTTTGTGTTAGTGACTGGCAGCGACAGTTTTACTTAAACCTGTTATGTTTGTTTGAATCCAGCTTAGGGACCACCAAAAATCATGCTACTGCTCTCATCATGTGGGGACTGATATTTAGGAACTCAGAATATATATCTATAAGTATATTAAAAGCAATTCATTGAACAATACAACTATTTTTATTTAAGGCTGTCAATCGATTAAATTATTTAATCACGATTAATCGCAAATTAATCGCACATTGTTTATTTGTTCAAAATGTACCTTAAAGGGAGATTTGTCAAGTATTTAGTACTGTTATCAACATGGGAGTGGGCAAATATGCATGTTTTATGCAAATGTATGTATATATTTATTATTGGAAATAAATGAACAACACAAAACAATGAGAAATATTGTTCAGAAACCCTCACAGGTACTGCATTTAACATAAAAAATATGCTCAAATCATAACATGGCAAACTCAAGCCCAAGTGCGTCAGTGTGCTGACTTGACTCTGACTTGCCCCAAACTGCATGTGACTATCATAAAGTGGGCATGTCTGTAAAGGGGAGACTCGTGTATAGTATAGAACCCATTTTCATTCACATATCTTGAGGTCAGAGGTCAAGGGACCCCTTTGAAAATGGCCTTGCCAGTTTTTCCTCACCAAAATCTAGCATAATTTAGGAGCGTTATTTAGCCTCCTTCGTAACAAGCTAGTATGACATCAAATCAAAGATCGTTTGCGTTAATGCATTAAAGAAATTATTGGCGTTAAAACGAATTTGCCGTAGAGGTAAATATATTTTTATTCACCTGGCAACTTAAATGTTGAAGAGTGTAACCATCACAACACAACCTGACAGGAGAACTGCCCAGGCGCAATCCTCCTGACATTGATTCCATTAAGCGTAAAACAATGAAACCGGAGGAAGCCAAGCCCAAAGGCCAGCTCCCATGACCCTTTCCCATATCACATCAATACCCTAAAAACCAACTGAGCAGTAGTACAGAGAAATGGCACCGACTATGAAAATTCATAAGCTGTGTTTTGTTCTCCTTGAGGGATGGGAGAGATAGTTGGGCGGCGAGAGGGAGAGAGTAACATATGTTGCAGAGTGCTACTGGACATGGTGAGGGCAAAGACTCATAAAGTGGGTTATTATCTCTGCAAATCAATGAGAGTACCTGAGCCGCGGGGAAAACAACCAGCACTACGTCGAGCTCAGAGCTGGACTTCAGTACTCCTGCTAGACCACCTGCAATGCTGAAGCATAGGGGGCTAATGTTTGCTCTGCAACTAACAATTCATTTCATTATCAATTAATCTACTTATTATTTTCTATATTAATCAAATAATTATTTAGTCAATGAAAAAGATGTCTTGTTGTGACCATAGACTGTATATAAAGATGGACGACGCGTCTCCACTTCCTCCTGCTGTACAGAAGTGAAGCCAAAATATCCCGGATACGGGCGCTGCCATCTTGTGCTTTTGATGTAATTTGGAGCATGAGTCTTGCACAGTAGTGAACGGGCGGTGGAGCCACGACATCGTGGTCCCGCCCACATACCCGCCCGAACCAATCGCAAGCCGCCATCAGAAAAATTAACACTTGAACATACATCAGGGTGATAAGAACTACCTAAAATGACAGAAACCATCTTTGGGAAAAAAATATTTGACATGTACTGTGACTTTTTAGATTGGCCCATGTCCTATTCGCTAACATGGAGGGGGCGGACTGCAGCCAGCCACCAGGGGGCGATCAAGATGTTTTGGCCTCACTTTTGGGGAGATGTCTAGTCGTCCAACTTTATATACAGTCTATGTGTCCAACCATCCAAAACCCAAAGATTTTCAACTTACAATTATATAAAACAGAGAAAAGTATTAAAAGCTTCACTTTGGCAAAATATGACAATTTATTTATCAAAAAAGTTGCCAATCAGTTGACTAATGGTCTAGTCTTATCAGCTAAATTTAACTAAATGCAAGTAACCACAAGACATAGCCTACATAAAACACACTTTTTTCCTTTTTTGCAAATCAATGTTAGAATTCATCTTTTCTTCAAACTACTATATGTTAAAAAATGCAACAAGTGAAACCCTAAAAGTGTTCGTCCCAGAAAAAAAGTTTGCCTTTGGCTTTAGTCACGGAAACTGTAAAGCACCCTGTCTGTAAAGAATAAGAGGGATGACAGTTTTCCCACCATTCGCAAGTTTGGAAAGTTCATTAGATGATATACAGGAAAATTGAGAGGGTGACGGGTACGGAGGGAGCAGAAACAGCTCCAGAGGCTGGACTTTAACCTCCGCAGGGGGAAGGCATTTAACTGGATGACCGCTGCTCAAGTGTATAAGCACTCTTCCATAGGGTTCCAATCTACAGATTCTTCATAGTGTGGCGTTGAGACAGGGCAGGCGAGATTTCCATTTCCTTACATCAGCCTGTGGTGGTATTTGCAGATTGGGGAGCAGCGCAAAGAGGCTGAAATTGAATTAGTTTCCATATATTGTCCTCTCCTCCTCTTTCTCCAGCTAAGCCCTGTGGTCTATCCACTGTTTGCCTTATGGGGGAGAAAAGTGAGGGGGGCTTAAGCTGTGAAGGCTGGGGCTTACGCTGTCTACCATCTTACTGGTCACACACAAACACACTCATACACTAACTCTCTCTCTCTTACACACACACACACACACACACACACACACACACACACACACACACACACACACACACACAGACATCCTTGCTATGGGGATTACAACCAGGCAAGCCCCGTTTGCATTTACACACACAGACACAATCACACAGGCAGTACGCACATATTATAGATGCACTTTTGAGCTCATGCTAATATCTTCCTTCACTCACACTATCAAATTTCAGCACGCACACTTGGCATAACTTTTGAGAAAAAAAACAAACGCTTAAGTCGCTGCTATTTTAGGCTTAAGCCTATAGAGAAGAAGGATTGAAATTTCTTGGGTGTATGTGTTTATATACAGATTTATATGTGAATGTGTTTCTGTGTACACAGATGTATGTGTCCCTGTGTATGTGTACAAAGGATGTAATCATGTATCTATGAGCTACTGGGTGACAATATTTCTGTTCTAGATAGAGGTAGCTTTAGCGACAACAGGCCCCATGTGTGTTTATGAAGCTTTGATATAAATGGTCCATTTGTTCTATCTCTCTCTTTCTCTCTCTCTCTCTCTCACCGTCATCTCAGCCCTGTAGTTCCTAATAACAGCGTTCTTTAAGTGAGCCTGTGGGACTCAATAACATCAAGCTGTGTACGTTGTAGAAGATGTCCCTGTTATTGCTGGCTATAAGGTTTTTGTTTATAGAAGTGAGACATTGCATTTTCTTATTTTTCTTATTAGATCCACTGTGTGTGTGTGTGTGTGTGTGTGTGTGTGTGTGTGTGTGTGTGTGTGTGTGTGTGTGTGTGTGTGTGTCTGTCTGTGTGTGTGTGTGTGTGTCTGTGTGTCTGTGTGTCTGCGTGTGTGAGTCTAGATATGACAAGTATTACTCCAGAGAGGCAGCATCACATCCACTGTGCCGTTGCCTCAGCGTAGCACTGATACAGCCCGTGGACAGGTGTAAAATGCTCAGTATTGCTATAATGACTCAGAGGCTTCTCTTTGTCTCTGTGGTTATCTCATTTTATTTTCTTGTGCATTGCCGCCCTCCTTGCTCTCTTACTCTGTCCCTCTCTCCTCATCGTCCTCCTCCTCATCTCCCAGGTGTGAATGGAGCTGTCCTGTAGGTTACGTGGGTGCTGATGTGTGTTGGTGACCAGATTTGGGAGTGTTTAATAGTTGAAGCACACCGCTGTTGGTTTCTATAGTTAGCTCACTCTGATAATGTGTAGCAGGGCCCTTTAGGGAGATGCCCACTTATTGTACATGAAGGCTCTTTATTTCTTTTCCATCCTTTTGGTCCTTTATTACCACAGCTGATGGTCTTCTTTTATTAGTTTATTTTTCTCTTGGTTTCTTGTTTTGATTTAATATTTTTGTGACTTTTGTGTAAGGTCTGGGGAAATTTATTCAAATAAAGATAATGTTTATACAGAAGGTGAGGCCTTTCCTTAAGATCTCAAGATAAATGTCCAATTTTACATAAACGTTGTTAAATGATTCAGCATATGAGACATCATATTACCTCGATGCCACAAATTCATAATGTACTCCTACTGTGATAAACTACACTAATTTAAAAAGTAAACGTTTAAAGTAGATGATGGCTTGAAAAATAATTGTTAGTGTGTGTGTCTGCGTGCGTGCGTGCTTTTGGCGTGCATGTGTTTAACAACTTTTTCCATGTTTCTAACAAAGTTGGTTTAGTACAGACCAACGAACAGAAGAACAGCTAAGCACACTATCCTGCTACAATGATTTGGAAATACCTTTCACATCCAACTTGTAATCGCAATAGGCCTTTGGTATTTTTCTGATATCTCAGGTTTATCTTGATGGTTAGTAATACAAAATAGTCTGCAAAGCATGGAATCACAGTAGTCGAAGCCCACCAAGTATATATTCAGTAAAGCTGTTTTAGTAAGATACTGTAGTTTTAGATTTTTAAAAAGACACAAAGCAGAAGCAGCATGTAATAGTACTAGAATGGCTCTGCTTTGCTGTAGAGAATGCTCTTCAATTGATTTCTTCTTCAATGATGAGGCTTAAAGAATGCTTTATGTTTTAAAGCTTGTTTCGTAGTTGCCTTTTTTTATAATCTCTGAAGAACTGTGCATGCGAGTACTTGAACTTAAAATAACTTCTTCTTTTTTTCTGTGATGTTTTTGTAATATCTTTGTACCAAGGTTGCAAGTACTAAGCAAATATTAACCACACATCCAACAGTTGTGTGTGTGTGTGTGTGTGTGTGTGTGTGTGTGTGTGTGTGTGTGTGTGTGTGTGTGTGTGTGTGTGTGTGGTGTGTGTATAAATATTAGGGCTGTGAATGGATTAAAATATTTTATCACGATTAATCGCATGATTGTCCATAGTTAATCGTGATTAATTGCAAACTAATCAAATTTTTGTATCTGTTCAAAATGTACCTTAAAGTGAGATTTGTCAAGTATTTAATACTCTTATCAACATGGAAGTGGGCAAATATGCTTTATGCAAATATAAGTATATATTTATTATTGGAAATCAATTAACAACACAAAACAATGACAAGTAGAAAGGTACTGCATTTAGCATAAAAAAATATGCTCAAATCATAACATGGCAAACTCAAGCCCAACAGGCAACAATAGCTGTCTGTGTGTCAGTGTGCTGACTTGACTAATACTTGCCCAAAACTGAATGTGATTATCATAAAGTGGTCATGTCTATAAAGGGGAGACTCGTGTGTGTGGGTATATATATATATATATATATATATATATATATATATATTATTGTAACAGTTGTTGGATTCAGTTTCCGGTCTCTCTTCACATCCAGCACCCGTTCAGTGTATCTTTTCTCGTCCACATTTGTTGCAATTACTCTCAAAACAAATAAACTTTACAGTCAAAGAAATTGTAAAGATGCAAAACAAAACAAACTTCAACCATCACACTATAACTTAACAAAGAAATGAAGCCAGATTTCTAATTGTAGCTCAGGGTTGTTTACATAAATATTTAGAATTTCAGTTCAATACAAATTGAATAGCAAAAAGTCTTAAAAAAAACAGTCTTCATTAAATGTATATGTAATATATGTAGATTAAAATATCTCTTTAATCATCAAACTGCCATCATTGCAGAAGACTGGGATCAAATAAAAAATCTTTTTTCCAGCTTGAACAATTAAATTTAAAATTAGTAATGAAATAGCAATATGCTAAGATAATAGCAACATGCTATCATTTAGATTATGTGTCTACATTTCAGTTAAACATAAAACTTGAAATAACAAAGTTTCTTTTTGGAAGGTCACCCCCTCACTCATTCTTCTGCATCTGTACATTTGCGAGATAATGCCTCTGCTAATCCCTTGCAAGGTCAGTGCTTGTATTGGATGATTGTACCCCACTGTTTATTCATACTTCCTGCTGATGTCATTTCATCCTGCTGGCTCCAACCTTTGACCTGTCATTTACCTCCTATCGTTGCCATGGTTTAGTCCACCTTGGTGGCCGCTGTCCAAGAGAACATCCCCGTCGTTATCTCTGTAGGATTCCTCTGCTTACAGGAAGGTTACTATCTAAATGCAAAATCTATTTGTACTTAAAGGTCACTTTTCATTTGGATTCTTAATATCCTCTTCCATCTTCTTTTCTCACTCCTCACTTTTCATTGGCTCCTGAAGTCAGTTTCTTTGATGTATTCACTTTCATTCCCTTTTTCCTCTCTCTGTGCATATGATGTCTTTTCCTGCTGTTACTCCATTGTTTGACAAAAGTACTGTACATCATCCAGTTGACAGGGAATGGCTATGATACATAATGCACCGGCCATGTTTAAATGGCTTAGCTTATGACTCTTAAATGTATTTCAGCAGCAGCTCTGGCAAATAGCCACGATGTCACACAGGGTGCTGGCTATTTCCCCTCATCAACTGATCAATGGCACTGATGAAACTTGAAAATATAACTGTGTGTGTGTGTGTGTGTGTGTGTGTGTGTGTGTGTGTGTGTGCCTGTGTGCCTGTGTGTTTGTGTATACAGTATAATTATATGATAAAAAGCATGTGTAATTCACCGCTCTTCAAACATAAAAGGCAGCGGGGGGTTGCTGTCTTGGCACAACCATGATTTACTGCAACACAGCATATGTGCTTCATTCAGCATGTGTCTGTTTTGTATAATGGGTAGGATCTGCATGGGATTGTTCTATCGACAGTGAGGTTGTTGCCCCCACCTCGAAGCTGTTACTGTCTTTAGTGAAAGAAGTAAGAAGAGTTATTTTGGATGGAAGCTCATTATAAACATACAGTAATATTAACAGTGAGGTTCATTGCAGTGTCATAAGTTGAGTTTGTCTTGTTGAACTGCTCTCACCAACAGACAAATGCTTTTCTGGAAACAATTTGGGTTTTGTTGGAAAGTGTATCGCAAGTTCTTAAATCTATTGCTCATTAACTTTGAGAACAACAACTTATTGTTGTAATATTTCAGGCGCTTGATTATTTTTATAGGAAAAAAATGTAATAATGTTTTCAATTAACAAATCAAAGGGACTATCTGAAATGACTTAATGCTACCAGCTGAGTAGCCGTGGCTCACGAGTTCAGGTTAATGAATGAAAAAAACTGGTGAAAAGTGATAAATTAAATTCCTGGGGGTGATATAAAGTAGATGATTAACTATGTGGATTCGTTCAAAGTTAATTGAAATTTTAAAATGCTAAAATGGATTTGCATTTATATAGCGCTTTTCTAGTCTTCCGACAACTGAAAGCGCTTTCCACTACATGTCAGCATTCACCCATTCACACACACATTCAAACACTGATGGCAGAGGCTGCTAAGGTGCCAACTTTGCCCATCAGGATGTAATCTAAATTCTCATTCACACACCGATGGCTATGCCTTCGGGAGCAATTTGGGGTTAAGTGTCTTGCTCAAGGACACATCGACATGTGACCCGGAGCAGCCGGGGATCGAACCACCGACCTTCCGATTGGTGGACAACCTGCTCTACCCTCTGAGCCACAGCCAACCCAAAATGCTATATAAAATTGCTTCAAGATGTAGAATATGTGCCTTTCGACATGCTGATTAAACTTGAAATAATCTGTATTAAGGAGCTGTTCAGTGTATTGTGATTGGCCACTTTGAAGTAAAAATTACTGTAAAACATTATTGGTTCAATTATGAATGAAGTCCCATTAAATCTTAAAATGTCAAGTGATCACATTTTGAGCAAATGGATACTTAATCGATGTGAAAGAAGAAATGTCCCTTTTTTTGTGATTCTGCCATGGCGGCATGTCTTGGCCTCAGTCTACCTCTCTGTCTCATCGCAGTATCACATTCCTCCCACATTCATCCCCGCCTCGATGTCTTGTTTGGTACTCAAGTCTGTCCACGCCTCGTTTCCTCTTTACATATTGTAATCTTTCTTTTCCCTCTCCTCCTCGTCTCCTCTCTCCTTCTGTTATCGGTGTCTCCTGTAAAGCTTCATTTACAGAGGAGCCCTAATCAGATATGTACCAGCGGAGAACAGTTTGTGAGAGCAGTGTGTGGCCTGATAGATAGCAAGGCTTAGCAGAAGGGGAGCGCATTGTAAGCCCTCAATTATATGCCCGACACCCAGACGCAAGAAAGAGACACTTGGGAGGCCTGTTTGTGTTTTTGCTCATGTGTCTGAGTTTCATCCTTGAGCGTGTTTGATTGCATGGCTTTATATGCTTATTGTTAATGTTTGCTGCGCAGTGTGTGGAGCGAAAGAAAATCGAGCATAGAGAAAAACTGATTAGATAGATTACCAGGTCAAGCTGAATAAGGAGTGAGTGAGTACATACTTTTAAAAGTACTATTTGTGTCTGCACTTATCACGTTCTACAATCCACAGGTGAAATCAAAAATGTTCAGGAGTAGGGATGTTAATATTTAACAGTTTAACTTTTAACCGACAATAAGAATTCTGACCGATTAATTAATGCTGTCAGTTAAAACAGTTAATAACAAATATTATTACACGGCTTTGTTGAATACTCTATTCTGATTGGTCAATTACGACGTTCTACTGTTATTTCTTTATAGCAGATCGTTGCTATGTATAACAGACCTTTGCTGTGGGCGCAATTCTGATGTCGGACTCTGGCTCACCGTCACTCACACGGCGGGCCGCCGGGCTTGCAATACACTGGTGGAAACCCTGACAGACTACGCCAGGCAGACACACAGCTGACAACCTTGCAGCTAAACTAAATGATGTGGTGGAGACTTACAGGGAAAGTGGCTGCATGTGTCCACGACAATGCACGCAACATCGTGGCTGCTACAGTAATTCTCCCGGATGGGTGAACTGGGGACTCTGTTTTGAGCATACACTGACAGTACAGGATGGATTCAACCTGTTTGTGCATTGGGTTGTTATTGCAGCTGGGTGGCTTGTTAGGCACTAAAACCACAGCACCGCTACATGCATCGCACTAATCTTGTCGGTTAACAGTTAATGGTCGATTAACGAGGGTCGGCTATAGGTCAGAAAACAAATTCTAAATTAAAGCTGCAAGCAGCGATGAACGGGCCCGAGCACCTCTCCGCACGTCGGGGGTACTGGCGGGACGCCAACTGACGCGGCCGGGCACAATGAAACCGGAACTCTGACGAGCGCAACGACGTCTGCCAAAAGACTCTAAGACAAACAGAGTTATGAAAGGGGGCGGGGCTAATGTGTAGGGGACGGGGATCACCTTCACCAACTTAACAGGCACTGTCTGCTGGGTGATATGACACCTCCCATAAGAGTCTACGACAAACGCTTCATTAGTTAGTCAAGGGGGCGGGGCTTATGTGTATGGGGCGGGGTTAACCTTCACCAATTTATCAGGCACTCTCCGCTGACTGATATGACACCTCTCACAAGAGTCTACGACAAACGCTTCATTAGTTAGTCAAGGGGGCGGGGCTTATGTGTAGGGGGCGGGGTTAACCTTCACCAACTTATCAGGCACTCTCTGCTGAGTGATATGACACCTCTCACAAGAGTCTACAACAAAAGCTTCATTAGTTAGTCAAGGGGGCGGGGCTTATGTGTAGGGGGCGAGGGAAACCTTCACCAATGAAATGTGAACTCTCTGTTGAGTGATATGACACCACCCACGAGACTCTACGACAAACGGTTCATGAGTTATGAAAGGGGGCGTGGCTAACGACTTGGGGCGGGGCTATGAGTATATATTTTCATTTGAAAGACCTCAGGAATAATAAGAATCCTTTCAGTTTTAATAGGGTCCAAGGACCCGACTTCGTCGGTGCTCGGGCCCTAAGCAACACCCGAGTCCGAGACCCTTAAAATATCAAATTTTTCACCGCGTCTGATAAGTTTGCCAAGTTTAACAACTTTTCGAGCATGGCAAAGGCCTCAAAAACGCGATTCATTTGGGAGGATAAAAAGAATAATAAGAATCCTTTCAGTTTCAATAGGGTCCTCGGACCCGACTTCGTCGGTGCTCGGGCCCTAATTAGCATCCCTGTTCAGAGTATTCTATAAAGCTGGGGACACACCAAGAAGACATCAAAGAACTAGCGGCGACTAAGGCCACCAGTTGCGTTGCCTTACGTTGCCTTTGTCTTGGCCAAAAGGTTGCACTTGAACACACCGCAAAGACTACAGCCGAAGGCCAACTACTATGTATGTTCTCCGCCTGCATGATATGAAATAACTCTCCACACCAGTAGACAGGGTTAGTCTGTATTTGTCATTCAAAAAGGGAAACCAGAAGATAGAGGACTGCAGATATACATAGCATTGTTATGATACCTACACAAAATAAAGCAGCATTTGCCGACCATTTTCACACTCTCACTCACCACTTAGCTTCATTCCAGATAACCATGTCGTTGTGAAAACATTTGTGTCTTGGAATGATCAAATGAGATGAAGATGAAAAATGAGAAGAGCTTTCTGTGTTTTTCCTCTTGACTTTACCCGTTGGCTTGCTTTCTTCACTTCCGTTTCTCTTCTTGTGCACCGATTTGTTTTAGCTGAACCGCCAATCAGAGTGATTTTTCTCACCGTCGGGCGCTGCCGCCGATTGAACATGCTGAATCGGCCGGAAAACCTCTGACGCGGGTAGACTAGAGCCTACGGTGCGGGACACACCAAAAAAACTAGGCCAACGGACGCTCACCGACGGTCCCAAACTGTCCAATGGCCGACCGTCGGCTTGGTGTGTCAGGGCCTTAAGGCTGGTTGAGAGCATTCTTGAAATTGTGAGATTAAACTAATTAAAGCACAAGTACACTACGGTACGAGGTTAAGAAGGTTTGAAATAGATTCTGCAATACATTGACATCAAAGATGATGTATTGCAATATAATAAAACAATAAGTAAGTAAAGTGAAAATTTTTGTAAAACCTTCATGCACAAGTTTTATTTCAACCAGGAGCCAGTACAATGTGGAGGGCACGAAGGGGCTACAGTAGATCCAACCATTTTCTATTCTACTTTCAAGGCCATTCAAAGCTCATGGTTAGGCTCTGTGGCGTTGGGCCCACAGAGACACCAGGGTGGAATCAGATGAAGCATGAAAAGATGAGCTCGGGAGAGCAAACAATGAATAGTGTTTGAACATCTCTGCTGCTGGAGTTCACTGCTTCAAGGCTGCCTACCTCTGCAGATAGAATATTCATCTGCTGTATTGTCCCGTAGAGGCGTGTAACCTTTAGCGAGAAATCACAGCGCAGCTCGACCTTGCTTTTCTGCCTCATTATCATGCAGCCTCCAGTACAAACAGCAAAGCTTTGTTTGATGCTAATATTATTATAGTTTCTTTTTGTATCATCTAACCGTTCCTCGAAATCTTTTACTGCTAGTAATTACTAGTATGTAACATGGAGTGGCTTTTTGTCTTGATAGAAAGTTGATTACTTTTGTCTGAACTTGATGCAGTGAACTCTCAGAGTTCTGCCGCACCAATCTCCAGGCTCCAAGGGGATGCCATTCACTACTAAGAATGGATCATTATCTGCCTGCTTTTGCCCATACTTAACCATCAGTGGCTAAAAAAAGCGATTAAGTATGGAAAAAGCCAATGATACAAGTGTCTTTAATGAGAAAGCCAGGTGGTGTTTTCGTAACACAATAGTGTTCCAATGTGACCACTATCAGCTGTTAACAGGAGAGAAACCAACTGCCCCTGAGATTAAAGACGTTTACTGCTCATTTTTCCTCCCTTAAAATACCAGCTCACAAGATGTGTTAAAACAAGATTTATTAAGGTGCTTAATGAGTTGGTCAGCCACCATTCTTCATCCTCGGATCCACAATATTTCTGCATAATCCAAGGTATGGAATGCATTTGACCGTACTCTGTTCCCTGTGTCTGGTGTTAGCAGACATTTTTGTTAGTTTTACTGGTAAATTACAAAACATTATTCATTAGCAAAAACGTTGTATTGCAGGATGAAATGTCAACATAAGAAATGCAGTATTAAGACACCTGAAGATGCTGCCTTGCCGCTCTGCCTTGCAAGTGAGTGGCCACAAGCATTTAGTGACGGTGCATCTTTTCACCAGTACATAGGTATGTCACGGTGAGGAAATTTTCCCACCGGTTAATTAACTTGTGTTTAGTGTAGCACAGTATACCGATACTAGAAAGGTATCGTGATACCCCGCTTTATTAGTAATGACAGTGTTTTTATACGAGCAGTGAGTTGCGTCGATGTGCGACCGCAGGGCCGTACTTTACGGGATGCCATTAGGATTGGGATCCCGCAGGAGCAGGCATTTTAACTTTGCTGCTGGTGGGAGCAAGTGGTCAAAAAATAAAGATAACCGGAAGGATGGAGTCAACAAGTGAAGTTGAAAAGAGGATTAAAGCGGGTCAGGAATCTCTCGCCGACTGCACAGCCCCGCTCTGAGCTGGTGTCTCTATCAGCAGAACAAAAAGGAAATAACAGCGCGGCTCTAATTACCGATCAAATGTATGGATCACATTAGATTCACCATCTTTTCTGAATCCGTCCAAGCATCTCCTGTACTGCGGCAAACACATAATCCACCAAAGAGCACGTGTTAAAGTATTATTTTACCGTGTGTCTCTGTAACGTGAAATGTATGGAGAGGAAATGCAGTCCGGTGAGAGTGCGTCTTCTCTCTCTTCACACCACTTCAACACAACACAGCGCTTCCTACAGTTACTCTGGTATCTTTCTGATTTTGATTCACATTACAATGATGTAAACCGATGATATGATGACATGACATTCAAACAATGTAAGAACAAGTTTGAAAAAAATAATAATTTTGTAATAGATTCATAATAGATATATATAGATTCGTAATAGATATAGCCAATGCTACACAACAGAACAGAAAGGTCTTCTTTGGTCTTGGTTTATTTAACCCTTCAAGTGATCTGCCTAAACAGCACCCTATATCACACAAAGACATCCTTTCAGGCCCACGGGCTGGCAGGAAACCAGCTATTACAAGGTCAACATTACCTTTATTACTTCTTATTAGTCTACATTATACCTCATGGGAGATTTTACATAAACACGCAGATACGCAGGCTTACAGAGCTATAAGCTCACTGGAATGGCAGTTGGGATTCTGCCTCACGCCGATAGACATGCCCTGGGGAGCTCAGGTAAACATTGGCTCTGTGTTTTTCTGTTTATTGTTTGGTTATAGGCTATGACATAGTCGATTTTTCTTTTCCATCTGCAGTCTCAACACAGTTTATGGGATGGAAATTGTAGCTCTCGTCTGAAAACAGCGTGATGTGTTTTCAACTGTAACGTTTGAGAGACATACATGACCATGCCAGCAGGTACAGTCACTCAACCAACACACAAGACACAGACATTAGCAGTGTATTTCCAGCACTAATGAGAATGAAACCTCATTTCTTAGCTGTAATTGTGCATGTGTATTTTCCTTCCTCCGTCTCTAAAGATTATGTTTGCCAGACCCACGGGCCTGCCGATTGTTTTGAGTGCCTCTCCGCTCTGTATGACTGCGCTGTGCCTCAGGTGCTCAACAAAGCAGCCCCATTGGAATGCAGCGAGTGCGCCTCCATTGTGGCATGAGACGCATTTTATCGACACCTATTTCTCCACTCCTCTGAGTACATTCAGATGTATCTGAGTGGCCTTGGCTTCTGGCTAATACAATGAATGCATACATACCTATTCACAAATATACAGACGCACACAGCCTTTCTTTCCGCAAGACCTTTACATGTTGCCAGAGAAAAGGCATTATGTTGGATTGGAGTGAATCCGGCCACATCTTGTATGGAAAGAATACATTGAAAGTGGGTTGTGTTTGTGTCTCTATTGTTAAGTCAAAAAGGTTGTAATGGACTTTTCAGTGCCTGCCTCCATTTTCCCCTGCTATTCAGTCAATTATAAAGTAGGCCTACGCAGACAACATCCATTAATATCAGTCCTGGCTGTTTGCAGAGAAATACTGTACTCCCCGTACATGCATCAATAAAGTAGAGTTAGGGGAAATAGGGGCAGAAATATGAAATGCTCAATAGAATATGGCATTTACATTGACAGTCAAACCATGAAATACATCTCTTTCTCGCTCTCACTCCCACTCTGTCTCCCCCTTCTCATGTTTTTAGTCTTTCTTCCCACTTATTATTCACAGACCATAGTCCATTGCTAAGTGCAGGTGAAAAAAACCATTAAGTCACTGGCTGGGAGGCTTGTGTGTGTGTGTGTGTGTGTGTGTGTGTGTGTGTGTGTGTGTGTGTGTGTGTGTGTGTGTGCGTGAGGGAGGGAGGGAGGGAGGGAGGGAGGGAGGGAGGGAGTGACAGGGTGACAGGAAGACAAATTACTGCACATTCTGAAACATGACATTCTAATCGGTGTGCATGTTAATTAAGAGACTATTGAAATATTTCTTGTGACCGGAGAAATTGGAGGCTTAATGAAAGGGAATGTCCATGTTATATGCATGCAAGGAGATCTGTGTGTGTGTGTGTGTGTGTGTGCCTTGAAGTGCCTCGCTGTAAGAAAAAAGGCTCTACTTGATTCACATTTGTTCGCATATCAATATTTCCTCATATGTTTTTTTTCCATCTCTTGCAGACTTGTTTCCCTTAATAGTCTCCTCCAAATGGTGAGGTCGAAAGTGAAGCTCTGCATTTGGTTTCATTTGGCTGATTTTTTTTATTTTCTTAAAATCCCAGCAGGGATTTGGTGGTGACACTTGTGAACAGGCTTCGCTGACATTTGGAAAATATATTAAATATCCACCATATGCTCTGAGTAGAGGCAGCATGGCAAGTTCTCTGTGTGTGTTTGTGTGTGCGTGCATGTCATTTGAGTGTTTGCATATGTGCTCTGAGATAGAAACACAAACACTGAAATGACTCAGATGATTCAGTGTCGGGAGTATCCAAAGTCACATTTTAACGAACGCTTCCCAAAGAGTTCTCACAGTTTTTCCGTCTTCAGAGGTCAGTTCCATAAAACTTTTGTACAAATTCATAAAATGTATGTGACAGTCTAATGGCCCTCTTATGTAATAGCAGGGGTTAAGGGTTATGATTTAAGATGCTTACAAGCAGCTGTGTGCGTGAGTGATATAAAGTGAAATCCACTATAACGCCAAATATTTTAAGGTCACATTACTTCAATAAGAGCCAGGCACTCGCTTGTAAAAATTATCAACTGACTTGACATCCCAGTTTGAGTTCACAAAGTCTTTGCCCTCTAATGAGACTCTGTATGTTTTACCACTCATCCCACTCATCAGCAAATCATGTTAGGCCTTCGTAGCTCACTGGAGGCTGCTCCTAAAGGAGTTAGAAAAGTCAATGGACACACATGAGGGGGCGCGATTAGATGCAAGTGAAAGAATTGTGCTTATTCTGGCACTTTATGAGTTGATTCATAAACATACGGAGATGAGAGGAAAAGGGAAAGGAATTGGAGGTAAATCCTGGAGATTGGACACTCCCATACACATGGTTGTTGCTTTAGTTTACATATAACGTCTGTACAGTTTGTACATTGGCTGTTTGGGGCTAATCAACACAGACTGCACAATTGTACAGTGGTCACATTTGTGTGATTGAGGTAAGGTGAAAATTTGCTTGACTTTCTGAACACAAGTTAAAGCTGCAGTGGGTAGAAATGGAGCAAATATGATTAAAAAAAGTTATTTTTATAAAACGGCCACTGTATCCTGACAGTAGTGCATGAGACAGGTAATCTGAAAAAAAATCATTTGCCTCTGTGTCCTCCGGTGTCCTTCAGTGCTCCTAATGGCATCTGCAAGATTTCACAGACCGGAGGAAAATATACAATCATAGCCGAGCTGGAGCCTTGCCATCTCTGAGCAGCTGTCAATCACTCGCAAACTCCGATCAAACGGTCAAACTAGACAACACTGATCAAATATGAATCAATATTCTGTTACTGTAATGCCTATTTCTCGCATATAATATTTTCAGGAACATCTTGAAGTGTACTGTTTAGCTGTAAAATGAGAAAGTTTGTTACTCGGAAGCCATGTTGAGAACAGTTGAGGGAATACCAAATACCGCCCACCAGCCGGAGCAAACTTTCTCATTTTACAGCTAAACCGTACACTACAAGATGTTTCTGAAAACATTTGAGGCGAGAAATAGGCATTACAGTAACAGAATATTGATTCATATTTGATCCGTGCTGCCTAGTTTGACCGTTCGCGAGTGACTGACAGCTGCCTCCGTTGAATGAACAGCCAATAGGAACGCTCTCTTTTTGAAATGACCTGTGATTGGCCAAAGTCTCCCGTCACGAGCTAGATTTGTTTTAAAGCCTGAAAACAGAGCCATGAGGAGGTGCAGAAGTCTAGTTATCTCTCAGAACACTTGAATTACAATATGCTGAAAGGTTATTATGGCGTTTTTGCCTAATGATACCAAAAACATTCTGCCTACTGAAGCTTTAAGGAAGGCCAACAACTGACCATAGTATATAGTCAGGAAGAACTTGTTATGTAAAAATAAGAAAATTCCTCCTGTATCCTCATGTCCACAAAAAGTGTTTTTATGGCTGGGTTGACCTTCAGAACTCACAAAAGAGCATATTCTAACACTCACCCCACCATTTGCCCTCTAATGTGAGAGCCACAGTGGACTCAGCTACTACTGGCCCCCTCGATCAATCCCCAAATATCAAGGAGGTTTTTCTCAGGTGAACTGTGTTACCTGGGGCAGCTCCTTGAGGCTTGAACCCTGAGAGGGGCTGGCAGGTGCGTCAAGAATAGTCTCCCACTGAGTTAATCCGAGTCAAGCGAATGCAGTGCTGCCTTCAGAGAGGTTTCAGTGGTTGCAGAAGGAGAGAAGAGTTGATTCTATTGGATCTGTGCTCCCCTTTGTTCAGCTTCTATTAAAGAGGAGTCTGTCACATTCTACTATCAATTGCCATGTGCCAGAAATCTGTTCTAATGTTTGGTTCAAGGAGAGATTGGTTTTCAACCACTCTGCTGAAGCATTTCCTACAGGGAGTGAGGTGCCAGCATCCAGTGATAAGTAGAGTTGCTGGTGATTCTTGACAGCCTTTCAAATGAGCTGTTAAAGCTGTTGGCCAGTGTCTTTTTTTTTTTTTATCAATTCTTTGAAAGTGCCTGCAGCCACCTCCAAATACCTCTGAGCACCAGTAACTTTTTTGAAGAGCCGGCTGTCTTTCTTGTGCAAACACCTCATGACGCTTCGGGTTAAAATCAACTTTAAAGAGAGGTGCTACACATCAACTTCTCTTTTCTTTACTTAACTCATGTCTCATGAACAACTGACCAATTGCAGCACAAAGTGGGGAGTAGAGACTACTTTGTGAAAGCACACTATATGAATTGAATCTGTTCACTTTTTTTTTGAGAGACCTGCCATGTTGGTCTGTTATATAATCATCACACGGAGAACCTTGTAATGAGTCAGATATTGTGGCTGAGGAGTGGAATGATCCTTGGCCTTTAATAAGGGCAGCCCCTATGTATAAGGTTGATTAAGATCACCATGGTTGCCAGAGCATGTGGATTCAAAATTTAAATTCTTTGACGTACTGTACTTTAGATTAGGTGTTAATCCTGTAGAACCCTGTTCAATGGCTTAACCTGTACTCATAGAACTATGGTTACAGTAGACCATATTTTTTCTGATGAATAATGAATAGAATTAACACGTGTTCAGTGTTTACTGGTGAATACTACAATGTTTTAATCCTTACATTTAACTCATTCAGATTTTCTCGTGAGATTTTGCATGATTGACCCGGTAAAGTGTTACCTCAGATTATGAGTAAGGTCATAGGAAACAGCCTTCGTTTTCTCCAGAATGGTCTGCTGGTTTGGGAATATCTGACTGACCCAACTTCAGAAATTACTGGGTAGTGTTCCTGTTTAACAACAGCAATTTACTTAGTTTTTGTCCATGTGCAGTATGTTTGATTTGCATTACTGAACAATAGGGTGACTTTAGACAGTACTAAATGCTATTTTATAATGAATAAATGGAAGCATAAATGCATATTACAAATGACTGTCCTGGATAGGCCTTAGACAAGATATTATATTGTATACAAAGACCCACATCCACATTTTACAGCCTGCCTCCCTTAACAAACATTTGAGCTAATGGATCTTGCAATTAGCAGCATCCTAAACAAAAATGATCTGAAATTTTGTCTTTCCAAGGGCTCTGTCATGGACATCCCAACAGCCGGGTTACGTGGCTGCAGCAGATGGAGGACATGGAGGATGGCGATTGACAGACCAGGGACAGGGTGACAAACAAGCTCTATCCTCAGCACCGGCTATTGATTTCAGCTCAGAGGTCTCTGCCTGATATGGCAGCAGTCAGGGTCGACCAGCCACCTAAGCTAGAGCTAGCAGGCTATTAGCCTAGAAAGGGAGATGCGGGAGAAGACAATATTATCGTCATGGCCAGTCAGAATCAAGGATATGATACGTGCGGTGCAAGTTTATGATATGCCGGGAACAAATCATGCCAACAGGAAACAGTGCAGACGCCATGGAGGAACCTACCCACAATTCTTACAGACTACTAATTTTAGCCTTCAGGCAACTTTTTTTTATAGTTATTGAACTTCTCTCAGAGCATTTTGAACTCTGAATGGAAACTTGATTGTACTGCTTGAATTCAGCTTAAGTTGCTTAAGAATCATGGTGATAGAACATTTATAATTTAACATTTAAATTGGTAGAATACAGTTTGCACTAATATGATTTGACATGGAGAGCTTATTGCTGGAATTTGGTCAATGACTGTCTCTGCCATTTTCATGCATGATTAACTTTACACGGTGCCAGGAAGAACAACTGTATGTGGTTACCTAGATGGCAGCAGTTCTTCTGGATTTAATATATTTTGTTCTTTCCATCATTCTTGTTTTCATTTTTAATACAGTTTTCATGAAGTGCCAAAGGGTAGAGCTGAGGCAGAGTGTTAAAACCAGAGGGGTTAGCTGGCCTTCTGTATGATAAGACCTCTTTCTTTTTTCCTGCCCAACCAGGTACTTTATTTGGCTTGCAGTTACTACCTTAACATGGTGATAAAACTTTGCCCCAGTTAGCAACAACAAACACACTGTGGTTTTTTTTAACTGGGTGCAAACCTGTGCCTGAATGTCTAACACTGAGGCTTTATTTTGTGTTTTGGCTCTTGTCAAGAATGAGATTTTGACAAAGAATTTAAGAAATATATTTATACGTGTGTATATATGATATTTGCATGGGTCCATGACAGTGCCGTCTCGCTCGATTTGGTTCTTCCTTGCGCCCCTAATGACTAATGGTGACTGAGTTCCAATGTAAACATGGGGAGTCCAGGCCGTGCAGACACACCAATCTGGCCTGTTATGTCAATTAGCCCATGGTCTGTATCCGCCTCAGTCAAGCTAGCCATCTGCGGCCTATGGTGGATGGGATTACAGGACTTACTTTTCTCTACCTAGCAAGACACGCACCTCTATACAGCATCAAAGACAACACTGGTACCCTCAGCATTTTCATCTGTTTCGTAGAAGTCATTACAGTGCCCTGTGTTTCTTTAACATGCAGCCTTCTCATTACCTTCAGTTGGCCACCGCCGGTTTGATCTGTGACAATGTATCGTTACCGCTCTGTGCTGCTGCAGCAACATATTTTTTTAAATAGGCTCATTAGAGCTGAAAGCACATCTGTAGTTTTGATGAAGGTGGATATGGTTGAAATGTCCACTCAATGCCAGACCAACTCCTTACTCACCTTGTTAGGGAGTGGATGCATGGTGCACAGCGTCTCTGGTGGATTTTCTTATGTGAAGACAGTTGATCTGTTGTGTCTTAAACCCTTCAGAAATGCTGTTGAATAAACCCTGAACTCTGGGAATTGTGCAGACAGCGCTCTTTTATAGAAGTGACCAGCAGGCTGATGAGATGCAATTGGATTGCATATCTGAAACACTGATGGTAGCGTTATTTTATGGAAGCTGCTTTTACTGTGCCTTGGAGCGTTGCCAGATTATTGTCTTACTGTAGGGAGTTACAGTCCTCTGGACTCAAGTTATATGTCCTTGTTCAAAGGAGTAGGAGGGGTCAGCTTTTTATGTACTTTAATGACGAACTGATGAAAAAAAGTGAAATAAAGTGAATTCCTTTACTCTTTGATATATGGGGTTGTTTGTGATGCACAAAGTCCAATTTAATCAAAAGTGGTTGTATTTTCCATTAAAAGCTGACATGGATCGGCTGGTTTTTAAACAAATAAGATGCCCCGCTCATCTGAAATGTGTTCTGGACAGTGTAGGAAATGTGCTTTACGCTGGTATAAGCATCCACTGCATAAATTAATGGGCCTTGAATGTTTCCCTCCATAAGTGAATTAATTATCACATAGGCATAGCTTTGTCATACAGGCCACACAAGCTATGTGAAAGAAATAGATTGGAAATATTGCTTAAAAGTAAAGCCCCATTCTCATAGTTGCCTTAAGTCATAAAAATGGAAAACCTGCAAGAATAACGAGGTGATGCTAATCCTATTAAAACGTGTGTAATACATGTGAGCATACTGTAAAACACCCAACTGTGGAACATATCTACATGAAGCCCGGGACAAGTGCAGCATATCAATGATGGTGGTAGCTGACCTTAGTTTAACAGGAATGATGAGAGTCTTTGGGTCAATAAGGGTTAAATGACGAGTAGGCGGATGCCATCTCTCTGACCATACACGGCACTTCTCTGATTGCACACCATTTTTTTTTCTTCCCCCTTGTTCTCTAGCCCCTGCTAGGTTAATATGCTACCCCTACTTACATTATGAGACAGATCTCACTAAAGACAGGCTTGCAACTGTGTCACACACATACATACCCACATAGATGTGCTCACACAAAGCTACACATCAGATACTCTGCCTTATTTGACCTTGACCATCATGGGCATCTTGACTTATGCTCGCTGTGAAAGCCTGATTGTCAGGTTAATTAAATTAGCCCTGTGGATTGTATTCTTACATGAAGGCCCATTGTTTCTGCTGTGTTTTTATTTTTACTGTCATCTGGGATTTTCACACCTTTTCTGTGCTATAATCAGAAAATAGGCAGATAGATAGGGGAGATGAGTAAGAGGAAGAAAAAACTGGTGGGTTGCACCTGAGAATAGGTTTTGGAGGGAAAAATTGCCAAAATGACAACCTATGATGTTGGGGAAAATAGGGCTAGAAAATCCTGACATCGAGACAATTTTTCTAGGATGTGGAGGGGCAGTTAGCCAGATTGTAGACAGCAGCATAGTGGAGATTTGAAATAGGCAGGGGCTGGGCTGGGAGCATTTTATATGACGAGTTACAGTAGCAGCACAGTGCCAGGGCCTCATGCTTTTACGATGGAGTCACAGTTTTCAATGAGCCAGTCCATTTTTCACACGGACGAATTGCTCCTGACAGTCCAATGGCTAGGCCAACATTTCGCAAAATGTAAAAGGTCTGGCGCAAATGAGGTCTGACCTTATCAATAGCTGGGACCCATCCATCTAAAGGCAGACCCCCTGTCGCCTCGCACAACAAGGCTGCTTACCTTCTCCCCCCTCCCTTCACGGCTGCCTTCCATCTCTGAATTGCTCACTCGCTGCTGTAAGATTCACTGTGCCTATGCACATTTCTCTCTGTATCTGTGCGCAAATGGCCCTTTCTGTCTTCGACTGAGAATTGTTTTCCATGGTTGTTTGTTTCTCCATGTGTCACTTGCAAAATCTCAGGCACCACTCACTGGATTTTGATTAAACATAATAGAATGATGCATATATCCACTTTTAGAAGGCAGTTTCACAATTGCATTGATTACTGAAAGGAAGGCAGGGCACCACACTATTATTTTGTCCCTGGGTTACGAGCAGTATCTTAAAAACACCTCTTCCAACTTTGTCCAAATTGTGGGAATGAATGCTTCTCACAGTTCTCACATTTTCAAATTTTCAAGGATTGAGCGAGCCCTGGGGAAAGGGGAAGGTTAAGAACCAGTTAACCATTGAAGAACATTTCAGAATATACAATTCAAAATTTTTTTGCAATTTATCAATCTTCTCAATCAAGGCCCTAATTTGGCATTATCCACATAATCTTACCCTAAACTGTATCCATCATGACTTGGTATCAGTCCTGCCTTTTGTCCCTCATCAAGGCCAGGTTCACTTACTCTCTTTTCATTATTCTTTTCCTGCTTTCTGTCCTACCACCATTCCCTCCACAATGGTCCTGTGTGATGCAGTTTAGCATCACATCCATCATGCACATTCAGACTGCAGCGTGGCGGTACTTAAACGTGTCTGCATGTGAGCTCACATGTACAGAAAATGTACAGTGTGCGTTTTTTAGGAGGTGCTCTACAATGGTATCTGGAACTCTTTATAGCGAGAAACTGAAGCATAAAAGACACTGCATTATATTGTCATTTATACTATCTGCAGAAACACACGGAAATTAAGTAGGTCATTATAGACGCAATATCTTTGAGAGGATGAAGACAAAACAGGAAAGCTAGACTAAAGGGTCAAGTTTGGAAGCCATTTTTTAACATGTTTTGTTGCATAATTAAATGTGGTGTCCATAAGGGTAAAGGGTAGGAAATTACGAGCAGTGGACATCATGAACAAAATGTAGCTTTTTTACTCTTGACCTAATAAACCCATTGAATTGAATGAAACACATTATTTTCAATGGCTTGCACGATGCAACAACAGATTTTCAAAGCGTGAGCGCAGTGGAGCAAAGAGCAAAGCGTGAGCGCAGCGGAGCACGCAGCTCGTGCTGTGCTGCGCCCGAAGTTCAAACTGATTTAACTCTGGGCGCAGCGCACTGTGATGTGCGCTGAACCCAGCGGCCAGCGCAGCGTAAACCGCGTTCTATGTGAAAGGCCCATAATGTATCTTTTTACTGGCTACACCTGCAGCGCACATACGACATAGGGTTGTGTGAGTGACAGGCAAAACAAGGTGGTAAATCAATAAGCTCTGATCGCTCATCTTTTCATTCTTTACTTTACTTTTATCATTTTCCTGTCATTCAGTCTGTTTCTGTCAACTGTCAATTTCAATCTCTCTTGTCAGCTATTACCCCAGGATGCAGGTGACAGGAAACAATAAACAGTAATGGAACTCTACAAACCAAACTGCTAGGGCTGTGTATTGGCAAGAATCTGGCAATACGATGCGTGTCATGATACAGGGTTACGATTCAATATATTGCGATATATTGTGATTTTTTTTTTAAATCAAATTTTAGGAAAACTGTCATAGTATAAAGAACACACCAAAAAAAAATCTGCATTTGCATTTATCACAGTCCCTGTAACATCCAATATCATAGCACTACTTTGAGAGGGCACATACACTGAGAGGGCACATCTCTTTGAAAATGAAATAAAACATTAACTGGGTTAATCTTTGCATGTAAACTATTAGAAATTAATAGTGTTTTTGAGAATCGATACAGTATCACAAAACATAATATTGTGATACTCAATATTTTCGATATTTTCTTACACCCCTACAAACTGCCAATATGCTATTTGGCAGTCATCAAGTCATTTCTTGTATATCGGTAGTTTTTTTTTTTTTCTTAAAAGACACTTCATGGTACATTTCTTTGTAAAATATAAATTTGAGATTTGTAGAGCGGATCTCCGTGGCGTCTACATACCACTTACGCGCTGCTCTCACGCCTGGTGTATCCAGTTTTATTGATTATAGTGGAAGCGTATTGTTCCCGCAGCCGCTCGACATACGTTACGTGTTCAATGCAGCCTGCCTGTAACACTGTTCTGTATCATGAGCCTGAGATGATAGATGCATTCCAGCAGTTATTTTATGATAAAGTGTTGGAATTTACAATTTTGTTGTATCCACTTTATTTAAGTCTTACTTGTCTACCCAGATTGCCTTTGGACAACCCCCAAAGGACAATCTTGTATTTTGTGTAACTGGGATGAGGAATGATAACAGCATTGGATTTTCTGTACATACTCACTTTTCCACCATTGTTAACCTGTAAAACCATTATTTGCTCAAATTTATCAAATTTAATTATAGTTAAAGTGGGTAAGAAAGACTGTCCACCAAATATTTTATATCAAGTTCTTTAATATGATCATGACTGTGACAGAGCTAGAGTCAAACTGAAGAACTTGGCCTTCAAAAGTGTTGACAGTTGAAATGACCCTTTGTGAACACAGACATAGAGCAAATGTCTGTGGATGTAGCAGTGACTGTGTGCTGAACTGAGCTGAGCAGAACAGAATTGAGCTGAGCCTGGCTGGGACTTTGGGCCCTCCCTGAGGAAAGCCAACCAGCTCACACAGTCAGATCTGCACCAACTAGAGGAGACACTTTGGACAAGTTAAACAGTGATAAATCTGCATGTCAGTATGATTTAAACCACGGCCGCTACTTTCTGTCGACGTTGTGTCATATCGCCGCCCCCACAGGGCTCATATTGTCCGCCGCGTGGCTCTTTAAGAAGCAAGGGATGATGAAAGAGTGAGAGGTAAGTGTGACAGGCTTAACTCGTGGAGGAAAAAGAACAAGCTTTGATTAATTGCAGTGGAGGTGATTGTGAAGGGAGATGCCGAGGGTGAACAGGTTCTACAGTAGGTGTGCGTGTGTAGGTGGTGTTGGCTCTTGGCACGCTTGTGTTTGTGTTTACGCGTGAGCAAGAATCAGCTGCGGGAGTGTGCATGTATAAACAATATGTGGGAGGAGGCGTAAAGGAAAATAATAAATAATAGCTATATTCCGGCTTTGTGCTGCTTTTGCTAAAATGTTTCAACAAGCATGGGGTGGAAAAAAAAAAAATTGAGATAAAAATGTAAGTTTTACCTTTACAATTCTGAAACAATTTACAAATACAAAGAAATGATTAGAGAAGGCCAATATAATGCCATTGTCAAGTCAATTTTATTTGTACACCCCAATATCACGAATCAAAAATGTGCTTCAAGAGGCTTTACAATCTGTACAGAGTTGACACCCTCTACACATACAGTAGACCCTTGATTCGGAAAAGGAAAAAACTCCCTAAAAAAAAACCTTTACTGGTGGAAAAAGCGTCTGCTTTTATTGTCTTTTCATTGGCAAAGTGGCACTGCAGACAGACTGTGGTCATTGTACATTTGTAAATTCGAATGTCCTCCTAATATTACATTACATTACATAACATCACATTCATTTGAAAGATTAAAAAAAAAAAAATGTAACCATCTGAAATGAGAAAAAGCATTTGGATGCATTTTGTGTTTAATAACACTACTTATACAAAATGCAAGCTTTTAGACTTTTGGACTCCTGCTAATAAAGGATGGGTCTACACTTATATCAGTCTATTGCATATGAAACATAAAAGGGATAGTCAAGCTAACTGGACTGGATTAAGGTTACTGTCTAGAAATAAAGCAAGAAAAGTCTGAGTGAATATGCATTTTTGTTAGTTTGAAAAAAGATGAGGTGAATGCAGTCATTTAAAATTTACTGGCAATAGTGTGACAGTTCTACCTAACAATTACACATTTTCAACATAGTGCAATAAAAAACTAGCAATTGATTTAGAATAAAATCATGTCCCCAAGAACAAAATCAATTCATAAAAATTATCATATGTTCCCATCCCTACTCTTTAGCATGGTAGAAAAAAACATGAACAGCATAACTTAAGTGTAGAAATACATTACGAAAGTATAGCAAGGTGGTTGTAGAAGATTTCAGCATGTTGCGGAACTGCACCGCAAATGTTCTCTCCTGCGTGTCGGGTCTCAGAGGCAGCATGATGCTGCAAAATGTGAGCAGACCACGGTCTTTTAAATGTCTGCAACTGTGGTTTGATGAATGATTCAACCTTCTACCTGAGCCGGCTGCAGTGTACCAATCCCCCAAACAGCCTGCGTCTGTGCTACGCAACTCCAGATGTGTAGAAAACATTGTTTTACTAAATAATCCACTTCCCACCCCCATATTCCCGCCAGTTAATGCGGGCCATTAGCGTTCATGCAGGATAATTGGCCATTATGTTCTATTGAGCAGCAGTCCATCCAACAATGTCGACTGGTCCAGAGTACACATTACATTAGCTGAGCTTTTCAGGACTCACAAGAGTTAAAAGTAGTTAATTGGAGGGTGGGAGTTGTTCGGGTTTAGGGGCTTAAACACGGTGAGGAAGGTTGTACTCATTAAATACAAGATCTATCTGTTTTATAATTTACAAAATGTTTGGGGGTTAGACCATCAAATCCAGTGGTGCATTGTTTGACCACATATAGCTTGTTGTATTACCAGTTAAGCTGTATACAAAGCTGCTTTGGACATATACAGCAGAGTTCAGTATAAAAGTGATGAAAGACTGAAAGGAGCAGTTGACACAAGCTCAAAGAGCCCTTTTTATTTGGTTTTAAAGTTTGGTGTGTACAGTACATGTCTAGGTGCCTACAGTTTGTCTACAAGTTTCTCAGTGAGTTACTACACTGAGTTGCGTAGCTGGTTCCTTCATTCTTTGTTTCTTTTTTTCTACAGGCTCACACATTTCACACTTACTGTACACAATGGTGGTCTCTAAATCATTCATGTGTATGGAACCTTTGCCTCTCCTCCGTTTCTCCATAATAAATGAAGGGTTTGATCAGCTGCCTGGATCAATACCTCGCACACTCTCACAGTTTGTACATACTTGACACCTAACCTCCAGACGTTGTCATATACTGTATTTGACAAGTAGCTGTTCATTCTAGTCTGCAGGGCTCTCTTTAGAGGTTAAGGGAGATAATGTATGAAAAATCACACATTTTTGGAGAATTTGGACTACTATATATTTCAGTGTTTTGCAAGAGCTGTATCTTCTGTTACTGTTGGAGTATTGTTTGTCCAGTTTTTTTTTCTAATTCAGTATAATGATAATAATAATTGCGTTTTTAAAACGAGAAGCAGGAAGTGCTTTCCAGTGGAAGGGAAATAGAGTGCATTCTAGATTCGGAAGTGTAGCACGCTTGTTGGATAAGTAGGTTCCTGTTGTCCGGCACAACAGACTGCTTTGTCCATACCTCCTGTCTGAAGTGGCTATAAAATACAGTAATTGCCCCCCGGCCTCTCTGTCCTTTGTTCTCCACCTGACCCCTCCCTCAGTTTATAAATGAGAGCATAATTGCATCTTTTCTGTGATGAAAGAGAGAGAGAGAGAGAGGTGTGTGTGTGTGAGAGAGAAACATAAAAAGGAAAAGAAAGGAATACTTGTTAGTCTGTTCCTCACTTCCACATTTACATGTAAAGGCATTGATTGTTAATCAGTAAACAAAAGAAAAGAGTTGATGTACGCATAATATGTTGTCAGATTTCATGTTGGAGGAAACAAATTGGCCAAAATCTCATTTCATCTCTCTTTATAGTGCATCTGATAATTAAGACCACTGAGCATGGGTTTTTTGTTACTGTTAGATCTCCTGGCCACTTCCTCCAGTACCTCAGCATGGATATCTCAACCTAGTTTTCAAAGTCCCAGAGGCACCTTGAAGTTTTTTAGATAATTAAAAGTAAAATAATTTTGGTCATCTTTTAAACTTTGTTAATTTCAAATGAAATTAGAGGGCACTCCTTCTGGTCACCTGATGGCCAAGATCCCCGCGGCTTCTTTAGGCTATACCACTGAGTTAAATATCCCAAACATCATAAAGTGCACTTACCTGGTCACATCTCATCCTGAATGTCTTTAAAGGTAATGAAACAAATACAAGGAAGACAAGGATGAAGCCTTTTATAATTTGCTCTCCATTGTCAGGGCATAGTTTTTTTTAACATGATGAGGCCAATGAGGCATCAAAGTGCATAGTACTAGATAGGGGTCGGAAACAAAATCGATTCACCTATGTATCGCGGTTTTTCTTTACGATTTTGAAATAAATTTCTTAATGCCAGAATCGATATATTTGCTTAATTTGAGTCACTGCAGAGGTAAAATGAAGTTACCACTTTTGTTGTTGTAGTCTGAGTAACGAGACGTCATCCGTTCCGTATCCTTCAAACAAAACAAACAGTAAGCGGCCGCCGCGAGCATAAACGGTTAAAGTGGTAAACACTACACACACTGTAAAGTACGGAAACACTTTGGGTTTCACACATTGCCAGGAGAGCTACAGAGAGGTAGCAACGGACTTGGTGAAGTTAGCGGAAGTATACAAGTGTGACTACGTCTGGTTTTCAAAATAAGGTGTTAACAAAGGGAACCGTATATACAAAATACATTTATGGAAATAAGATTGATTGTATTATATTAACCAGAAGTATAAAACATTACATGTCCCTTATAAATTAAAAAGAAGATACCACTAATTTGTGAGGGAAATTTCTTTATTCTTTGATTTTTGGGTTGCTGGAATTTTTTTTATAGATAATCCCTGACAATGACTGATATATTTGACTTCAGGACACCTCTGACTACATACATTCTCAAAATCAAACATTCTTACTGTCTTAATTTAGATATTTTCTCAACATAAAAGTTCCTAGAAGTGTATGATACAACTTTTTCCCACGGTCTAGTGTTAAAAATGTTAACAACAATCACAATAAATCGCAATATCAAATCGCAATACTTGTAGAATCGCAATACTTAAAAATCACAATACATATCGAATCGGCACCCAAGTATCGTGATAGTATCGAATCGGGAGATAGGTGAATTGTCCCAGTCCTAGTACTAGGTTAAAACATTAGTGACAACCCCTTTTAAAATAGCAGAGAATGTGTCATATTGTAAGAAAAAGGCGATTGATATAAAGAAGATGGCCTGACAGACAGAGGGAGACAGAGGTGCAGAGGAGGAGGAGGAAACTTTTCTTCCCACAGAAGAATCAGAGAGGTTCATTTTCTGTCTTTCTCATTCTTCAAATGGCTTCTCTTACTACAGTTTCTCTCTTCTTTTCCTCTTTCCACTAACCCTCCTCCTCTCCTGAAGTACTTTGACACAACGTTAATTTACTTGACAGAATAAGTATTGTTTCTGAAAAGTGTGACGCAGGTAGATGTCTAAATGGCTGCCCACTGTTGGCAAGCAGGTAGAACAGCAATGAATTGTGGGGGGTCTTGTGAGCTTCCTTTGTTCACAATGCTGACTGGATTTCCTGGCTCACAGGCAGAAGGGATTAGTGTGAGACACAAGCTATTGCTAATTGAACGCAGGGCCTGACTCGCTAACGTGAATGATTGTTTCACACCCCAACTATAAATCCTTCTCCGTTACTCCTGAGGTGCAAATGGAGCTCGACTCTTCCCCCTCAGGCATCTTCACTCTCATCTATATGATTGTTTACCGCTTCTCCGGCGCTATCTTTGTAATTTATATAGAGAAATAGACGGAGAGATAAAGTTGGGAGGAAAATGGTGTAAATGGAAAACACATTTATTACTGTCTACATATACTGTAGCAGCCACTTTAAGTGCCGGATGTTATTAGATTCTTAGCAACTGTAATTTTTGTTGTTTGCAGTGTCAATTGCAGCCTGAAATGAACTGCTGCTCCATCCATCAAAGACAATCCAAATAAATAAAGAATAATGATTATAAAATGTGTTTTTGATAGGGATGCACCGATCCAACTTTTTGCCCCGACACCGATAGCGATACCCGGGCTTTGGGTATTGGCAGATACCGAATACCGATCAGATACCAGTGTTTAATTAATAAACCGTTTGCCTCACTGTGTGGAAGTGACTGGGATCATTCTTTTATGTTTAAGGCCACATCAGGCTTGACTTAAACATTGCTTTCCTAACTTTGTCGAACTAGATATGACATACCGGTATAAATACATAGATATACATATACTGAATTGTTATTTATCATTAAAATAATAAATTTTACACAGGCAACTTGGTAAAAAAAATCTTCAATATGAACACGAATTACAATTCAAGTCTATAATGTATATAGTATATAAACATAGAGCTGAATTGAATAGATCGGCCCCATTGTCACCGATATCCGATCCAGCTATTTGAGTCAGTATCTGCCCGATATCCGATCCAGTATCGGTATCGGTGCATCCATAGTTTTTGAGAGAGAGTTTCGCCTGCAGAGACGTCCATTTCTTCCTTATTGACAGTAAGCAGAGCATGTCACACTGCGAAAAAAACAAGAAAAAAAACAGCTCATTTACAATGTAGTAACAGGCAAAACCTAATGTGATGGGATATCTAGTGTGGGCAATTTTCAAGTCTGTGGCAGATTTTTTTTTTATAACTGACAAAAATAAAATGCCGCAGATGGCTTTTTCTAAAATGAGGATGTAACCAACAGTCCTTACTGTGTTTAGATAACCACTGAGGATGATATAAAGGTCGGGGCCACAAACTTGACAAAGAACACAAAACAACCCAATATCACCATATAAAGGTGGGGTAAAAGAAGCAGCAAGCACTAGAGGGCACTCTCTATCTCCCTACCCCTCAGTACTACTCTCTGTTACACACACACACTTACATGCACTCATGCACACAGAGAACATGCTGAACATTCAAATATGAAAGTCAGAATGAGATGTTCTCACAGCTACTAGGAGACAATCAATTTGGATTGTATTAATCAGTGCTTGCACTCAGGCCCTCTCTAGTTCACTATTCAATTACAACTGTTACATCTCATCCCATTCTCTCTCTCTCTCCTCCACTCCCTCACTCTGTCTGGGTCTATATCTCTGTCTCCTACTGTAGCCACTATCTATATTAATATTTCCCCATTGTTTTTTTCTTCTTGCAGCAGCATAGATGATAGATTTTAACCTAATGAAAAGCACTTCTGTTGAGATTGAAAAGCTCCTTAAACACATCACAGCAAACCCCTCTGTCTTTCCCTCCTCCTCCCCTCCTGTTTTTCTCCCCCGCTTTCTTCTCCTCTTACTTCCTCCCTCCTTATTTCCCTGCCATATCTCCCTCTCTGTCCTCACCCCATTTTCTCGCTTGACATTTATGCTTTATCTGCTGCGCCCCGTATGAATCCTGCTACCCCCAAACACTTTTTTTTCCTGCAATCCTTTCTTACATCTCTCTCCTTTCCTCCCCCCTCTTCCTATGCTAAATGGGCTGCATTACTGTAATGAGCTGGTAATTTATGGAGGAGGAGTGCAGGACTTGTATCATTTGCCCATTGAGTGTTGTTTGGCCTCCCCAAGCTCACCCACTCCCTCTGGAAACACATGCATACACTCTCAGAGCCAAGTGCAAACACAGACAGACACCCCTCGAAAGTAAGTAGGGACATACTGCACACACACACACACACACACACACACACACACACACACACACACACACACACACACACACACACACACACACACACACACACACACACACACACACACAAATACACATTCGCACACACACTGTAAGAAATGCACATAATGGCACACTCAAGAGGAACACCTTGTCTGGCCCGGCCATGCAGTGAAAGCAGCTGTGAGTTCTCCGTCGGTGTATAGACTGTATCCGTTCAGCCGCAGTACTAATGTGCACTGACAGACACACACACACACACACACACACACACACACACAAACACACACATCAGTACACAATCATATACTGACGTGCACAAACGAAAAATAAAATATCTTGTGATATAAAAAAAATGGTTTTGAGTGGAAACGCGAGGGTGTTAAGCAACATCTGTAACCAGCTGCACTGATTAAAATTTAAGCATATTTCTGCTGTCAGATACAGCAGAAATACAGTTTTGCGTCACACAGATGACGCAAAACTGTATTTAAAACTAAAACAGATGACCCACCTGGGGGATGATTTTATTAAACTGTCATTATACTTTATAACCCGACAAGTTTTGCTTGTTTGAAAATCTAAATTTTCTTTGATTTCAAAAGATAAGACGTGGACATTTATGTGTGTTTGTTATTGTGACAGAATTGCACAGCTTTACAATTTGTGCTAATTCCTTTATTAGATTACAGAAAATCTTTTGCAGAAAAAGCACATGTATTTTCTAATACATGTGCATGTATTAGAAAATGGAAATGCATCTAAACATTACCCTTAAGAGGCAAAAGAGAAAGTCAGCACATGTCCATTTGATTTAAAATTGAGGTTAACTTAGAGGAAAACTGCAAAAAGATGAAATCGGCCTGTTTCCTTTGTGCTGGCACTGAGCTCTTTGTATCAGCAGGAAGAGCTGTTTTCATAAATTTTCTTCTTTGGTTCCCAGGTGCAGGTTACAGCCATCGCTACACACGATAATTGTCACTAGATGTTTTTCCATTGTGGTTGTGTAACCCAATAGCCTGCAGTTGAAAGTCACAGAGACGCGAACATCCAAAGAGAACGAGACCTGTTTAGACCACAGGGAGACGGGAAGTAAGGGAGGAGGAATGAAAGGTTGGATAAAAGAATGAGTAAAAGATGTTGAAGCAAACAGTGGGGGAGGTTTGTCGGATACACTGACTTTTGTCTGTCTTGGCCCGTAACCTGAGTGGAAGATTAAAGCGAGTGTAAAAGGTCAACGTCGCATGCCTCTGACATTATAACTAATGTCTATGTGCATGTTTGAATTGTACACTAAACCCATGTTCACAGATGACCCCCCACGGGGATGTTAAACACCATGGCGACAGCCGCTGACCCCAGTCGTAAAGAGGTTAAAGGTCAACAGAGCTACTGAGGGGGTGACTGTGACCCTGAACACAGGAACATCCTTTAGAGGAGGAGGATAAAGACAGAGGGGGGGGGGGGAGAGGATAAGGGTAAGGCAAACATCAGAGAGAGGCAGGAAGAAAACGGGGCAGAAGTAAGAGAGGAGGGTGGTGAGGAGGATGAGAGAAAGGAGACTGTGGCCCAATTCCAAACCACCCCCTACACCCTCTCCCTACCCACTTCCACTCCGTTTGCTCGTTCGCGTGGAGGGTCTGCCATATTAAGTGCCATCCCGAGCCAATTAGCGGGGAGTGGAAGTGGGTTATAAAACCCTCCAACAGCGAGTCTGCATCGATGCCGACTTAACCAGCTGCCTTTACTTACTGACGACTTACTACGGCATTTGTGTTCGTCATGAAACACGCTCCGATGTAAGTTTCGTGCGACTACTGGTACAAAAAAAAATGGCGTTAAGTGCTCAAACTAAGACAGACATTTAATTTATTCTACTTTATTGTCATACAGACGTAACTTAAAGGTTACGTTGTATTAAGGATCAAATATACCCTTGCCTAGCCTAGAAAACGGTAGACATTTGATTGTAAAGTGTTGTATATTTATAAATATATATGCAACATATATTTAGTATTTTTTCCCCCTATCAGCAGCTATACCCCCAGAATTTGTTATACCTTCAACTGTGCAATACTGACTTAACAGTACAATAATTTAGTGCAATAATTCAGCCGTGCAATAATCTGATTTACTCTGGCATTAACAGTGCATGTATTCATACTGTACATTTAAACTAATATTCTTGTTTATTTATACTATTCTTGCATTTTTATACTATTAATGATAGATCCTATTTTTTCAGCATTGTTACTTGCATGGTTGTTATACATATTTCTTATTTATATTTTCTTATGATTTCTCTATGTTCATATATATACTTCTATTAAAGATTGGGAGCAAAATGTCACTCAATTTTTTTAGTTTTCTGATTCTGATATTTATTTATTTCCTTGCGAGGGAGGTTCGTCCCAAAGCTTGCCGCTGTATTTATACCCTACACTTTTAAGGAGGGTGCTTCATTCAGCTGTGAGTGTGACTACAAACGGAGTTCACTTCGTTACGGAGTTGGAGGGTGTAGGGACCGGATTGGAATTGGGCCTATGAGGAGAGAAGTAAGTAAGGGATGAGATGAGGAGCAAAGCAAGAAAAAGGGGAAGGGAGTAGATGATGAGAAAATGCCCAAGACACATAAACAACTGGGAGAAACTTGCATGCAGGGCATATGTTGTATTCAGGTTAGATAGTGAAGCAGTTTGTGGGATTGAGTAGCTGTGATTTTTAGGCACACAATACTCTGGCCCACATGTTGTTAGAGAAAGCAATGAAAGGCGCATAGGCAGAAATATAGCCCCCTGTGTGTTTGCCGAGGCATATTTTAGATGATATATGAAGAAGAAAAAGTTATTTTTTCACTGCATGGTGATTTCATTGTTAAAAAGTTTTCCTCAATTTAATTCTCAGCTGATTGTATTTAAGCTAAATTAAAGTACCCTTGTTGCAGTTGTCAGTAGGGTCCTTTCGAATCAATAATATTCAGTTAGATGAAATATTTGTGGCGAAACAAACTCATCTATTTCTCGAATTCTACATATAATGGAAAATATGAGGGGGGAATTGTTTCCCAGTGCACCATCCCCCTTGTTACATTTGGTCAAATTATCCTTTAAAGAAGAACTCTCACGCAGTTTCAAGTCTTCAGCTGCACATTTGGTCTGCTGTGCATTTCTCTCTCTGGCAGCGACTATGAAGTTACCTCCTGGAGAAAAGTGCTTTGTGTTTTTATGAGACATTCTGACTACGCCGCGGCACAAAAACAAGGTTCTTAAACTGTCATTTTGCATTTAAGAGCACTTATCAATTTCATAGACGCAGTCAAAGCAGCAGTCTCAAGTAAGACATGAGTTACTCTATGTGCGTCTGAAATGAGCCTTGGGAGAGGTTAGCCATAAACAGAAAAAGGTGTTTGATCTATAGCCAGGTATTGATCAAAAACACTGTCTAAGCTCATGAAAATGTACATATGTATGTGTGTGCTTCGGTGCACTTTGGTTAAGAGTGTGCGGTGCATACAGTAATGGCACGTGTGATTTGAATTATGGCCAGGTATCGATCAGAAAACATCACGGGAGCTTTAAACTTTGCTAAAGAGCTTTTGGTGAGACCTGACGAAGTGCTGTTACAGACTCCTGAGCAATTAGGAGTCTGTATAAAAGAGACCAAAGAGGGACAAACGGAGAACGATGAGAGCGTTTTGAATGTCGGATGATTTCTTTTCAGACACAAATGCCACTCTTTATGCAGACAATACTCTTTTCAGCCTTCTTCTTCATCTTTTTGAACAATACGTATTGAACTCTGTTTTATTCCCTTCTCTCATATATTACTGTTTTAAGATCTTTAACTTTTATATGATGAGAGCTTTAACTTTTCTCTTTATGTGATATTCTTATATTAGATGATCTTATATTCCAGATCATCTACTGTATTTGTACCTTTATGCAGCTAATCTCTATTCTCTTAGGGCCCTGACACACCAAGCCGACAGTCGGCCCTCGGACAGTTTGAGGCGTCTGTCGCTCTCATTTTTTTCGGTGTGTCCCGCACTGTCGACTCTAGTCTGCCTGTGTCAGAGTTTTTCCGGCCGATTCAGCATGTTGAATCGGCGGCGGAGCCCGTCGGTGAAAGAAATCACTCTGATTGGCTGTTCAGTTTGAACGGAGCAGTGCAGAGAGAAACGGACCTGAGGAGAGCAAGCCATAGGTTAAATGGTGAGTCAGAGTGGTGTGAAAATGGCAAACGCTGCTTTGTTTCATGTACGTATCATAACAACGGCTTGTATATCCGCAGTCCTTAGTCTTCTGGTTCTATTTCATTCTTCCTGACCGCCAGAGGACGGTGCTTTAGCACTGGATATCTCCATCTCGCATATGCGCAGGTCGAGTAATTATACCAACAAAGTCACCTGTGACCATGTGATGACGTATGGCGCATGCCCCAGTATAAAACCCCTACGTCATCAAGCAATCTGTTCCTTCTATCTCCTCGCTAGCGAGTATATTGGAAGCAGGTCAATCTGGCTCGTCGCTGGTAGTTTCGTAACCTGAGGGTTGGTGCTTCGTGTTTACGTCCACCAGAGACTGCGACAAGCTAATATTTCAATAATTAATTTTCGGTTCTGAGGACGGACAGCGGTGTTTTGAACGTTACGGTTCGTGCTGAATGTTACTGCTAGTCGGGTGAGTAGCCGGCGGCTCGCCGGCCCGCCTGGTCTTTTTCCTGTGTTTTAGCTCTCTGTTCTCGGAGGAATGCGACTTCAACAGTGAGTTTATTGTTTGAATTGGTTAAAGTTACGCTACTGCATGATAGCTAAGCTACTGCATGATAGCTTTTGTTTATAGCTTTGTTAAGTTAAGCAGACAGTGCATGTGTGCGCTGCTGCCTTATGATAGCTTTTGTTTAAAGCGTTAAGTTGATTCGTCAGTGCTTGAGTGTGCTGCCGCCGTATGATAGCTTTTATTTAAAGCCTTGTTAAGTTAAGCAGACAGTGCATGAATGCGCTGCTGCCGTATGACAGCTGTTGTTTACCGTGTTTCAGAGGTACGCTCCGCCACGGTAGCAGCCTAGCTTGTGTGTGGGACAGCGGCACTGTGTTTTCACTGTTGCCGGCTGGTAAGACTATTGTGTACTGTTGAGTTCGACAGTAGCTGTTAATACTGACAGCATATTATTGACTGTGTAATTAATTTGTGGATGACATGTTGGGCTCGCATGTCTGCAACTCCTGTATGGCCCCACTCCACACGGAGGATGGCCATGATCAGTGCCCTGCCTGTCTGGGGATTGAACACCTCAGGGCAGGCGTCTCTGACAACCCATGTATGAGCTGTAGCTTTATGCCACTCTCTGTGAGAGTGGCTAGAATTGCGGAGATAGGTGGTGATACTGGGCTGCCCCCTGCTGGTGGATATGCAGACCCAACAACATCTAAGAGACGCAGGGCGGTCTCATGTGGTCCACCAAAAAAACTAAAAAGAGTGGACACGTTGGCTCTCAAAGTTGGCAGTCTGTCATCAGAGTTTGCCCAGATTAAAGAGCTCCTACTCAATCTCCAGCCTGTTAATAGGAGGCCAGTTACCAGTGGTAACTGGCCTCCCACAAGGGACTCGCCTTGTCAGGAGGATGATGATGTTCTATCGACTGCAGCCTCCTGCAGTTTGTTTACGGATATGGGGCAGGATGTGGATGGAGCCACAGCCTCTCAAGCCTCTGATGCCTTTTCTCATGGGTCTGATGGCGGGTCAGTACATGGATCAACAGCTGGCCATGCCACAATGAAGCCGGCAATGCGGATGGCTTTAGCACGCCTGGGGCTGGATGAAGCTCCTGTTACAGCAGCTCCGTCAAGCGCCTTTTTCAGGCAGACGCCACAGTCCACTGCCTTTTCGGTCCCTCCTTCGAAGCCCTATATTGAAGAGCTCCAGAGGTGCTGGGCAGACCCAAAGTTGTTCTCCCATCACACCAGTGATTGTAGAAACCTGGCTGCCATGCAGGAGGCAGGTAGCTATGGGTTAGACCGTATGGCCCCGGTCGAGCCTGCCATTGCCTCTTTAATAGTTTCCCCAGATGAAGCTCTCAGACCTGATGCCCGCTGTCCCCGGCCTCAGTGTCGACTGACCGATGATCTCCTTGCAAGGAGTTATAACATAGCAGCACGAATGGGGCGTATTGGTAATTCATTTTCGCACCTTATCCTGGCTCTGTCTCAGAGCCTGCAGGAAACGGGTCCGGACCCCTCTGCTCAGACCCTTAGTGATGCATCCCTTCAGGCTTTTGCTTTATGTCAAGGGAGCTTGGAAGGTTGATGTCAACCATGACGCTGGCACGCCGCCAGGTCTGGCTGGCGCAGTCCCCTCTGTCGGAGGGGTGTCGTCGCACCCTCCGTTCCCTTCCAGTGGTTCCGGGGCAAATGTTTGGGCCGGCTGCTCAGCAGGCACTAGAGCGTAGTGCACAAGCAGATCAAGCCAGGCAGCAGTTTGCTGGCCTGCGGCGGGGCCCAATTCCAAGGCAGAGGGATCTTTTTCCACCTGGTCCCAGCCATTCTTACCCACCTGGGTTTCGCCCAATCCTAGACTTGAGGGGGTTGAACAAGTTTTTAAAGGTCCTGCCATTCCGCATGTTGCGGATGGCAGATGTTCTCCAGTCGATTGCACAAGGGGCCTGGTTTGTGTCAATAGATCTCAAAGGATGCCTATTTTCACGTGCCTATTGCCCCCCACCACAGGCAGTTCCTAAGGTTTGTCTTTCGAGGACGGGCTTACCAATTCAAAGTGATGCCATTCGGTCTTTCACTGGCCCCTCGCATATTTACAAGGTGCGTGACAGCTGCTCTTTCTCCCATGCAAACCAGGGGTTTGACAATATTGCCGTACCTGGACGATTGGTTACTAATTTCTCCAACTGCGGAGCACGCAGTCAGAGACACAGCTATGCTCTTAGGTCATGTAAGCCAGCTGGGCCTTACAGTGAACTACACCAAGAGCAATCTTACACCCAGTCAGCGGGTAGATTACCTGGGCACGACACTCGACTCACAGTCAATGAGAGCCTCCCTTTCCCCAAGGAGGGTGGAGGCTATTCTGCAACTTATCAGTTGCTTCCAGAGGAGCAGGGTTTTGAAGTACGGCCTCCTTCTCAGGCTCATGGGCATGCTGACAGCAGCTTCCATGGTCGTCCCTCTGGGTCTTCTTTCCTTACGGCCCCTTCAAATCTGGGTCAACGGACTCCACTTCGACCCCAAGTGGCACAGGGGCAGGAGCGTGAGAGTGTCCAGCTCTTTCTGCCGAACATTGAAGCCTTGGAGGAGCAGGCTGTATCTGACCAAAGGGGTTCCTCTGGGGGTAATCCCCTCCCGCCGAGAGGTTGTGGAGACAGATGCCTCACTAGTGGGCTGGGGTGCAGTCTGGCAGCGCAGGACCATCAAGGGCCGATGGAGCGTGCAGCAGAGGTTAGAGCACATAAATGTGCTCGAGCTCAGAGCAATATATCTGGCACTGCAACATTTTCTCCCAGTACTGAAAGACCGGCATGTTCTCGTCCGGTCAGACAGCACATCAGCGGTGTATCATATCAACCATCAGGGAGGCACCAGGTCCAGGCAGAGTCTGCGAGTGTCACAGCAGCTCCTTACGTGGGCATTTCCCCACTTCCTGAGCCTCAGGGCCGTACATCTCCCAGGCGTGCAGAACTGTGCGGCAGATGTTCTGTCCCGCCAGGGGCCGCCACAGGGAGAGTGGAGACTCCACCCAGAGGTAGTGGGAGTGATTTGGAGCCGATATGGCAGAGCGCAAGTGGACGTCTTCGCCTCAGAAGCGTCAACACATTGTTCCCTCTGGGGCAGGATGCCCTCGCTCACACTTGGCCAGCCTGCCTTCTGTATGCCTTTCCACCGATTCCACTCATTCGTGTGACGCTGGACAGAGTTCAACTGGGAGGCCACAAACTACTGCTGGTAGCCCCCAACTGGCCAGGCAGGCCGTGGTTTCTAGTGCTCCTGAAACTGCTCAATGGGGAGCCATGGCATCTCCCAAGGAGACCAGACCTTCTCTCTCAGCTGGAAGGACGCATATGGCATACGAATCCAGATCGCCTTCAGCTGTGTGTCTGGCCATTGGAAGACTGGACCCACTCCTGGCATCCTGTGACCAGTCAGTGATCCAGACTGTGTTGAGTGCGAGGGCTCCCTCCACTAGGTCCCTCTATGCTAATCGATGGAAGCTTTTTTCCAAATGGGGCAAGACAAATGGTGAGGTACCAGAGAGTTGCTCAGTGGCCATCATTCTGCGTTTCCTGCAGTCATTGTTGGATGGTGGCAGATGTGCATCGACTTTAAAAGTATATGCAGCTGCCATTTCAGTGGGGCACTTGAGGGTGGACAACCAGACAGTGGGGTCGCACTATCTGGTTAGTCAGTTCTTGAAGGGCGCACAGAGGTTTAGACCATCAAGAGTCACTTTAATGCCATCATGGGACTTGAAATTAGTGTTAAGGGTTTCTCTGTCGGCCCCCGTTTGAACCTTTAGAACAGTCAGAACTGAGGTGGTTGTCTGCCAAGACGGCATTTCTGCTTGCTATCACATCAGCGAAGCGAGTGGGTGAACTCCATGCCCTATCAGTGAGCGAGATGTGCCTGCATTGGTACCCAGATGGTTCAGGGGTTACTCTCCTACTAAATCCATCCTTCATGCCAAAGAGGGTGCCTCCCTCGCATGTAAACCAAGCTATCGAATTGGCGACATTCAGTCCACCAGGTTCATCTGAGGGACCAGAGGAACCGTCAGTGCTACTGTGCCCAGTTCGGGCACTCAAGGCGTATATGGAGGCCACTGCCAACATACGTAAAACTGACAAACTTTTTGTTTGCTATGGGGGTTGTAAGAAGGGCGAACCCCTATCAAAACAGAGACTATCTAATTGGATTGTAAATGTGATTCTACATTCTTATAGGCCAGAGGGCTTGCCTCTACCTAGTCATGTGAAGTGCCACTCTACTCGGAGTGTGTCCACGTCTTGGGCAGCCTTGAAAGGAGTCTCTCTGCAAGACATCTGTACTGCGGCGACCTGGGAGTCTTCATGTACCTTTGGTCGCTATTACCGGGTTAATGTGGCTGCTCCGCACGCTGTGGCAACAGCCGTCCTATCAACGGCTTCCATTCCTTAGTGCGGTAAGCATTCCTTGTGACCTTGCTGGTATAAGTCATCCAGTGCTAAAGCACCGTCCTCTGGCAGTCAGGAAGAATGAAATAGAACGATAGTTACGGATGTAACTACGGTTCTATGAATTCTGGATGACCGCCAGAGTTGTCTGTCACTCGGAATCTGGGCGAGAAGATTCTGAAGGAACAGATTGCGTGATAACGTAGGGGTTTTATACTGGGGCATGCGCCATACGTCATCACATGGTCACAGGTGACTTTGTTGGTATAATTACTCGACCTGCGCATATGCGAGATGGAGATATCCAATGCTAAAGCACCGTCCTCTGGCGGTCATCCAGAATTCATAGAACCGTAGTTACATCCGTAACTATCGTTTTCCTTTTTGAATGTCGAATACAGACTACTGCCGCCTGCTTGTGTACAGAGTTATTTCATCTCACGCAGGCGCAGAACGTAGGCTACGTGGTAGTTGGCCGTCAGCTGTAGTCTTTGCAGTGTGCTCGAGTGCAACTTTTTGGCCATGACAAAGGCGACGTGAGGTGACGCAATTGGTGGCCTTCATCACCACTAGTTGTTTGTTGTCGTGTTGGTGTGTCTGGGCCTTTACTAGTCACATGTTAGAAAACACTATGGCTGTTTTTTTTTTCTCTTCTTCCTCCACCTTTTCTTTTCCAACACAGTATGCCAAATCAAAGGCATTTCAAAACAATCAGTTAACACTGGCAAGATGGAAGTATTAAGTCTAATTCGTAAGTCTATTAATGATGTACTTCTTTGTTTTAGACTAATTATTAAGTAGAGAATTGAAAGATGAGGTAGGATTCTTTAAGCGGAGGAAATAATGCCTTTGTTTGACTTTTTAAGGGCTTTGCTATTTAGATTATGGTTAAATTTGGCTTTGGTTGGTCAAGTAGAAGTTAAGGTTAAGATTTTTAAGATGAGAGTAAAGAGTTGAGACAAGAACTATAATTCAGTTTGCTGACATGCATGGAGCACAGAATTTACTTTACATGGCATGTTCAGTCCATTGTTTCTATTCCCTTTGACAGATAACGTTTTAACTGCACTGTCAAGGTTAGATTGTCTGTTGCTATTTTATTAGTTTTAGGCTTCAGGGAAGAAACATGCATAACTCAAGCCTTTCCTTGGGTGGGTCTGCCCGCTCTTAACGGTCTACTAACCTAATTGTTGTGCAACTAATTGGTATCGGGTCATTTGTTTTAGGGTTGTTTCAGGGGCTAAGTAGACCCCTAATTCACACACAGATGAAACCACACACACACACACACACACACACACACACACACACACACACACACACACACACACACACAAACACACACACAAACACACACACACACACACACACACACACACTGTCTTGTTATAATGATTTGGAGGGTTTTGTCAGTGGTAGGGGAAGAGGAAGTGTCTGTCTGGTTAATTATTCCCGCTGGGTTAAAGCGGACAGAGTGGACTGTTAAAGGCTGGAGATAAGGCATAGAAACAGACTTAGCGGCACTTGGAGTGCTGACTGTGTGTATTAGACATAATCAGAGGGGTATTCTTAGGAGGAAAGGGTAAAAAAATAGAGTGGGGGAATGGCAGATGCCTAAAATAAACTGTCCAGTGTCTGTCAGTGTTGGTGATATTCGCTGAGAACTGAGTGGAGCTGCTAATTAGGGGGTTAGTAGGTGAACAGCTCACTATTTTGCTTTTGATGAAGACTAAATGAATCCCTGTCTCAATGATTACAGATACAGTTATTTGTATCCTTAAGCCATGCTTTTCCTCTTCCCATCAAAAAACTAAAAGAACAGCTGAGATCTCAGCAACAATGCTCTTTTACCTTCCAGACAGGTTTAAATGGTATTAACATTGGCAGAGAATGCCATGGTGTGTTAACCTGTACTCTGTCTAAGCAATATGTAAGAGCATGCAAGTTTTCTTCTGGATCTTAATAAGCGTGATGGAAGAGAGGCCCATTTCTAGGCTCTGGATCCAATAGTAGCGTGTAATTACCTTAAAGACCTGCTCCCTATGCTAAAGGATTAGCCCTAATCCATAACTAAAGCCATAACTATTGCTACGCTACGTTAATTCCAGTCAGACGCATGCAACGTGCAGTTCAGTGACTAGGATGCTGTCTGTCTTCATTTTTGTCTACTTTCCTCCTCTTCACTTCCTTGCCGCTCCTCTCTCACCTTCTCATTTCAAATTGAAGTTGTTAAGCTTTATGCCCTTCTGTCTGTGATGCCAAAATTGGAGAGCAGTTTTCCTGTTGTACACAATCCAAAATAGAGAGAGAGAGAGAGAGAGAGAGAGAGAGAGAGAGAGGGGGAGAAAAGGTGGGGAGGATTAATATCCTCAAAGGAGAGGTGCATTGGAGCAGAGGTGCTGTTGGTTTGAAATAGAGCTTAATATCCTGCTTTTACTGCTGATGGCAAACCTTAGTTTGTGTTTGTGTGTGTGTGTGTGTGTGTGTGTGTGTGTGTGTGTGTGTGTGTGTGTGTGAGTCTATTTTCTCCTTGTTGATGTCTTTGAAGAAGGATGAAGATATGAAACACTATTTCCACATAGATTATACACATAAACACACACACAGAAAATCCCATAGGCCTGTGAGTATATTATTATCAACATTTAATGGGCTCTTTATAAGAATTTCTCTGTATTTATATACCTATACACCTGCCTGGTTAATTATATTAAAATCAAGATTTTGATTCTTACCTCGACACAATTTCATTCTTACATGACCACAATGCTGCTACATTTTCGTTAGCAGGGACATCTTTCTTGATCAATCAAAGTCACCCCCAATTCCTCCCGAAACTATCAGCAAATGACATGTCGACATTAATCCACATCACAAACTCAACACAAAGATACTTCTAACGTGAGTGAAAGGGGCTGATGGAACGGTGGAAGAAAAACCTTCAAAAACAAAATGAGTCAGAATCTGAAAAACCCTGCTGTTGACAGTGAGGAAGAAATACAATTATCCAATCTTAGTTGTGACAAAAATATTGTGCCTGTACTGAAAAGAGAGCCCCTCTTTGTTGTGTGGAACATTGTTGGATTCAGAGAAAATAATGGGTATAACAGCACACATTTATACAGCTACCTGAAACATCACAAAATACAATGTAGTGAACCTATCGGGGGTAGCTGTCTACACTGCATCACAAAGCCTGACAAGCTCTCAGATGTTGAATTTTTTAAACCCTGTATATACCTTTATTTATCAACGAAAAGTTTAATTAAGAGTAATGCTCTCTTGTTCACACTCAAGTTTACACACATTCACACCTAGAAGCTGCCCAGTACAACTGGAGTCTGATCTTTTGGCCACTGAGCAGCTTCACTGGAACAGCTGGGGATTAAAGACCTTGCTCAAGGGTATGTCAGCAGCTACTCTCTTCTCCACCTACTGTAGATTTATTCTGCCGATCTGGTGACAACCAGAAGTCACAAGGTAGCTTCTCTTACCTTCAGTACACCACAGAGTCTTATTCAGCATTAGTCCTATCGCCAGATACCATTATTGGAGCGTTCTGCAAAACTTCAGATTATGTTCAGCAACATTTTTTTACATCTTGTGCCAACGTTTCACAATATCTGTGCATGACAACTACGGTATGATTAATGTTAGGTAAAGATTGTGGTTACGGAAAATTAAATAGAATTGAGTTAGGGTAAGGTTGGGCACCTGAAACACTCCTGTTACGGCAACGTACCTCATACAATGGTTTGTATGATTTCTTACGAAGAGTTATTCCTCATTTTTTGTGCGTGTTCCTACGAATGTCTAGCAACACGTGACACGTGTCAATTTCCGCTCCAGTCTTTTCAAAATAAAACTAACTTAGTTAAGTTTAGGAAAAGATCGACTTGATTAGATTTAGGCAACACAACTACTTATTTAGGTTTAGGAAAAGATCGCAGTTTGGGTTAAAATAACACCAGAAGTGGCGTAACTTAAGTACGAAAGTTACGTGACAAAAACTACCAGTTAGGTGTAGGAAAAGATGGACTTGGTTAGGTTTAGGCAACACAACTACTTATTTAGGTTTAGGAAAATATCGCAGTTTGGGTTAAAATATCACCAAAAGTGGCGTAACTTAAGTACGGAAGTTACATGACAAAAACTACTAGTTAGGTCTAGGAAAATATCAACTTGATTAGGTTTAGGAAAAGATCACAATTTGGGTTAAAATAACACCAGAAGTGGCTTAACTTAAGTACGGAAGTTACGTGACAAAAACTCCTTAGGTTTAGGAAAAGATTGTGATTTGGGTTAAAATAATTCCGAAGGTGCCGTAACTTAAGTACAGAAGCTACGTGACAAATAATTCAACGTTGACTTCTGGTTTCACACGTGTTTTTCTGACCTACCCATCCACCCCGACCTCCTCCCTATGAGGTGTTTATCACTATACTTCCTGGTTCACAATTACGTGGATTGCATACAAATTGATTTTGTGGTATATATGCGAATTACAGTGCATTACTTTTTCATAGGTATAGCTACGAACGGTGTATCGTTACGGTTAACGGTAGTGAAAGATTACAGTTAACAAAAACGCCAACCTTTGACTATTGTTTGTCTGTGCTACACACCTGTATACTGTACCACCACCACCGATCTCCACACCCTTTTGATCCTCATCTCTACACGTACTATAGAGCATGATGCTTCCTGTGTTTGCACTGAACGTTGGCTATCATGAACTGGCTCACAGTTCAGACAAAAAAGGAGGGAGAGCACACAAATGTATTTACATATATGTATTAAAATTGAGTTATTTAGAACAATCAGTAACATCAGTGATGTATGTGGGTGGAACACGCAGTGTTAGAAGATATTGCATGCTAAAAGAAAAGACAAAACAAAGCAGGAGACCATAGGGGACATGAGAGAGAGAGAGAGAGCAAGGCTGACTGAGCTGCCAGCTTTATAGGCTTGTTGCCAGCTCATCGGACCAGGTGAGCCGGCTCACTAACCACCTGCACTCTGCCAGCCCACTTCCTGCGAAGGGAGAAAACTCAAGCAGGCCAGGCAGAGTAGAGACACAGGAAGGGTCGTCACATGGCATTGGACGCAAATCAGAGTATGGACGTATGGATATTACGCTTCCATAATTGTGCTGCCCTGACATACATATGATAATAAATGATCGAAGTATTTAAAGTTCTTAAAGTTGCAGTTGGTAGAATTTGAGCAAATATGATTAAAATGTTGTTTTTATAATACGGTCACTATATCCTGACAGTAGTGCATGAGACAGGTAATCTGAAAAATTCATGTGCCTCTGTGTCGTTCGGTGTCCTCCGGTGTCCTCCGGTGCTCCTAATGGAATCTGCAGGATTTCACAGACCGGAGTAAAACAACCAATAGGAGCTGAGCTTGAGTCTGCAGGCAGCGCTGATCAAATATGAAACAATATTCTGTTACTATAATGCCTATTTCTCGTCTCGAATGTTTTCAGAAACATCTTGTAGTGTACTGTTTAGCTGTAAAATGAGAAAATTTGTGACCCGGCAGCCATGTTGAGATCAGTTGAAGAAATACCAAGCACCGCCCACCAGCCGGAGCACAGCCAATAGGAACGCTGAATAGGAACGCTGTCTCTAAAATGACCTGTGATTGGCCAAAGTCTCCTGTCACGGGCTAGATTTTTAAAAGCCTGAAAACAGAGCCATGAGGAGGTGCAGAAGTCTAGTTATCTCTCAGAACACTTGAATAACAATATGCTGAAAGGTTATTATGGATTTTTTGCCCAATGATGCCAAAAACGTTCTGCCTACTGAAGCTTTATTATTTAACTGTGAGCGCATCTTGCTGGAAGTCATTCTCAAAACGTACTCATTAAATTCTCCTTTAACTGAACGGAATCTACTGCTCTTAGCTTAGACCATAGCATGTTCAACCTAACGGAGTCCTGATGAATAGTGCCGACCTGTTAAGTGTCCCGTTGACCTGCGCATGTGTGTGTGTGAATGGGTGACAAGTGCTTGTTCTCCGTGGTGAAGGAAAGCCTGTTGTAGGTCACCTCTGTGATAGCTCCATCTCTCCTTATCACCCCTTCACTCTGTCTATCTGTCCTTGCCCATCACTCTTCCTCTCTATCTCTCTCCTCTCGCTGCCACTCACTCACCTTTCCAATCTTCCTCTCCAAACTCCACATCCCCTCCACAAGGTTATCGTACGTCAACTACTAAAACAATCTGTGTGTGTGTGTGTGTGTGTGTAAGTGTATTACTTTCAGATGGTAGACCACCATAAAAAATCAGTCACTTTTTTGTTATACTGTCTCTACCTCACCACTTAAACATTTCAGGGTCTGCTGATTGCTTCTGTTTCTCTCTCTGACTCTCTCTCTCACACACACACACATAGCCAATAAGCACATAAAACCATACTAACACACATAGCCACACAATGGTATGTGTCAGCTGGTTTACATCAGATCAGAGGCTGATTGGGAAAATGCCCATGCCCTCAGCGCTCACACACACACACATACACACACACACACACACACACACACACACACACACACACACACACACACACACACACACACACACACACACACACACACACACACACACAAGAAGGCACACTGCCTTCTCCCTGCCCTCTGGCTAATTAATTTCCCAGATCGAGCATGTCCCACCATAAAGTGCTCTCCCTCCTTCTTGTGTCGCACTCAATCTGTTCCTCCTCTCTCCTGTGTCTCCGCGGAGCCTGGCTCATTTCAGTTCCCCTGGCCTTTGATTGCGTTTGCCCAAAATGTCAGGGCAAAGAACGTCACCTCGTTGAACCTCTGCCTCTCTCATTTTCTCTTTCTTCTCTTTCCTATTCCCTTTTCTATTTCTTTCTTTTTATATCTGAATATTTTCATCTGGCTTGGAAGATATAGCTCAGTTTTTGTCACATCAAGTTCATGTTCACATCTCAGGCCTGTTTTTCCTCTAAATGGAGGGAATGCCTGCATGCCTTCTCCATTTCCCTCGAGTTCTGACAGCTTTTAATTTGATAATTCTCAACTCACCACAGGCCAAAGCAACAGTCCCTCTCATCCCAACATCTCTTTGCATGTGTGTTTCATATGCTTTATTTGGCATGTTGTTTACTGCATTAGTTTTGGCACTCTGTGTGACCCCAGTCACTTTGGCTCGGTGCTTTGAGGGTGAGCATAGTGTGTTAATCAATCATACCACGAGGCCAACGCTTGGCCAGGTCAGACAGGCATCAAAGGAGTTAAGTGACAGCCACATGGTGCTCATTGAGGCCTCTTGACACCGTTTTTACACTCTTGTATGGTGTGTGTGTGCTCAGGCATATTTACATGCATGTAAACACACTTCTGTGAGAGCGTTTTCCCATTTTCTGCTAACGTTGACAACCAGTACACAAATAATTATCACATACATACATACCCGCTCACAGAGGATGGAGCTGAGAATGATACACAGCCATCAAAATCAAAAGTCCTTCACAAGAATGTCTCTTTTTGGCTACTATAGCAATTTAAAATAAAATTGTAAAATATGAATAGTGCCATAAAGAGCCCTGTCTCCTAAAAATGATGTTCCCATACAACGAAACTGCATTGTGATTTACGCTTTGAGGGAAACTTATTTTGTCGCGGATTACATTTGTTTTTGATGTATCACAAATATGTTTTGCTGTGGAAATCCGTGTAGGAAGGAGGTTGGGGTCATGGATGGGTCGAACAAACACAGGACTTCCACCCAGAAGACTGATGTTCATGTCACGTGTGAAACTAAAAGTCAGTGTTCACTTATTATAATTTACATTAAACAGTTTAATAACGTAACAACATTAACCACGTGTTTTAAAACTGATTAAAACTGCAACCGTAATCCAGGAGAAAACACGTTTCCCTTGAAACATAATTGAGAATGCAGTTTAGTTGTATGGGAACGTAATTGTGTAGGAGACAGGGTTGCCACAAAGCAGTCCTGCTAATTAATTTGCGACATTGACTACCATGCATCAATACATCAAGAGATATGAAAGTGGCAGTAGGCAGAATGTTTTTGGCATCATTGGGCAAAAATTCCATAATAACCTTTCAGCATATTGTAATTCAAGTGTTCTGAGAGAAAACTAGATTTCTGCACCTCCTCATGGCTCTGTTTTCAGGCTTTAAAAAAATCTAGCCCGTGACGGGAGACTTTGGCCAATCACAGGTCATTTCAAAGAGAGAGAGCGTTCCTATTGGCTGTTCATTCAAAGGAGGCAGTTGTAAATCACTTGCAAACTCTGATCAAACGGTCAAACTAAGCAGCGTTGATCAAATATGAATCAATATTCTGTTACAGTAATGCCTATTTCTCGCCTCAAATGTTTTCAGAAACATCTTGTAGTGTACTGTTTAGCTGTAAAATTAGAAAGTTTGCTCCGGCTGGTGGGCGATGCTTGGTATTTCCTCAACTGATCTCAACATGGCTGCCGGGTCACAAACTCTCTCATTTTACAGCTAAACAGTACAATACAAGATGTTTCTGAAAACATTTTATGCAAGAAATAGGCATTTCAGTAACAGAATATTGATTCATATTTGATCAGTGCTGCCTAGTTTGACCGTTTGATCGGAGTTCGCGAGTGATTGACAGCTGCTCAGAGACGGCAAGGCTCCAGCTCGGCTCTGATTGGTTGTTTTACTCCAGTCTGTAAAATCTTGTAGATGCCATTAGTAGCACTGGAGGACACCGGAGGACACAGAAGCACATTATTTTTTTCAGATTACCTGCCTCATGCACTACTGTCAGGATATAGTGACCGTATTATAATAACAACTTCTTTTAATCATATTTGCTCCAATTCTACCCACTGCAGCTTTAATGGGATAGCAATCATATTGTATAAACAGTATGGTAAAATCTCAGACAGGCATATTTATATCGTCTCACTGGTGTATATTGTCCTATTGCCAAACCCTAGTTATGAAAGTTGTAATTTCAAGTCTTTCACCCCTACTGGCGTTTATGTAACTTTTCTTTTCAGGAATCTTACAAAATACAGCACAATTAACACTACCATGGCCTCCTTGCAAAAATACATGTCAGCACTGGTAAGAGTAAAAGTACAGATTGTAACATCCACTTAATAAATAGCTTTTGCATCCCTTGTAATTTCCACAATTTAAAAGGATGAGAAGTGAAAAGGGGGTTTCTGTTGGTTTTGGGCATAGAGCAGCACAGTGGAGAGGGCAAAGCGGAGGCCAAGTTTTTAAATGCAACACAAAGAACCGAATGAATGTCTTTCACATTAGACATGACAGTTGTGCTCTCTGGAATACATCAGCCATAATAAGCCTTTTTTGTTGTTGTCCCTGCTGCCATATTCACACACATACACACACACACACACACACACACACACACACACACACACACACACACACACACACACACACACACACACACACACACACACACACACACACACACACACACACACTGTGCTGCACAGACTGCACCACAGTAAATCTTAACCATATACCATTACTTCTTTTGTAAGCATTCTGTCTTCATCAGCAGCTAAAATATAGTGTATAGGGTTACAGCAGACAGGCATGGGGATGGCTTCAGAGCAATAAGATAGCAGTAATGGCACACCATCATTTAGGAGAATGTAATAAGTGAATATCTAATAAGCCTGTAAAAGATGCTTAACCCCTGAAGCTCTGGGGTCAGGAGCAGAGATAGGAGAATAAGCTGATTAAGGAAGGTTTCTTCTCACGTTGCGGTCATCACAGGACTGACCATCTCCTGACCCCGCTGTTAGGAGTGTGATTACCTTCGCCTATAAAGCCGCTCCTATGTTTGGATAAATCCGCTATTTATGGCGTTTGATAACAGCTTGTGCCTGATATGGGAAGTAATAGGTTATGAATCTCTGTCTGGAGATAATGTAGAAGTTAATGGAACACCAAAGATTTGGGGTTTTACCCGGTTATTCACCTTTGCTTGACATTTATCACCTCGGCTCCTAACTGAAAGCTATGAGTAGCGCCTTACACTTAAACTCTAATATTTGGGAAAGGCTCAATGAAAGAATTACAAGGCATACTACCGTGAGCAGTTGCAGTCTCTGATTTTGACACAGGGATACCATTCCTAATGGTCCATGACACTCTTTATATTGATCCATTGACTGATTTGTTGTTTGGTGATTGATTAACGAGGAGATATGTTGGCCCAAATCCCCGGAGATGCTTAAATAAACTGGAGCTGTTGGTTTTAAATGTGATCCCCACCTGTTTCTCATATGATGACATAGTTTTATCCCCAAATGACAGATTTGCTAAAAGACAGGTGAAATGTGTCATGCTCAAAATGAATGATATCCAGGATTTAAGGTCAATCTCTGTCTCTCTCTGCTTCTTTTCACACTAAAGAGGGATGGTACACGCACGCACGCATGCCGCATGTACGCACACACACACACACACACACACAGAGAGAGAGAGAGAGAGAGAGAGAGAGAGAGAGAGAGAGAACCAGATCCTAAAGCCATTTTCAGGCAGGGCAGCAGAGTGTGTCCTCATTACCGTCTGTGTAGTCACCACTCAGTCACAGCTCCTGCTGCCAGAATGGGATTTTCCCCTCTCTTCTCCTCTGACTCTTCCACATCTTTTCCACCTTAACTTCTCTTGCATATCGCTTAATCTATTTCTCAGACAGAAAATCATTATCAGTCAGGAAAGACAATTTCCTGCTCCTATGGTCCCTTATACACTGCCAGTCAAAAGTTTTTGATAACCCTGTATTTAAAAAAGATTTGGTTAAATTTCAGGCAATGTAATTGTCAGTTAATTGAAACTACCATAAAAAGCGAATTGAGAAATTTAAATTTTTAAAAATTAGATTTTTTTAAATTATGTAAATATAATAAAATAAGTCTTAAGTATTAATCAGTTAAAGTCAGCACCTGTAGCCGTCAGCATGCTGTGATATTTGACTAAGCTAACACTATCTAATTTAACATATGTAGGCTTAATTGGTTGGTTGACCTTGCCATACATGTCTTTGACAAATTGCTATTTACTTTTATTGCTATAACAGTAAGATCTTCATTTGCATGAATCACAGTCCCCATAACATCCAACATCATAGCACTACTATGAGAGGGCACATATCTTTGCAAATGAAATAAAGTATTGGCTGAGTTCATCTTTTCATGTAGACTATTAATTAAAAATCAATACAGTGTTTTTGAGAATCAATACAGTATCACAAAACCAGAAAATATCGCAATATTCAATTTGTTTCGATATTTTCTTACACCCCTATCTGCTTATACTGGCAATTACATTAGTTTAGAATGAACTAAAACTAAAAAGTTGACGAGCAGTGTATGCAAGTTGTATTATGTTCATCTGTGGTATAAGTAAAAATGTAAAGATGTACTAGTCTTTTTTTTAACTTTCCGTTTCACTATTTCATAATGACAAGAATGCAGTACCATTGTATTTTTACGCAAATAAAATTGTAGTACGATTATAATGTTTTCATCACACATAAAACACTTTACAGTTTTGTATGTACATTTCTACTCTCTTTCAAAACAAATGCACTGAGCTCCGGTTGCACTCTCTATCTCTGACAAGGTGAGCAAAACTGTTTGACTGTAGTTAAAAGGTTTCCCTGAAACCTCTTCTGCTTTGCAGAAGTAGCCAACGATTTCCATTTGCCAGCAGCTGTAGCTGGAGTTTACAGTCTCCTGATAGAGGATCAAAGGAAGACGGGGAGAAGCAGAGCGCACACACACACAGGGATATTAGACTGTAATAGCGACCAGATGAACTTGTTGATGGAGTACTAAACAAGTCTAAATAGCCTAACACTTGGCTCGTTCTGACAAAGGCATTATCTGACTCTCCAGTTGACCAACTTGAGAGCATAACAAAATGATGTTTAGGGTTATTTGCTCTTCTCGTTCTCCCTGCAGCTATCTCAAACTGCCACATGTTTCCTATATAGAGTCTGGAGCCTGTAATTCAGTAATTTAGAGTAGGAAGGTTGTGTGTGAGTGCAGCAGAGTAATCAGGAAATGCATGGACAATGTATTCACTCTCACTTCTTATACATGCACCGTGGTGGGCACCTGTCTGCTTCAATCCTCTCACTTTGTCAGGTTGAAAGAAGTAACATTGAAGTGGAAGAAACAGGGACTTGGAGTTGGTGAAGGGGAAGTAGAGGGAGTTCTGTTGTTTGGTTCGGTTAACTGTGAAGCTCTCCTCTTTTATTTGATCTCCCTGTTCCTCAGAAAACTCCCCGATCGCTCTGCAGGGAGGTTTTAACAGCAGCAATATGTGTGTCTTAACATCAGACGAGAGGTCTGAGCCCAGGTAATCGAGTTTGGGATCATGTGATTGGACGTGACAAGGGGAACAAGATGGGAGCCGTTCACCTACTTGACTTGTCTTTCCAGTCTCGCACACACTCAAGCACACATACAAAAACACAAGTGTCTCCATTTTTAGAATACTTAACCAGGTCACCACTAGTCAAAAAACAACATGGCTGTACTCCGTGTGCTGCTCACCCATCTGGCCTGATGGAGCCTCTTCCCCATGGTGCCGTTTTACATGAAACATTCTGTACTGTAGCTTCAAAGCCATGTTACTGCCTGTTCAGTCATAATGTGCCATTATGCATGGCATCCAAGAGCATGCTGGAGCACAAAGGGAACCACATGTGGAGCACTCCAAGTGCCCAAAGCTATATATTACATATGTTACATACTGCACACATGATGGTTCTTATATGTGTGTGTGTGTAGAGGAGACTCTACATTACATAGCTCCAGCTGGACAGGAGGAAAGACGGTTAAATACATGCAGTTGATTCAAAAAGCATAAGATTATTCATTTCCCTTCTCCTGTGGGAACACGCTCTCTCTCCACACTCGTATACATGTACACACACACATATACACAGCCTTGGACAGCGAGTCTAACCCAGTGTGCGGTGACATCAACAATGTGCTGATTGCATGTTATTTAATACTGTAATATGTGGAGGTATTTCTAAAAGTGCTGGTGATAAAAGTGAAAAGGGGAGACAGGAAGAGATTCAAAATGAAAACGAGTCTGTAAAGACACACTTTCCCTCCTTGTTGAGGTGATGTTTGAGTCTGAAGCTTGTTTGTGAAAAGAGTTTGAAGTGAAATGGATTTCTGCAAATGAAAAAAACAACAACATCAGGGCTAAGTAACTATTTGAAGGTGCTGTCAAAGGCTTTCTCTGTCTTTACCCTCCTCCTTTCATCTTTCTCTCATCCCTCGCTCCACCTCCTCCCTTCCCACTCTCATTAGTGACGGTTGTGAGAGAGGGGAGAACAAAGCCCAGGCCCTGCCAATCGATCAGCAAGCAGCACTATCAATCGACTGGTGGAGCACAGGTCTCCTCCATCTGCCCAACAATTGACGGGTCAAAGATTGATGAGGAAGATTGTTGTGTGTGTTTGTGTGTTAATGCAACAGAGAGTATGTCTTTATTTAAGATAGATTACAGCAGGTTTAATCTCATCTTGTTTGTCTGCCGCACATTTTAATTTGTAAAATAAATGAAGACAATATCAAGAGTAGAACACGTGTGAGGTATGGTGTGTGTGAAGGTATGTATACACACATGCTCCGATGTGTAACAAAGCCCCCAGACACTGACAGATATTTGTTTCGGTGGATACTCTTTACCCTGCTGGCACTTTGTTTCTGCCCTGGCAGCAGTAAACACACACACGCACACACCTAACACACACACACACACACACACACACACACACACACACACACACACACACACACACACACACACACACCAGCAGAATTAAATCATACACTGGCATGGAGTCACACTTTACCCTGGCACTGTGTCATTGCCTTTCAGTGCTGTGACTCATGCCAACGCTCTAATGGATGAATCCTGCAGCAGTCTGAACAAACATGGGTGTGTGCAAAATTTGTGTGTATTCCATGTGTGTATTTCAGCTTGTTACCCTGTGTGTGTGTGTATGTGTGAATATTTTCAAGGTGTTGTGCAAACATTGGAATTATATGTCACAGCTGGCCAGATGACTTGCCCCGGTTTCATCTCGAATTTCTGTGCGTCTCTTTGGGAGGCCGACGCCGCCACATTTGCATGAGAAAGGTTGTCAGACTAACACCTTTTCTTGTTTCTTTCCCTCCCTCTCTCCCTCCTCGTCCCTTCTCTCTGTCTTCCTCCTGCGTCCACAGCTCTGATAGCCATAGGCCAGTACAGCAGCACCATAGAGACCGTGGATGCCGGCTGGTGTAAGGACATCACAGACCAGGGAGCCACACAGATCGCTCAGAGCAGCAAGTCCCTCCGCTACCTGGGCCTCATGAGATGTGACAAGGTAACAAGCTCAGCCCAGAATGTCTGCTGCTGTCTGCTTTCCTGGCAGTACTATACAGTAAGCTGTACTGTATGCGTGGCGAGCACTCAAAAGATGCTTCTGGAGATGTTTTTAAACGTAGCAAATCAGATTTTTTTTGTGATGTGTACTGAAAAACATTTTGGGGGGAATTTGGAGAAGAAGAAAAATAATTGTCAGATTAATGATAATCATCATAAGTTGCAGCCCTACTTTCAAGCTTGATTTATGCTTGCCGCATTCGCAAGGGCTGCGAGTGTCTGCACCGCCAAAGTGACGTCACATCACTAGACACGGCCCTTCGCGGGGGTTCCATGCGACAGGTTTTCGCCTGTCCACGCACATCCAAATTTTTCTAACTACACAGACGCTGATGGGCGGAGAAAATGGAGAACTTTGAGGACTTTGTCAGTTTGCCACGAGAACAAACTGGCACGGAGTGATCAAAACGTTTCCTCGTCACGATTCCACGTCAGTTCGAGTCCGTGCGGCCATCCTTGCGGAAAACATAACCGAAGCTTGATACAGTTGTTACCCCCCTTTTCGTGCTCTAAATGTGCTTAAAGCAGCAGTAGGCGAGATTTGAGCAAATATGATTAAAAAAAGTTATTTTTATAAAACGGTCGTTTAATCCTGACAGTAGTACATGAAACAGGTTACCTGAAAAAAATCATGTGCCTCTTTGTCCTACGGTGTCCTCTGGTGCTCCTAACGGCATCTGCAAGATTTCACAGAATGGAGGAAAACAAGCAGTCAGAGCCAATCTGAGGTCCGCTGTCCATCTGCTGTCTATGAGAGCCGGCTGTCAATCACTCACGAACTCCGACCAAATTGTCAAACTAGGCAGTGCTGATCAAATATTAATCAATATTATGTTACGTTAATGCCTATTTCTCGCCTCAAATGTTTTCAGAATCATCTTGTAGTGTACGGTTTAGCTGTAGAATGAGAAAGTTTGTGATGCGGCAGCCATGTTGAAATATCTTGAGGCAACGCCAAGTACTGGTCACATGACCGGAGCACAGCCAATAGGAACGCTCTCTCTCTGAAATGACCTGTGATTGGTCAAAGTCTCCCGTCACGGGCTAGATTTTCTAAAGCCTGAAAACAGAGCCATGAGGAGTTGCAGAAGTCTAGTTATCTCTCAGAACACTTGAATTACAATATGCTAAGAGGTTATTATGGAATTTTTGCCCAATGATGCCAAAAATATACTGCCTACTGCCACTTTAACATGTGTATGTGAGTGTGTGTATGCATGCCTGTGCACATCCTGTTTCCATTGTAAGTAGAACTGGGCAATGATACTATTATCAAAATATTTTTGTTATCAGACAAAAAGGTGTATTATTAATAATACATATTAAAAATAGATAATATAATTATAATAATACAATCATATGCAAACATTTTTTTTTATGTCCAATATTTCCACAAAGCATTCCTGCTCAGTGGTGCGCAGTGATGCCCATATTGGCCGATACTGTACACACAGATACTTTAAGGCAGTGGTTCTCAACAAGGGGTCCGGGGACCCACAGGGGTCCTTGAGGGAGTTCCAGGGGGTCCCCAGAAAAAATGGGGAATAGTTTATTTTCACTTTTTTATTCACTATAACTGAGCCCAATGTGACTGATGTATAGTCACAAGTGTGACTATTCTGATCATAGGTTTCACTTCCTCCACGGTTATCTCTTCAACTGTATTTGACAACTATAGAATTCTGATCTCCATCATATCTAACAACGAAATTCTCTTCAGATGGATCTCTCTGAAGCAAAATCTTCTCAAATTTGGGTCTGTGACCTAATGTGTATCAATTTAGGGGTCCTTGACACCAAACATGTTGAGCATTTACCTTGATATAAATGGTAAATGGTATATATATATATATACTGTATATCTATTGCTCAACTCTACTGCACACACAAAAAACACAGAGACATAGGCCATGTTCTGACCTGGTATTAACATGCGTCCTCAGTGATCAGATCACAAGTGGACAGCTCTACATACAGGTGTGAAAGCACTCAAGACGCATTGAGGACGCATTGAGATCGGATCTTTCAGACCACATTCGGAGGTGGTCTGGGCCACATATGGCCACATTCTTTCAGTAGTGTGTACGCGAATGTGTCCTGGGCCACATCGAAGTACCGCCCACTCAACTGACATCCTGCTGGGATCCGCGGGTCTCTGCGCTCCTCATGTGAATAGACAGGCAGACGTGAGCACTTGTCAGCCTCGCAGCATGGAAACGGCCTCTGTGCTCTACTGTATTCTGTCGGTATAACTGTATTTTATTCAAATATAACTTATCTATAGGCCACATAGTATCTACAGATTATCAGACTAGGCACGCAAAGTGCATTATTATCAAATTGTCGAAGATGTGTCTGTGTTTTTTTTCCGCTGCTTTGCACTGAGCTGATACCCGCCCTCCAGCCGACCCGCTCTCATCCCCGGCTCTCTGAGGACGCATGTTAATGCCAGGTCTTAACAGGGCCATATTCAAACACATACACATGAACCCTCAAAAGACCCAGGCTAGTGCAACTGGCCAATAAAAAGTATCCAGAGGAGAACATGTGTAGTAGCTAATCCACTGCCGTCTGTGCCCAGTATGTCTATGTGATCAACCAGTTGGGTGATATCAGAAGTAAAGTGACATAATGACCCCTCTCAAACCTACTTGCCTCTGGGTCTGAGGGACAATCTTTCCAAAGTCACCCTCTAACTCTCATCTGGCCTCTCTTATCCGTCCAATCACCAACCTGATGGAAGCACATTTAGTTGTGCCATGGTAACTACTCCACCCACCTCTCCAATTGGTTCAGTGGAGCTCCTACCACACAGATGCATCCACTTAGTGTGGGATCGTTCAGTCTGACATGAGTGGGATGAGGGCAGACAAGGAAGGGAAAGAGAACAGCTGAAACTTTAGCCTGCTCTGATATTGTACAGCCTGGTTTCTTGTACTGTAGCCTGGTACACAACACAGGCCATAATGGCATTGCTGGTGGGCCTGCATATGAGTGTAACAGTATTTAATGAGCCTTTTGTTCTCAGGCTAAATTTTACATTTGGGTTTTGGGCTAAACTAATTTAAAAGCCCCTGCTGTGCAGTAAAAAGTGCAAGTAGAAGTTGGCAGGGGAGACAAGGAGGGCGGAGAGATTTTGACTTATAGCCGAGGCCTTTCACCAGGTTGGGAACTCATCATTTTTATTTCTACATTATAAAATCAGTGATATCTGCGTGCCGCGGCCTCAAGGTTGACCCTATGGATTTTTCCGATAAAAATGCCTGCCCAGAGATCGTTAAGTGCGACAAGAACATCGGTGTATCATATTTATCTATTTGTGCTATAATGAAATTAAAACATATGAGCGTCTGACAGTGACCCCGTGTGTAAGGTCTCAGTGATGAAGCGGCGTACTCAGTTCACATTATTGCCGACATGAATGTGTATCTATCATATTTATCTAGGAGTAATAAAGAGTAACTACATTACATAGCAGGTGATCACTTAGATTCCATTTTCATTTAGTTCCCTCCTGCCTCGCCGATTCACTGACCCAACAATCGATATCTACAGCCATGCTAATAAAAATCTGTGCTGGAATGACCTACATCTTTACTGGAATAACAATTTTTCTTGGTTTCTCTCCACCGTATGCTTTCACTCTCCTGCCCTCCCAACGAACACATTCACCCATCCCTCTCCTCTTATTTATCTTTCCATCTCTCTCTTCAGATGTGATATTCATACTCATAATTTCGCCTGGAGGATGGAAAGGTAAATAATTATTCTCCCTGTGCTCTGAAGGGGGAATATGGGGATGACATAGCTAAATAAAGCTGTAATTGGTGCTATTAGAGTTGTAATGGAGTGTGAATCGAGCCGAGAGAAGAGTTTGACAGTTTCCAAGGTCAGGTGTGTTACCAGCTCTGAATCACAGAATGAATTCAGTGCATGCCTGCCCCATTCACCCATTTCCCTGTTTTCAGTCCTTCCATTCCTAAAAATTGTATTTAGCATTGCAAATGAGCCCGGAGTACTGGTGAGGACTGGTCAGGCTTGTGTGGGGAAAAAGACCAGCCCACGGCAGCTGCTTTCTTTCTTTGTTGTTGTTGATGTTTTTCATTGGAAAGGAGTTAGATGAAGTCAGGTTTCAGGGGGAGAGGGAGAGAGGGATGGGGGTAATACGAATTTCGCTCAGAGGGAAACAAATAAACAGAAATAGGTTGTTATTACCGAGGTCATGGCGAAAATGAGAGCTACTGGACGAGTTAAAGAGGTAAAAAGGTGAGCAGAAAATTGTGGTCTTCTACAAGTCAGCCCAGGGGCAGCAGTGACCACGCTCTGCCTTCTCCTCGTCTCTCTCCTCCCCTCCATCCATCATAGCTTCTGCCCCCCCTGCTCTCCTCTTGAGATTCTTCAGCGGCCTCAACTAAATTTAGGCATTTACTGTAGCTGACACTCCAAAATAGCTTACAGTTAGGGGCTGTTTGATATCTTTACCAAGGTCACTTTACATTCACATTACTGGCTGTTGTCCAATTGGCCCCTTGGCCACACTGCTGCTTCACTTCTTCTCTTTGCTTGAGGAAGTCAAGAGGCACTTTAAAAATCAGATCAAATTACACACTACATTTTGTAAAAAAAACAACCAAAAAACCCACCTAATTTTTGCACCAATTATGAGTGCTTGACCACTGCTTGGTGGAAAATTTGACAGGTTTCACAGTGGGTGTAATCCGTGTTACGTGCCGCGTCTCTTAAATTAACCTAATCAATATTTTTAAGTACTTTGCAATATTGTTTTCAGTATAGACAGAAGCGCATTCAATTTGGTTGTGATTTTTTTCCTGGTTTGCATTTGACGTTTCAGCCTCTAGCAATGTTGTATCACGCTTTATTTGTGTATCACAGCAGTAAAATCCGGAGGCATGTCCAATTCAATCTCAGGGCAAACTAATCTCATCTCTGCACTTAATGCAGTTCTGGGAAAACGCAGAAGCTGGGGGATAACTCTCAATTCCACAAGGTTCCCACATAATGAAAGTCTTGTGCAAATTACTTAACTTTAGATTTCTCTCAGCCACAGCGTCTCTTCCTTATGTTGACAAATCCATTTGAATTTTTCTTTCCTCATGCCTCATTTTATTAAACTCTCCATTGTTTACAATAAGATGCAAGGCGTAGCTTTTTCCATTCAACCGTTTGTCTCTTTTGTTCCTCAGCCCATTGTTGACAGCATGAATGACCAGCATATATAAGGTCAGCGGTACTTATTACATATTCCCTCTGTGCTCTTAGGTTGTTCAAGGACTGTATTGAAGATTACGTCCAGTGATAAAATATGGGACAAGAACAGGAGGGGATTCCAGGCCAAAAGTGTAGACTGGTTCTCTAGATCAGGATAGTATTTTCTTTAATTGGTCTAACACATAGACTGTATATAAAGTTGGGCGACGCGTCTCCACTTCCTCCCACTACAGAAGTGAAGCCAAAATATCCCAGATACGGGAGCTGCCATCTTGAGAATTTGACGTCATTTGGAGCCAGAGTTTGCGCAGTAGTGATGGGACGGTGGAGCCGCGGTATCAAGGTCACCCGCCTGAACCAATCACGAGCCTAGCACGGCCCCAGCTGTCAATCATGACGTCTGACCCCCTTTTTATAGCATCAAATAACTAACTAAAACCAAACTTATCAGAAAAATGAACACTTCAACATACATCAACGTGATAAGAACGAACTAAAATGACAGAAAGCATCTTTAGGAAAAATTTATTTGACGTGTACTTTGATTTGATTTTGCCCATGTCCCATCCACTAACATGAAGGAAGCGGGCTTTATGAACTATACTGCAGCCAGCCACCAGGGAGCGATCAAGATGTTTTGTCTTCACTTTTGGGGAGCTGTCATGCCATCCATCTTTATATACAGTCTATGGTCTAACATTCTTAGCTTGACCCTTAACAACCTCCATTTTTAGCTCAGCCCCAGGATCTACACACTTGAGGAACCATCTCAATATTTACCCATCAACCAACTACTGTCCAAGTCAACATAGTGGCAATTGGGGTCATTGACAGTACGGCCCCAACCTGAAATCATTGAGCTTTGCGTACCAAACCATGAATGTTTGCAATGTGAAAATAAATTGTTATATACACTTACACACAGTGGTCTGCACAGTTAGTCCTTGTGAGAGCTATGTTGACAGTGTTTTGGACATATTGCAAATATTCCAAAGTTAATATTTCCCTTACAAGGTCTTTGCTTGGTTTCAGTTCAGGATGTGTATGTTGCAGGAATTTAGTACAAATAACACAGGTTGAAAAAACTGGCTAAAACAGACCTTCTCTTCAGCCATTCGTAGCCTCATCAGCATTAGGGATAGCCGAAGCCCGTCTGCTTTACAGATGTTCAGGTAACTCCTGCAGCCTACATTTGACTATTTAAAATAAATCATGGTTTGAGTTTCTCTCTATTTCTTCCTCCATCGCTTTTTTTCCTTCTCCCCCCACAAAGCTTCCTCCCACACTAACTGATGTGGAGTTAGATTTCAGACTGGGTCCTGTCAGTCTTAGACAAATACAGCCTTGTGATAACCTTGACACACAGTGCAGACAACCCAGTCAGCTCTCCGCCTCGCCAGCGCGGCTCGGCCTGTGTAAATTTGTTTGGAATTGTCAAAACGCTGGGAATTTTAATGTAACAGCTTCCCTGAATGTCACAGGACTTAGAAAGTGTAGAATTCATTTAAGAACTGTTAACAGGATCCATCTGGCTCTCCTCATGTGGAGCAGTGTGAAGGATCGATTTCCTCCATCACAGTTTATACAAACGTGCTTCCGTACTGTATACATTTTACTGCCAGGATACTGCCTGAATATTGTGTCCACTGCCATTTGGACTGATATGAAGAATTTGAGATTTTTTTTTAACTCTGTACAAACACAGACCTACACAAGCACAGATCTGAGTGAAGTCTATTTGATTATCAGAATATTTTCTTATTTAGACTGTCCTTTCAGTAGCTGGGTGATATACGGTTGTAATAATATGGAATGTGTGCGTTCGTCCCACTGACTAATAATAATTCCTGTCTTTCTGAAGGATTCTCTTTGTGTCTCAGTGTGTTTATACATGCTCAAATACGACGTGTCTGTGTGTAACAGTGTGTGTTCTCCGAGAGGAATTTATGTTATTTTCTGTTAACACGGCTCATAATAGAGTATTGAAATCAGAACCCCTCCAGGCCCGGGCAAATGGCGCGCTCCGCCTGCCTCAAATGATTACACCCCTCCGCCCTCAGGGCCAAACCACCCTGCTCTGACGAGGGGAAAGAATGCGATTGATCCACACTCACCCAAAAATAATCAAATCAATTCATCTCGTCCTCTCTCAGCTATGACTCTGTGTCAGTCTTTTGAAGGATTCAGCTGAAAGACTCAAGGAAAAAGTGCCTTAATCTTCTCAATGTTAGGTCCTCTCTGTGGGAGGAATTCATCTCTCTACACTTTCACAAACACAATGGAACATTATGTATTAATCCAGGCTATGCTTTTGAGTGGTGAGAGTCAGTGCGCTGGCGTCAGAGGTAATTTTCAACTAAAACTATAGCGATGTAGTAACAACATTCCGCTCACTGGACTGGGCAGACACAAAGACGCTGAAACAGAAACGCACATAAACATGCCAAACTCACACAAATTCACCAAATGCTAATGCTGTAACATTTATAGCTTTTTGGCTAACCACAAAATCAAGACGAGTGTCCAATCACAGGGACAGGGCTCCAGCTGTAAGCTTTATTGATTTGTGCAGAAACACACTGTACAGTGTTCCTTATCTTGACGCTGTTTTCACATGTCTCCTGTATGTGTTAAGTTTCTGTTTTCTATAATGGGCCCTACTGACCACTGTGAACATTTAGAGCCTTCATCCTCTGTTGATGTATCACTTTGGGGATTTTGATCTTTTTCAGCCTCAGTGGAATGTTTTCTTTAGAAGCATTTTCACAGCTTGCTCAAATATACCTCTTTTTCCGTCTCATTCTCTTCCCTTGCCTCTGTCCTCCTCTCCTTTCCCCTCACCTTTTTTCACTTCCCCCCTCTCTTTTCCACTCATCTACCTTCTTTTTGTCCCCTGCTTCTTTTCCACTACTTCATTAGAGTGAAAACAAATGGGCAATCCAGGTTGTGAAACGGAGAGAGAGGCAAACTCACACAGTCAGCACGAAGCCGGACTAGGGAAATAATGACACTGACTGCTACTAGCCCCTTCAGGGACAGCTGGTGGAGTTACTTATCATAGTAATGGAGAAGATGAGGGAGGAGAAGAGAAAGTAAAATGAGGGGTGGCCTTGTGGAAAAAAAAGAATGAGAAAAGGATTTAACGAATGACAGAAAAACCAAGTAAAATTAGATAAAAGGAAACAATAGAATGGGTGCTGGCTATTCCCTTTACAAATGGCCCCTGAAAAAGTGTTTTGTGTAAGCAGTTTTGAAGTGTGCTCCCATTACCTGAATTGAGGTGGAGCGGCGTTTGGGGAGCGGCGTTTGGGGAACAGGTATGAGCGCTGCTGCACCCCCAGATAGAGCAACCAGACAGACCTTGTTAAAAGAACAGACATCACAATCAATATAGCCGTTCCACCGGTGCATCCAGCTGCCGGGGACCATACACAGATAGGCACGGCGCAGCAATTTTCAGACATAAACAAGGGCCTAATTGTTCAGGGCCTGGAGGTTTGGAGTGAGGAAAACAAAGATGAAGTATGTTGAAGAGTTAGGAGGCATTTTAACTCTCGTTTAGGAAATGAGAGTTCGGTAGTTCGGCAAACTTTCTTTGATGAGTGTTGTTATTGTGAACGGCAGGGCTTCTTAGTTTAAAGGCTGCTAAAGCGAAGGGGAATTAGGAGACAGATGCTGCATGCACAGCATCAAGTGTAACACAGGCAGGTTCTCTCTGGTTCCCATTTTCCCGGCTTTGGTCAGACTTGAATGTTCAAAGTCGAGAAAGTAGTTTGAAAGAGTCATTTGCTATTTGTGATGTTCAGTGTAATCTTGGAGTCTCATCCCACACAGAAGAGCTGTATTGATTGGCGGTCTTAACTGAAGCCGCCTCCTGATCATCCCTTCATCTTGTTTCTAAAGGGCAGGAGCAAGGGACAGTGAAGGAGAGAGGGTGAAAAAAAGTGAGACATCGACAGAGTTCACTGAGTATCTGAAGAGAATCTCAGAATTGCCCTTCAACAAAAATCTACCAGACACACACAGACGTAAACCTGACCTCACCCGGCCTCACCTTGCTCACATACACACTTGTGTGTTTCTTTGCCTATTCTTCACCTTGTCCTCACTTTATTCTTACCCCTTTTTGTCTCTCTGTTTCTCCCTCCCTTACCCTCCTCTAAGCAAGGACAGCCAAGGTTGTTTGAATTTTGGATGCTGCTCACATCTTTTGTTCATTCAATTAGTTCATTCAAGTTGCCCCCTCTGTCTTGTCTTCTAGCCTTCCCCCCTTTTTTACTCTCCCTCATCTGGGGCTGTTTACTCATCACAATGGAGGTCAACATAATCTCATGGAGTCATGGACAGACAGTAGACAAGACTCAGTGTGGCCTGGATACTCAGACTTGCCAATCCTGATGTGTTTTTGGGGATAAACTAACGTCTGGCTCAATACGTTTTTTAGACAGCGGGAGGTCACAGTCCATTTTTAGTCTGCAGGCGCAGTGTCTGACTGTGTCGGTGATGAATTGACTATTTAATGCTAATGACAATGTAGCCCCCTCACTGAATGTTGTGTACAAATTTAATACATCCACACGAGCTTGGGAATTTTTTTGGGGGATCGATTAAGCCTCTGACTGATGTCCAGCTTTATAATCTTTTGGACACAGAGTAGCCAATGGATGTAAAACACTGAATAAGTTTTGCAGAGGAAAAGTGTGTTGCCAGAAGTAGTGCTCTTGTGACCTGTTGCTGGTCAGGGAATATTTGAGAAAATTAACAATTTTCACCAAAGAGCAAAAATTTCAGAAAAAAAAGATACAGATTTATCATGCTATCAAGATTTGTGCTTGTTCTGACAGTGAAGAGAACAAAAGGCTGAAATCTGTGTATCTTTTGTTGACCTTTTAAAGGGTAACTTCAGTATTTTTCAACCTGGACCCTATTTTCCAATGTTTTTTGTGTCTAAGTGACTAATGGGGACAACACTTTCTGAAATTGGTCCAGTATTACGGAAGAGCAAAGTAACCGGCAGCCACAAAACAAGCTGCGAGGGCAAGTGAGCAGCGTCAGTGTAACGTTACATTCACTAAAAGTGCTTGTTTTTGCCAGTGACAGGCTCAGATTGTTATTATAAGTGTCTGACAACATTATGGAAAGGACTCTAAAGAGAAATAAAACGTTTTCTTACCTTTCGCTTGATCCTTGTTTGTTATTGTGTCCAAGTCCCGCTCAAGGGGAAGTCTCGTTGTGAAATCTGAATATCCGTATACTCTGGCTCAAATAAATAAGGGCGGCCATCGAATTCAAAGACCTCATTCACATTGTGGAAATCATCTAAATATTCAGCAATGACATTGAAAATATTTTAGATAACACTAAGCTACGCTTTTTGTACTCCCAACACAACAAACTCTGTCCGGCTGGCACTTTCGTTTCCACCATGGATGTACTCCACTTTTCTACCGTTGTCTTCCAGCAACATGTCACCTCGCCAGATTTCAGAACGAGACTTCTCCTTGAATGAGACTCTTTCCATAATGTCAGACACTTATAATAACAATCAGAGTCTGTCATGGCAAAAACAAGCGGAGGTAAATGACGGTGCCAGCTTGTCCCAATAGTATCATATAGCAGCCTGTGAGCGACTGCCATCTGCATAAAATAAAATAGGTTGAAAAATACCAAAGTTACCCTTTAAATACAGAAGAGCTTGACTTTATTTGCAGTGTTCTCATTTGATTATTCAGAATGAACCCATAATTCAGAATAATCCCTCTACAGTAGGTGGTGTCCAGACGTTAGGCTTCCAGATGAGATCACTGAGTATTGCTCACTGCCTCGTGTGGTTTTCTGACCAGTCCACCAATCTAATCCAAGCCCTTCCCGCTCTAAAGAGTCGCTATGAATTTTGTATCACGGTGTTCTTTGAAAAGACAGGGTCAAGCTGTCCTCATTCTTTATTTATTCTGAAGAACAAGGGAGTCATGCGAAGCAAAAAAGTTAAACATACTAGCTCTGTTGTTCACAGTTTGTGGTAAAAGGTCTTAGGGCGCTTTCACAAGCCATAGTCCGTTTGGCTAGTCCGAATCATAGGCGCAGTTTGCGTTGGTTCACGGAGCTCTCTGAACCCTCTAGTGGCCGTAGCCAAAAATGCATATAGCGATTTAAATATTATCTATATATTTTATACAATAATACAGAACTAATAATTAATGTAATGATGAATGATATCGACCTTGTTGAGTATTCTTATTGACAGAATAAGAAACCAACATGATAACTTTTTGTGGTCTTTTTATTTACTTATAATGTAATAACATCGGCGCTCTCGTTCCACACTGAATCCGTTAAATTTGAACTTCTGTTACGTAAACAAACCACGTATCTATAAGCTGTGCGCTTGAGATCAGACTGGAGCTGGAGAGGTAACCATTTAAAAGATGAGTAATAATTGCTATCTTTCTACGTTTTTTTGCCTACTTTTTAAACAGAAAACACGTTTAATATTGTGATATTTACTGGAAGTGACATACAACAACTAACAGGAAGTAGGAAACTTTCAGGTGATATCCTTCCAGCCAGCCGCTACCTTATTTAGGTTTTTGTAGTGAAATGAAAAGGTATTGTATAGATAACTCATCATTTCAACTTCACAAATCAGCCGTTCTTTCAACGTGAGTGACAGGAATAAATAGAAACCGCATCCAACAAAAGTGCAGCTCCAAACATTGCACTGTGCAGTGCAGCGTCATTCTCGGCGTTAGTTCATTCCAATATAAAACAATGCAATCAAACTGATCTTCGTCGCTGACGCTCACTCGCATCATATTCACTTAGGAGTAATACGTACACACAGCATCCCACTACACTAGACCTCTCTGTGGTTTAACATACAGTATATGCTATTGGACACCACCGGGTAGCCCACTGTACTATCAACGAACCTGCAAAGCTCATCTCTGGTTTACTGTCAGGTTTGTGTGTGAGTTCGGATTTTATGGTAATTCTCGCAATATTCCATCACTCATTGGGCATATTAGTCGGGATATAAAAATGCACCTGCTGGTGCCTGATTATTAATTTTTGTGTGAACAAAGCCTCTGTTGTACACATTACATTTCCTCTAGATTTCTTTTTTGAACCCCTAACCTTAAAGTTCAAATTGCGCCTATGGTTAAATTGATACTTTTGAGTATCGTTTATAATTTAGTCTGGTTCAGTTTCACAGTGCACAAATTAAAGTGGACCAAATAAAAATATAATTTGCTGAGGGGCGTTTACGGAGCAAATTTATTTTTTTTCATCTCGAGAGCTGCCGCCTCTAATCAGGGAATCGCAGACTTCGATGCTGTCGAAGTTTTTTCACTTTGATTCGGCACTGACCGACTGCGCACGAATCCCTTCTCCAGTTTGTAAACGTCACCTTTTTTTGCGGACTTTATTTATCATATTCTGTATGTTCTCTTTGGCCCAGATGTCAAGCAAACATCAGATTTCTGCAAAGGTCCAGGTCAGTCTTCTCCCACTCATGTTAACCTGTCATTTATCTGTGTCCATCTCAATAAATGCCGGCGCAGTCAGCCTGCGTTTTGGTTTGCTTGGAAACGGTCAGAGACCACCTCTCGCAAGCAGTCTCCAACCAGTTGTTTTGGTCCACACCAGAGTATGATTACTGCGTTCACAACTGCCCAAACGAACCACACAAGAGTTAGATTACAGCAGACTAAATGTAGGCTTGCGAAAGCACCCTCTGAAACTTTGGACCCAACAGACCTGTGGAAAACCCACGTGAACCCACATTGATCGAATTAATTCATAATTATAATTAATGAATTATAAATTAATAGATATAAATAATAAATTATTTATGAAGAAAACCCACCTGCAAGGAACTTGAGGACAGTCAGATCCAAAATTAGGTCAACTCAAATAGACCACTTTACAGTTCACTCTTTCCATCTCGCTTCAAAAAACAAATTTGTCATGATCAGAGCTAATAGTGAGTCCACTATGATCCACTCGGGTGTTAGACATATTGACCCACACACCTATGAGCAGCTGAATCAATCACTCAATACAATTCTGATCTGGACTGAATCAGGTCCCTGGTTTTGGTAACTTGGAACTAGTAACTAGTGGACAAGTGAGGACCTCTAACTTAGAGCACCATATTCTTTATTTCATTGGGGGATATTATTATTATTATTATTATATTATGATTTACAGTATATAGGGATGCTAATTTTGAAAAAAGTTCTTAACCGATAACCGACCCTTGTTAACCGATTATTAACCGTTAACTGACAAGATTTGTGCCTCGCATGCAGCGGTGCGCCAGCTGCAGTCCCCAGTTCACCATCAGGAGAGCTACTAGCACCCACGGTACTGCGTGTAGTGTCGCGGACATGCAGCCACGTTCCCAGTAAAAGTCTCCACCACACATTTAATTTAGTATAGCAGATTGTCCGCTGTATCTGCCCGGCGTAACGATTCTCTGTCTGCCCAGATTAACGATAGCGATTGTCCGACAGAGTGTGTTTTTGTGCTACGTAAGCAGCTGTAGCTCTGCTGGTAGCTTCATGATCGCCGCAGCTCTGTCATTGCAGGGTAACTTTTACGAGTGTACGACAGACCGTATGTGTGTGGCGGCGGGGAGTGTGGGTTTGTCGGTAGCGTTATAGCTGTGAACATAGGTGTAGAAGACAGTGTGTGTACAGTTTATTTGTCGGTGGATAAATGCTTCGAGGCTACAACTCACTCCGCTCAAGCGAGCCATAGACCGGAGCCAACTTCCTGTATCTTGCAACTCCGGCTCCACCTCTTAAGGTGCGCTCTCAAGGTGGACCAGCTTTTATCCTTAAAGAGACGAGCCGCTTCGCTGAGATTTTCTCAGCTTTTTAATTCATTATTAATATTTCTTTTAACTGATAGCGTTAATCGGTTAAAGTTCTTAACGTCGGTTAACGGTTAAACGGTTAATTATTAACATCCCTAACAGTATATAGTAAAAAGTTGAATAAGACTATCATACTGTATGATAAAATAATATAACGGACTCGATCTTATTTGTTAGACAAACGTTAATTGTGGTTGCACCCATATTCTGGTGACTTTGTTTTTGTTTATTCCAGATAATTAAAGCATCATTTCATGTTATAGTTTGGAATATTTTACCTTTATAACACTTAAATTTAAGTATTAAATGCTAAACAAATGGATGGTTATGAGTATGATGTCTACCAGAATATCAGATCTAACTCTAAGGCTTGTGGGTTCACCGTGTCACCACAACACCTCCCATTTTAATTAGCTTTATTTAAGTTCTGCCTTATAGATGTACAGTAGCTGTGATAGTGTTTTACCTAGACTAACAAATAAATTGTGGAAAGCCTCTTGAGTTGTGGAATGTTTTCCTCCAGTCTGCAGAGATAAGACGGCCGGCATAGAGAGGGATTGGGCTGAGTCTCGTACACATTCCTTTAGTTACCTTTGTCACGCGTGATGGAGTGTGGGGTTTACAAACCTGGCCTCCAGAACCTCTTTCTCTGACCCTGTTCAGTTGAGCCCCCATTCCTCCATGTATGTGTGTGTATGCACTGACACCCTGCTTTTCAGTTCTGCTGCTGTCTGATATTGTGCAGGGATGAGGGTGTGTGAGCGGGACCAGACCTCAGTTGTCGCAAGCGGTGCCTGACCTGGTTTTTAAAAGCACACTCACTGAGCCACGCACTGCAGATTCCTGCGAGGGTCGCTTGGCTTTCTGAGACAAAATCAAAATGTTTGAGCTCAGGCTTTCCTCGGTAAAGAGCAGTCTATTCTTTAAGCTTCCGAGCCAATGCATCGATAGTTCATTTAGAAATATTGAATCCTTCAGGATAAGTTTGTGGCAACCTCTTTTCTGTCCCTACACTTCAAATCCTCTGTTCTTTCTTCTCCATTCATTCCTCTGTCCCTCCTTCCTCTCCCTCTTATCGGAGAACTATCTTTCAGTTGTCCAGTCACTCGTTTAGAAACTTTACAACGGGGGCTTTTCCTCTGAGCAGTTTAAAGAAGGCTATAAATCTGGTCTGTTTAAATCCAGACTTGTTTAAGCTGCCTTTTACTAAGACCTGATGCATTGCATTCTTCTGCTGCCTAAACAGGCTTTTTAAACATTTAGCCCAAATGTATTTACTGGTTGACTGATACACTCTCTACATGGGAGTAGACAGGGAACGGGGGGTATTTGTCTCTCTTTATGGGCTGGGGACTAGAGCAATGGCTGCCACATGGCCAAAGAAAATGTGGGGAAAGAAGAAAAGAAAGTTAAAAAGAATCCTGCAGATCTGTGCTGAATTTAATGAAAACGCAGAGGAAATAAAAAGACATTTTCATTGAATTTTTTTAGTCATATAAAAGGGACCACTGAACTTTGTTTTCTGGTACCTGCATGCATTTAAATTCACTTCTGAAGCTGTTCAATATCAATAGTGTTTTGTTACTTTTTCAGGGTCATTGTTGCCACGTACAAAGCAGCGCTCAGTGGGTTTGATATATTCAGAAGGAGCGGAGGCCATATTTTTTTTAGGCTTCTATTTCCTAAACTCTCTCCCTCTCTCTTTATTCCATTTCCCTCCCTTGATTGCTAGGAGCACTCAGAGGGTGTTCTCACCACGCCGGTCTAATATGATATGCATCTTCGTGTTTGTGTATCTGATTATCGATATACGACCCCGTTCTTCTTTTTCCCACTGCGAACGTGAACTGCTGCTGCATTAGTCATCTTTACGACGTGTTTTACAGCACTGCTTACTAGGGGAAGGCACAGGGCTTGCGGTAAATGTATATTTTACGTGGTGATAGAGTGCATTTGCATCAGAGGATCAGACTTAAAAAAAAAAGAGCTCACTGTTAAGAAAGAGAGCACTACAGGAGAGATCAGAGGTCAGCTCGGGAACTCACCGTCACTTACCTTCAGTAAAAGTAGAGGAGCGGTTGTCAACAGCCGCTCACACACACAAACCTGTACACGTTTACTGTACAGCATGTTCAAATAAAAGGTGCTTTTTTGCTGAGCAGCATATCAGACATGCATCTTTTTGTTTTCCCCTCATCCTGCTCTCGCCCTCTTGTAAACCCTGACAACGGCACATTACCCGTCAGCATGCATTACACCGCACTTAGATCTGCCGGGCCGCATCTTTGAAGTTAAAATGGGGGAAAATATCATAAGTATAGGCCTCGCTCCAGATAGCTGTGGCTGCGCTCCCAGATGCTTCTCAAAGATTAGAATCATCAGTGAGCAGCGATCTGCTCTATCATATGGCTCTCCTACAGACTTGGCAGAAGGTTGGGAGGAGGGGTTGTATAGTACAGTACACTGGATGATGGCTGCATGGGGTAAAAGAGCCAGAGTCATATATCTAAAGCACCATTCCTGACACCACAGGCCCCAGTGCATTACGATAGCATTTTTAAGCTTAAGTTGCCTAGCAACAAAATATCTTTAGGCACAGTTTTGCCTGGTAAAAAATTTTCGCTCTGGGAAGAAACAGCTGAATCCCCGGTTTTCAAGTAGTCAGTGGCATAACCAGAAGGCTCCCCTCTCTGCCAGCCAGCATTTGGTCTGACCTTCATGTCTAACATCAGCCCTGAGCCGCAAATACCAAGCAGGTGTGGTGATGTCATCACGTCTCATTCAACATACCACAGAGCCATGCAAAGGGCACACAGCCCTTTTCTGGAAAGAGAGGAACTCTGGGAACTTGCTAGGAAAGGGTTTCTCTTACAGACGGCTGTTGTTTTTAGGCCTGAAAAGATTTACAGTAACTCAGTGGAGGAGAGTTAATGGATGCTGTGATGTATAAATGCCTCTGTCAACTGATTTTCTGTCAACAAGATTTTCTATCCACCGGCAATAAAATGTTTTAAAAATGAGCGTAGGCATGAGATGCCAATTAATCAAAGCAGGTACAATGAGTTTCTGTGCTGTAATTTAAAATTTATACAGGCTTGGATTTGATTGATAGTAAAATCTTTTTTTCCTTCAACTTGATTGGCTTCTCTCTCTGCCATAATAAGATGTTTGAATTCTAATCATTTGATGCCTGTTGCATGTGACAGTAATTACATTTCAAAACTTAAAAAAAAAAAAAATGTTTTGCTGCACAATAAGTATTATCAACAAGGTCAGTGCACTAGTTATTCTTTTCATGATTTCCATCACAGTGATCTCGATGCAACTGAAACATTTAGCGTTTCCGCAACCAGCAATTAGGATGTGATTCAGCGTTTTGATTGGGAGCCATTTTGTGTGTGCTGTGTTTGCTCAGCAAGTGGAGCTGCACTAAATTAGCATTAATGAATGTTATGGCCTCCCATCAGTTTGACAGGTCTATTCTTTAGATTTGTTTCAATTGTAATTAAGCCCTGATTAACGAGCTGGGGGATGTTCCATTCTCTTTTCAAGAATACAGCATAATATGTTATGAAGGCAGTCGGGGGTTTGTCATTTTATCCGCTAATGAGGCTCAGCCATATGTCATAACAAACTTGTCTCTGTAGTAGCAGCGTTTGGAGGCCTCAGTTAAGCTGCTTCTTCTCTCTTCTTCTGCTCCTGCTTTGGTCCTCTGTGAATGCAACATGCAGCCATCTTTGTAGGCAAACTACAGGTGTTTGTCTGGAAAAAAAACGGTCTGGTCGCCCCGTGGCTTAGGGCTTAAGACACTGACCATGAACCGCAATGTCCCCGGTAGGGATGCAAATTTTGAATGTTTTTTCTAACCGATAACTGACCCTCGTTAACCAACTATTAACCGTTAACCCGAGAAGATTAGTGCGTCGCATGCAGTGGTGCGCCAGCTGCAATGTACAGTATGTGCAAAACAGACAACTGAGTCCCCAGTTCACTCGTCCGGGAGAGTTAGCAGCCATGGTGCTGCGAGTATTGTCGAGGACACATGCAGCCACTTTCCCAGTAAGTCTGTACCGCACCATTTAGTTTAGCTGCGAGGTTGTCAGCTGTGTGTCTGCCTGGCGTAACGTTACTCTGTCTGCCCGGCATAACGTTAGCGAGTGTCAGACCATCGCTGATTGGTTTGTGCTTTGTTCGCGCTGTAGCGTTGTTGGTGGCTTCGTGCTCACCGTTGTCACACACATACGGTCTGTCAGCAAGGCCTAACGTTAGCGAGTGTCCGACAGACCATGTGTGTGTGAAGGCGGTGAGTGTGGGGTTGTCGGTGGCGCTATAGCTGTGAACGTAGCTGTGGGCAGTGTGTATACAGTTTATTTGGCGGTGAATAAATGCTACAACTCCTCAGCTCAAGACCCGAGCCAACTTCCTGTATCTTGCAACACCAGCTCAGGCTCACTAAAGATCGGCTGTTATGGTGGACCAGCTATTCGCCTTTAAGTGACAAGCCGCTCCTCTGAGTTTTCCTCAGCTTTTTAATAAAATTTTTATATTTCTTTTAACCGTTTAACCGATAGCGTTAATCGGTTAAAATTCTTAATGTCGGTTAACAGTTAAACGGTTAATTATTAACATTCCTAGTCCCCGTTTCATATCTGGCTAGACCTCCCTCATTTCCTGCCATCTTTCTACTACCGCTACCTAATAAAGGCATTAAATGTCCCCCAAAAATAATAAAAGAAAAAAGAAAACCCAGGTGTGAGGATGATCCAACTTCACATAAAAGCTAATGATCACTATTTGGAGCCAGTTGCTAAATTTTTTGAAAAGGATCCAAGAGTCACCAGACCAGACAGTCAATGAAAAGCTCTCAGTTCATGATTCAAGACACTATTTTGGTCAGACATCCGGGTCAAATCCCAAAAGAGGGAAAGAAGAGACCACATTAATCCTTGTTTCTGAGAACCACTGTTTATCATTTAAATTGACTGGATTTGTTGCCTTGTTGTCAGGATTGAGGATGAGTATACAGTATAAAAAAATGTGCAACCATAAAATAACAGAATTTACAGCTCGAAAAATAATCATCTCCGTCTCAGCCTCACTAGAGAAGCAGAAGATGTAGCCATATGACCAACAACAAAAATGCCCATTTGTTACCTGCAAGTTACAGCTGCTTGTTGAAATCTCTTGTTATTAGTCAAGTTTCCATCAAAATTTAGAGCAAATTTTAACTGAATTTTCAGAAAATCAACCAAAAGCAAATGCTAACTAATGCATGTTTCCATCTACTGTTAATATTAGGAGTTGGAGATAAACAGTTGGTGGCGCTAATTCTACAATTTGGTGCCATTAAACCTCTGCAGAAGAGGAGGACAAGATGACGAAATGAACAAGTCAAACATCTGATCCCACATATAATTAAACGTATCCCACATATAATCAAACGTAATGTTACATGTACCGGTATATTACAAATTATTAAATTAAATTTAAAATTATTAAAATTATGTTATTAATTGATATATGTTTCTATATGTTTTTTGTATATATATATACATATATATATATGAGTTTTTTTAATATACCGGTACATGTAACATTACGTTTGATTATATGTGGGATATCTGGGTCACTGGTGGTATCATGTGACTATCATGTAACCAGAGCGTTTACCTTTTAAGATGGCATCTCTGTGCAGATTTATTATGTCTGAAGAAGAGCATCGGCTCGAAACATCACTTGCTAAGATGTGCCAATAAATTGCACTTAAAGGGAGCTACGGTGTTCGGACCTTCTTCTAGATTTTTTCATTTCTGATCCAGGCAGCCCGCAAAAAGATGACTGGGTTGTCTTATTTCACAGTTTGTGGGTTGGTAGGCACACCAGATACCCAAATGGATGTGCACAACCATTGAAAAAGGGAGTTTTTCCATGATCTGTCCCCTTTAAGTCACATGCGTCATATATGTCATGGCTTTTTCGCCAAGTCTGTTTCCATTACACAGACTGTTTTTTTCTTTTTTCGGAATTTCCAGCGTTTCAACTCTGATTTTTTTTTTATTTGTATAAACACAGGTGGATGGAAGCACACTTATTGTACCCATAAAATCCTCCACAGGTTACTTTTGGCCAAGCCAGTGATCTCATAAAAGCATGTAGATTTCATGAAAATGCACAAAGATTCAGAACTCTGCAGGAGTTCTCTTTCATGCCCTACTGTATGTGAATAAACTTTCAGGATCAAATATCCAAAATGTCTCCTGTTTTTCTGCCAGTGGTCAACATTATTGCTTCACTTGTCGAGGTTGATCTTTTCAATACAAGAGGGAATGTGGTGGTTTGTTTTGTAAAACTGTCTGAATACTCATAGTATCTCACATTAATAACGTGAGTTCTTTAAGGCAATATCCTGAAACACTGTTTTATTAATGTATCAGCTGTGCTGATGATAGATAGACAGCTTTATTGATCCCCGTGGGGAAATTCGATTGCCACCAAGACAAACAACAAAAACACAGTATTTACAATACACCAATAAATAAATAACATCATAAGAAGCCCTTTGAAACATAATCAACAGCTGAGAGGTACCATGGATCTAGGCCATATCTAAAGATGTTCATTAAAAAATCTGACCGCTGCTGGAACAAAAGACCTCCTGAATCGTTCAGTAGAACACTGAGGCATCACTAGTCGCTCACTGAATGAACTCCTGAGTCCGTTAAAAACACTGTGTAATGGATGGCCTTCAAATAAGAGAACTGTTTTTAGTTTGGCCCTTGTTCTCTTTTCTATGAATCATTGATCACAGCACGCAAACGTGTCGCTGGAATTTTCTCATTTCCACTCTTACCCGCCGATTTAATGCACCTTTCAGCGGTTGAGATGTCAGAGTATTATTTCAAATTTAAAAGCCTTCTGCCAGTCTCTATTGGCTTTCTCTTCAACACTGACTGGAGAGAGAACTGAGGCAAGACTGTTTTTTGGCACAGAATTTTCTCACAGCGTCTGATCAGAAAAAGAGATGAAAATAAGACTTTTTGACCCTGTGGTCTTGATTTTATGTTATTTTTCCTGTATCAACAGCATCCTGAAAGAGTCTGTAAAGCCTCTGTGCGTTGGCGTCAAGCACCCAAACTCCAGCTCGCTGTTTCTTCTTCGGCAATAAACGGAAGGCTGTTGCTTTTTATTCTTCTTGAATTCACTTGTGCTGTTTCCATCTTCCTTCTGTGACCTGCGAAGCATCGGTGGTCTGTTCACTCAAGCACACTTATATCGCTCTCTGAATCTGTTGGCTTTATCTTGACATTTGTTCTCTCAATTTCTCTACTTGACAAGGAATTGCTGATGCCCACTACTTAAAGAAATTGTGTTCAATGAAGAGAAAGAAGGAATTAGACAGAAAATGACAACCAAAGCAGATCATAAGCTGAGCTAGAGCCAGGGAACTCTTACCCAGCAAGACCTCTCTTCCAGAAAACACAGAAACCGAAGGGCTCTCGGGCAATGAGCTCGGGGAAAACTGTGAAACACTTTGTCACTGCTTTGGCAACAACGGATGACTGTGTGCTCAACATGTGTGTGAGTGTTTATACATCATTTCCCCTGGAAAGTGTCATGCTCGCGGGTGGGCGGGGGTTGGATCTGGGTGGGTTGCGGTTAACCCCTCAAGGTCTCCAGGGTTACTCTGCCTCTGCTCTTTGTCAGATTCTCAGGCTTTCTCACTCTTGGCTCTTGGTGACGGTCTGACGGAGTGTTAGACTGGCAAAGGAGTGGCTATTAGCTGCTTGTCTCTAGTCCTCTGAGAGCATGAAGGCCTCATTAGCCTTGTGAGCTCAGCTGTCCTCTGGTGCTAAACCCATCGCCATGGTCCAGTTGGGTGTGTGTATGTGTGCATATGTGCATACACCATTTATGCTCTTAAGAAATTGCTTTTCCTTCAGTACACTGCCATTTTGACAGGGCATTAACAGTTCAATCTGTGTTTTTTATCTTAATAAGGCATCATAGGGCGATGCAGAGACGGTCGACAGATTTTTAGATTACTGCATTTAAATTAAGTCATTTAAAAATCTGTATTTATTAGACCTAAAGCAATATTTCTGTTACATTTATTTGGTTTTAAGCTGATTGCCTCTTTTTAATACATCTACCCAGGACTCCCTGGAAATCTGCTCTGAAACTGAATGAATGATTCTGAAATAAAATGCTTGATTGGTTGTCTCATGACATGCTCAGTGTGCTAATGTAGGGCTGGACCTAATTTATTAAATTCTGTACTAAAGAGACCATAACTTCATAAGATACCTGTTAGATTTGATTAACTCAGACTGCTGAAGCCCGCAAACATACTGTATATTTTTTCGAGGTGTGGCCTCACGATTCGATTTGATTACGATCACCAGTCAACGATTCAAATGCACAAGGGTTCTCGATGCATCTCGATGCTCGATCCCTCTGCAGTGCATTACAAGTGTGCTGTAATCTACAAAAAAAAGGGTTTCACAAAGCAGCTCTAAGACGGGGCACTTCCTGAATGCCTATGACAATTTACACTGCATGATAGCCTAGCGACTAGCAGACTTTTCCTTACTCATAGCTCTCATACTCTTACTTGGTTTAAATCACTCCATCTCCCGACAGAACAACACGACAGTTGAATTTTAGCCTGCATGCACTTTTTTCAGGCCAACATTGTTGAAACAGAGCAGCTAATATTGGTAGTGAGAGCAACAAGTTAGCGGACTGCCGAGTGTTTGAATGCCATCTCTCTGCTCCGCGCACACGGAGAGTGTGTGTGCAAAGCTCCGCCCTCAGTGGAATACAGAGATCAGAGGAGAGAGAAAGAGGAGAGAAACAAGTGCAACAGTGAATGACTCACACTGAGCTGAAATGACACCATCTCCCAATTATGTTCTGTCACTGCATCGATGCAGAATCGTCAACGTCTGCATCACGATACATTTTAGAATCAAGAAATTTCCACACCTCTATTTTTGAAAAGAATGAGGACTGTAGATTTTGTCCCCCATCACTTCCATTGGAAAGACATTATAAAGCAATCTTTTAATGGTATGAAGAGGAGGAAGGATTACAGTAAGAAAAGCTGTTTCAGTGTACATATGGGCACCTGTAAGAAAGACTTTCCTTATACTTGAACGGTCATAACGAAATCAAACAGGCTAAAAATGTCAGAAGTGAGCAAACATGGAAACAGTAGTTGACTAAAACAAATTATCTCAACTCAAGATCCACTTACTCACTTGCTTTTGAGCTTTCCGCCACATCACATGGTCTTCATCAGCACCTAGTTTTTTCTCTGTCATCATGAAGTGTAGATATTTAAGCTTTACACTGTTTGTCTTAAAAGTGCTTAGTATAATGGAGAGATTGAACATGCACAGTTCCATGACACCTGAACATCTATTTATGAAGACAAAGTCATGTGATCAAAAGCTCTGGAAAAGAAGTGAGACCTTAATTTGCCAACATCCGAGCTGAACTCTTTAGCTCCTGAGCTCATCACTTGATATCATTGTCACTTTACCTTTATTTACCTTAATATACTTTACATACTGTTTTACAAACTGTTACACCTCTGTGTGTGTGTATATATATATATATATATATATACAGTATATATGTATACAGTATACTGTATACAGTGTACTGTATATATATATATATATAATATACTCATCATGCATAAACATACTACATCCTGTTTACATTCAGTTTTCCCTCTGAAATACTGTCATCAACTTTAGCAAACTCAACAAATTTACATTTACATTACCATTTTATATTTACTTATGTTTATATTTATTATTATTATTATTTATTTATTATTATTTATATAACTGCACTCTTTTATGCCTTAGATTATCATTTTGCTTTTACTTTAACTTGTGTGATTTCCCCCTTTTATATATGCATATTTTATGAGCATAGTTGAAGGAACCTGAGACCAAATATTTTCATTGCCAATGACTGCTTTGCTGGAATTGACATATGACAAATAAAGAACCTTGAACCTAATGTTTAAAAGTAATTATTGTTACATTTAGTGTCATTGAGGTGAATCTTGATCATCATATTAACAGTGTGTGTCTTTGTGTGTGTGTTTTGCAGGTGAACGAGGAGACGGTGGAGAGGCTCGTGGTCCAGTACCCTCACATTGTTTTCAGCACGGTGATGCAGGACTGCAAGAGAACCCTGGAGAGAGCTTATCAAATGGGCTGGAGCCCCAACACATCGAACACGTCGTAGCTACTGTTTCACACAAACACACACACATCCATACACACACAAACAAACACATAGCTACGCAGAGGCCCTTTCTTTTTGTGTACAGACACACACACACAATATTTGCAGCTCAGTCATGTTTGCCTCTCATCCACTGTTCAAACATGCATGTGAACATGTATCTACACAATCACAAAGGTCCAGATCAACTGTTTCATTTGAAGCAAATCTCCAATTTTAATACTTTAAGTAAAATATGGACCTCCTGGTATTTTGTAGTTAAATGAGACACCATACTTCTACCAATCTTAGGTTATAATCAACAACTTGACTGAATTGTCCTCATCATCAGTCAGATTACATCCAACAACATTGTGTACTTTCCTTGACCAGAACCTTGAGTGACTAGTTTGTTTCTTACAAGTTGATATCTAATTTAAGTGAGTATTACTCAGTTGATAGAGTATTAAGCCTCATAAATTTAAAGTCATCCGTATCACCTTGGATGGAGTAGAGGAGGAGGAGAGTGGGTGCTCTGGTCTTGAACATGTGAAAAAGATCCAAACTAACCGTTCAGTGATGGTTGGACGAGAATTGTTTTTAATGAGCAAGGATTAAAAAAAAGTTTGTCGCCCCAACCGGAGCTGATGAGCAATGCGCCCATGTGCAGTGTTTACGTCCTTCAAACTGAACTCAACTGCTGCAGCGAGATCGCACAAGACGGAGCAGAGACTTGGAGATCAAGAGACGACATCCCACAACTTAAAATCGGAAGACAACTGAGCTGCCAGGGCTTCAGACCTCACCTGAGGCATTTTGATAAATCTGTGATGTTTATTTCGTCCAAGTAGATGATTTTTTTTCCCTCCTTTCTCGGATGTTCGGTGTTAAAGGCATTTGTGGACTCATACGTGTTTGACGAGGCTCCATCTGAAGGACAGAGCTCTTTGCTGTGACTTAATATGCACATTGTCATGGTACATAAGAAAGATTCTGGCACATTCATGGCAGGAAAACAGCCTTTCTCAAAAACGGCATGTTTACATTGAGATCCTCATCTTATTTTTTTTCAGCTACAGAGCTATTATCTACAGATGACCTGACATTGAAATGAGCCTCTGTATGACTCGGGAACAATGCTGTTTTTTGATGCCGTGCATTGATTTAGAGCGTCGAGCGTCACCTTGAGTCAGTGCAGAATGAAATCAGACAGTGCTTGAAATAGAAGTTGCCTTTACCTAAAAACCCTGGGTCATGTTATCAGAATATTAACCACAACCACCGTGATGACAGGTAAGAGGAAACGTTGCCTTAAGTGCTTAGTGGGTAATGGCCATCCAATTAGCGACCTGAAATCGACCCAGAATTTACTGAAGAAACGTTTATCTGAGTTTATCTGATACCATCATTTGATTATCTGATATATACATATAAATAAATACTGTGTGGGATTTACTTAGCATAATATTGGTTTTGAGCATATACTTGTAACATTAGCTATGTAGCAATGCAATGAGGGAGTTATCTTTCTTAGTGGTGTAGGATGTAAAAAAACAACAACTGGCTTGGCCCTATAACCAGAGCCAGTGGAAGTTTATAGGAGAGAGTCGATCGTTTTTCATCTATTCTATAGAAACTCAGTAGTGTACAGTAAAAAATGCAAATAACCAGGGTATTTTTCTATGGTGTGAACCAGCTCTGGGCTCAGCCTCTACACACTGTCACTAAGACATGAACAATAGCTTACTGAGCTTAGGGTTTGAGCAGAACTGTAAACTTTCTACAGCATATAGAGATTTCAGACAATTAAAAACACCTTCATTTTACCCTTGTCAGGATTTGTAGACTTTAACTGATGGAGAGTTCCTCCCTCTGCCTGTTTTTGTTCTGTTTCTGTTCTTTTGTAATCCCCATATGCACTTTCTTCTCTGCTAGATGTTGACACAATTGATTCCTGATTTGTTAAGGCAACCGTAAATGACTGGATTTACATAAAGATGAATAAAACACTACTTCAAGCTTTTTTTCTCTTCTCCTTTTGTATGTGTGGAATTGAGGCAGGAGAAGAATATTCAAAATGACAGTGGAATACTTTTCCGCTCATTTTACATAGTCTGTGGACTGCTTAAACATTTTTTGGCATGTTTTTCCAGATTTGTAATTACATCAATTCAACGCAAAGACCACAATGACTATAATGGGAGACATGGTGCAATTCAAATTCAACACAGATTGCATCTGTATGCTCAGGTAAAATGCAAATACAGATACCAGCATGTTTTTCATCACAACCAAAGGCCTTGGGAACCTCAAAAGTATGACACGAAGCCTCTGTATTGGTAGAAATAAAGATGTTTTCCACAGAGACCCATGCATTGATAATGTCTTTTCTATAGCACCATGACACAACAATCAACCTGCATTTCCATTAAGGTACACTTGTGATGTCAAGGTCAGAACTGTTGCCACAATCACAGGAGCTTCACATCTGAAACAAAGTGAGGAGACATCAGCTAGCTGCCCAGCGAGACGGCAAAGGCCTCAAAGAGCTAAAAAGCTGTCATTCAATACGTCCCCAGTCTTTGACAATATTGTCCCTTTCAAGTGCCTATTTTCATGTCTGGCGATCAAACGCGGGAGATAGCATCATACAGGATGCGAATGTTGGTTCTTCCCAGATACGTTCTTTGTGTTGTCAACACATTTTGTGTCAACACGAGGCGCAATTCACTTGAGTCGCAGCTAAAGGAGATTTCTCTGATCTTATAAAAGCATAGGGAGCTCTGATCTACAAGTTTCTCTTTTATTTCCTATCCAGTACAGAGAATATGAATACATGGAGCAAACTCAGATATCTATCCATACATACAAGGGAATGGACTCACCAACACCTGTGCAATCTCTTCTGACCAGTTACAGATGCCCTACAACAATTACTGCCTTCATGAGCTTCTAATTTTAAAGTTTTGTGTCAGAAAGGTGATGTTTCAATACTATGGTGTGTGTTACGGCTGCAATTTGTGGTTTGGTTTCAGATGTATTTTTCCCAAAACCCCTCTGGAACAGTCTTATATTATAATCTTCACGAGGTAGAATTTGTTGCAGTAATGGGCTATTGTGTTGGATTGCAACAGATTTCACAGGTGTTCATTATGTCGTGCCCACCCCCTGTAACTGTTAGAACAACACTCGCTCACAACAGAGGGATACAAACATTACAGCTGCTTGAAACTGAGCAGATTGTAAACACAAAACAACACTTGTAAAGTTGTGTATCACTTAAGATTTTCTCTGAAATGTTCTGAAAGAGCTGCTGTTTGTCTGACAAAAAATATTGTCTGCACAGGAAAAAAAATCTTTTTTTATAATTATCTTTGACATTTTGCCTTTATTAGATAGTGACAATGTAGATATGGGCAGGAAACATGGGGAGAAAGATAGAAGGGAGTATGACGCAAAAAATGTCCACAGCCACACTTTATAACTCCCTCTTCCTCTCTATACTCCCATCTGATCTCACTTCCTCTGTGCACTCTTATCAGATAAACAAGGTGAGAAAAGTGTAATTATTGTTGCGAGGGAGTCGAGGTCTTGTCATCCATGACCTCTTTCACCAACTGTTTATAGACCATTTCACAGTTGTAAACACTCCAAATGTGTACCAGTTTATTTCCTGTTGCAGTGTACGTGAATGACATAAGCTGACAGGAAGTAAACATGGACCCAAGCTGTTGCCTAGCCAAGCAATTCCGTTGAAACTGTCTATAAAATATAAAAGAGACATATATCCACATGTTGTTTCTCAGGTGAAATTGCAGTTGCATTGTTAATGGGTTTCTTTCTCATGTGTATGGCTATATATTTATTTAAAGGAACAGTGTGTAGAATCTGGTGGTATCTAGTGGTGAGATTGCAGATTGAAACCATCTGAAGCCTCTCCCATGTACCAAGCGTGTAGGAGAGCTACAGTGGTCGACACGAAAACGCGAATGGCCCTCTCTAGAGCAGTGTTTGGTTTGTCCGTTCTGGGCTACCGTTGTACATGGCGGTACAACATGGCGGTACAACATGGCGGACTCTTTGAAGAGGACAATGTAGATATAAACGGCTCATTGTAAGGTAACGAAAACACAGCAATTCTTATTTTCAGGTGAGTATACACTAAAGAAAACATACTCATTAATATAATATTCCATTTATGCCAATAGATCCCCCTAATTGTTACACACTGGTCCTTTAATAGTGTATGTCAGCATAACATAGGTAGAGAGAAGAGGGTCGGGTATTGGAAGTGAGGGTCAAAAGACCTTCAGTGAAGACATTCAATGTTACTTCTCCAGCAAGAAAAAACTACTTCAATAGCGTGTACTTCATTGGCCCTGACAAGCAAAGACATTAATAATTTGGCCTTTGGCTTGGTCTCCTCTGCATCTGTGGAAGGCCTTCTGATTTCAGAATGACAGGGTTTTTTTTATATCTCTGCTACAAATGAGCTGATTTACCTGCACTCCGCTCCTGTTTCTCTCCTGGGTAAATTATGCTGCTTGCTGAATTTTACTGCCGCCAATTAGCGCCTTTGCAAATGTGAGTGTATGCCATCGATTCTCCTGCTGATTGAGGTGGATTCTATCGATGGTTCGCACTCCTCGGACTTCTGCAATATTCATCAAGGTGGGATTGGAAGAGAGACTGCCCTCCAGAAAGGAAAAAAGAGCGTGCAGGGCACGGCAGAATAGCAATAGAGAACAGTAATTAAACTTGGTAAATATTCATGTGGTCATTACATTTTTAATGAGGTGCTGATAAGAAGTGACGCTGTCCATACAGGACATTTGTCATGTCGGACCTGCAAGGACGTTAGTCTTCCCAAGAAATTAGTATTTTTCAAGACCTAATCATAGCTGACATTGAAGGATGTCCTTGACTGAAAAGGTAGGGGCTCCTTTGAACTTCCTCATCTAGTCATGATGAAGGCTGTGTTTTAGAAACATGGCAGTCCACCCTCCTTAAGCGTTGGTGTGCTGTCAAGAACTATGGTAAGTATGTCGGAGCCCTTGTGTTTGTAATGCATGAGAACAAAATGTGGACGCTTGTGAGCAAACACTGCATGCAGTAACTTGTTGATCCAGCCAATGGTGGGGCCCATGATAAGGTTTGATCGTATCTGCTGCAGTAGCCATCTGATACAGTGCAGCCCCTATCAGTAATACTCCCATTTTATACCAAAAACACCTTCCTTGGACAAGTCGTGTCTTGTCTTCAAGTATTTAGCGTAACCTTGGTTGGTTATCTTTGCCTCAGCTACCTTCCTTGAGGGTCTCCTTCCCTTCCTGACTTGCTCCCAACGACTCACTGTGGAGGGTCTACTCTGCTAAAGCTTCCCCTCACCATATTCATCCTACACTGAATCAACTTTACTCTGGCACATCCCAGCATTCCCTCCGCTTCAACCCTGCCCTCTCCAAACCCAGATTCTTCCTGTCTCTTGGAAATTATGTCAATCATTTGTCTACATCTGGCCTGAGTGCACCAAGAGCTTCAATATTTATCAATAAAAGAAAATATTTCCTGTCCATCATCATATACTGTTCTCGCCCCACTCCCCCGGGGAGTGAGGAGGTATTTCGCCTAGCTACCTGTGGTATTATGCCTGCCTACTTGACTCGTGTTGATTCTGCAGTTGGGAAAGAGCGTAGCGTTGAATGGTGAAGATGTTAATGGGTTGACTTTGTAACTGACACTACCTTTGAGCAGCAGGAGCGAACTCAGCGTTGCTTTTCATGACTCCAGAGCAGCCTGTGCAGCTTAGGCCCAGACGAGACCCACAGAGGACTCCAGAAGAGAGTATTTGAATTACACTGGCTCGTTTACTTGTTTTGGACGGTCAAAGTCGGTTAGAGGAGGACGAATTTTCCTCTCAGTCACTGCATCTGGAAATTGAACTTGAACATGATAGACCCCGGCAGTCCGGAGCGTGATGTATGAAGATTTATGGGTATGAATTCCTCTATAATGGTTTGCCTCTCACCAGGGGCTACAACTAAACCAGCTTTCCTGTCCAACCTCATAAAGATAAAAAGAAATGAGATTTGTTAATCCACCGAATTTTTTGACATCCTCCCAATAGGCTCATTCCTGCCGCCTGGGGAAAATATCAACCAATGAGTACCCTCAAAAGAGTGAGGTGTGCTGAGTATGTGTGTCGGCAAGGATAATGAAGTCACTGTGATTCTCCCCGTTCCTTGGCTCCATGTAGATGTTGTCTCTCTGTCTTTCAAGCTGGAGTTAATTGCGGTGTTTAGGCAGAGCTCAGTCTAGCTTCTAAACGGCAAAGGTTAATTAGCAACAGAAGGATCTCCACACAAGATATGTTGACATTTACATTTCCTTCCTTCCCGCTAAAATGAGAAAGAACCCCATTTGGTGGGATCGGCATGGTAAAAGGGAGAAAAATGATTCCTCTACAAACATCCTAATTTCTATGCATGGCTTGGCGTTGATATGCAGATTTGGCAGTTGGATGACATTTAAAAGTAGTTAATTGTGCAAATCTTTGTTTTAGACTGGAAAGGTCGTGGATAGTGAGAGTCTTTCATCATGAACTAACCCCCTCCCTCATCAGCACAGCTGCAGAGAAGGGAGGGGGGTCTGTTGGTTTCTCCACTGACCGCCTTATAAAGTCGCCCATCGCTTTTTAAGGTGCTTCATGAATATTTATATGCACAAACTGTTTGGAAAATGAAAATTAATCTGCAGCCCGACGGGAGATGACTTGGCTATCTGTTTTCACCAAAGAGCATAATTCTTTCCATTCAGGACGAGAATGCTCCATTGTTTTCTGTCTGATATTCCTAAATGTCTGGATATCAAATTAAGCATGTTGCTGCTTGATGGACAATTTTGTTTTATTGCGATGCGTTCTTCCTCTTATTACAGCACAACTCAACAATTCTGTTAATGTTTCAGATTAGTTTGTGCTTGGCTATCATAACTTCTCTATTGCAATTTTAGGTACACAGGAAAACAACCCTTCCCTCTGGAAGCAATATAATAATGCTAAATAGATTTATTGCATGTGGTATTTTGTCCATATTTGGGATATTACCACCTAACAGGCAACACTGGTGCGAAAGCACAATGAATTGAAGATACAGCAGGTGCACAGATTGGAAATTTTACACCTGGTTACACCTGAATAGCTCAAATGGATACATAATTGCTCCATTTCATCACTTCCCTTCGCTGGGTGACATTAAAGGGGAGCTCTTTGAGGGAACGGAATAAGGATGAATACATCCAACTGGGGACTTGAGCAATGCTCAAATCTGATCATGCATATTTCTATTTGTCTTTCAGCTGAGAAAAAAACCCTCTCACTTTGATTTAGCTACCATTAGTGTTCCTCCAAGGATACGCTGGTCTTGTTTGCTCGCTGAAATAACTCGGCGCAAATTTAATCAATGCCTGATTCACCGATCGCTCTTTGTTTTCTCCTTGAAGCACGATCTCACATCCTCCCAGTTTTCATCAATTAAAACAGTCCAGCCCTGTTCTAAAGCTACAGATGGCCAGCGTCAGACTCGACCAGATTCAGGGTCTCCCAGCCAACTGCTCTGACATGTCAGACATGCCGGTATGCCTTGTCACTCCCCACTCCTCCGCTCTAACAAAGGTTGGGCCGACTCCCCTCTAGAGCACCGGGCCCAAGTGGCTTGCAGAGACCTGAGGCGTGACGGCGCCCCAGTCTCAAGGCCAAGAGTGCACCCCCAGACCTCCTTTCAAAGCAGCCCCTCCTTTCTCCCCTCCTCCTCCTGAAACCTAGTGTCCATTTAATCCTTCTTCAATTCCATCTCTTGACGCCCAAACCCTCCAATCAACACCTCCCTCCCTCCGCTCCCTCACACACACAAACACAAACACACACACACACACACAACACACACACACACACACACACACACACACACACACACATTCCTCTTTGCATTTTCCTCACTAAATTCTCCCCTCATTTTCCATCTCCAAATCTCACACGTGCTACTCGCCACCTCTTGGCCCCTCACCACGCCGACCGCCCGGTCCCTCCACCCACCTCGGTTGCTTTCCAGGGGTGTGCATTTCACGCCCTGGTGGCTGGACAGGCTCCGGGTGATTTCCCAAGGTGGGGGCTGAATGTTGGGCAGGAACCGGTGGTGTGGAGTGATGTCAGAGCCGGGACTAGGATTTGTGTGTCTGTGTGTGTGTGTGTGTGTGTGTGTGTGTGTGTGTGTGTGTGTGTGTGTGTGTGTGGTGTCACTGCATATCTCTGTGTCTGCATGTGTAGGAGTATATAGTTTGAACTCCCTTCAAAAGGCCAGCTGTACAAATGCTGCTCCGAATGAGAGAGGTGTTGAATTAACAAGCCATACGAGGCACCCTATTCTCCTGTGTTGCTCCGCACACTGACCTGGCAATAATGAGGCAGAGACACATTACAATGGTTCTTTATGGGTTATGTTCTGAACATTACTAGACCAAAGGGGCTAATGTGCTGGTGTGCGGAAACCCAGATGAAATGACAGTGCAGCGAGCCAACTGAGCGTAATGAGAATATTGTGTTTTGAATAAACCGAAATGGAGTGAATTTTCACAGGATGTGTGCCAAGGCTACGCTCCCCGCTGTGCTCTTTAGACAGTGTTCGAGGATCTTTTTTCAAACCAGCATGACAGTGCTTTCTCCGCTGTGGTTGGGCTCTGAAAAACAGGCTTTATTTATTTATTTACCTCTATTTACTCAGGCTAGTTTGACCGAGCTGCTTTTCAGTAACGCCCTGCTTCACCCACTTTCAGTTCCACACGTTCGCACCTCTGGGAGCCAAGGTTTCCCCACTGTTGTTCAGCGAGCGTTTCTACTTGACCAGCCGGGTGTTAATTGCCTTGCTCAGGGTCACTTCCACAACAGTTACTTGGGAATGTGCTGGCTTTTTCTTTTGCACTGCCCTCATGTTCCCAGCTCAAGGGATTTGAGGAAACAGCCTTCCAGTAAAAAAAATCCCAATTCTCTGAGCTACCCTTATGGTTCGAGCTGAAATAGGTAGACAGAGAAAAGCTTCAGGTTTTCTGTTGCACTCTCTGAATGACCTGCTCACCATGCTCAATGTCATAACTGCAGATTCATAGCTCATTGTATTTGGCTCCATGTCCTCGGTGTAATTAGCTAAATGTCTACATGTCAACGCTGTGGCTGCTACGTGACAACCAAGCATGCCTCTCCAACTTTCTTTCGTTGCTCTTGTGTGATGTGGCCAGAAATGACTTCATCAAAAAAAGGCAGGATTCGTATCTCAAAGCTAAACATGCTGAACAATACACTGGCACCAGCGCCAATGCCAGACTGATAGTGTATATGTGTGTGTGTGTGTGTGTGTGTGTGTGTGTGTGTGTGTGTGTGTGTGTGTGTGTGTGTGTGTACCAGTGTCTGTGCCTATAGGCGTACGTGACCAGCTTCCAGGAGTCTCCTCTGCCCGTCCAACTCCCACCATTGTAACGCCACCAACAACATGTACCGCCATTATTCAGGAAATTAATTTCTGTGGTTAACACACTGACAACCTGTCTCCTCACAGCTATTCTCAGAGTTTTTTTTTTAAGATCTTGCTGTTTGTAATGAAAGGAGAGATAAAAGCCAACAAAAGGAAGGGACAAACTTGGGGAACTGTTTTCCTGTTCTCTTTGAATGTTTTTCCTTCTTTCCTTTGTTCTTTGTCTTTCGTATTTTTCTAAATTTCTGTTTTTTTTTATGAGCCATCTATTTTAGACGAGAGGTCAGCATCGTGCCAAGACAGTGCTGTTGCCTAAATTTAAAAAAGCCCACTAATGCAGAACCTGCAGAGACTTTGATTTCAATTCATAAAATGACACCTAAGTTGATGAACAATTACAGCAATGAGTACGTAAATTTAGTTAATTATGTTTTATTTTGGGAAATGTGAGAAACCTTAATCCCTGGCTGTAATACAAAACTTTCACACAATGGATCCTCTATATCTGAGATTGGTGTATAATGACAAACTTTAGTCAGAGACTCTAACAATATGATTTAAAGATGCTAAATTTGATTTCTAGAGCATTAATATTAATATAACAGCAGACAACTACTGTCTATGTAAAGATATAGTGGAGTAATTTCTACCTGAGCAGAGAATGAAGTCACTCTCCCTCTGTGTGTTGTAATCCAAGCTTCTTCTTGCTTTGTTGACATCGCCGGGCCGCCTGCACATGCCTTTAGAGCATGTTTGTGCATGTGAGCGTGTCCCACTGGCTAGGTCATGACCACTGCTCTGCACTGCTCATACGGTGGTTACAGCTGATAACACCGTTGTGGAAGCGTAGAGCCAACCTCCTGTTCACTCCCAGGTTAACACTGTTAGCTCTGTCGGCACTTTCACCATTGTTTGCACTGTTAGCGCTGTTAGCACTGTTAGCTGTCAGCACTGTTAGCTGTCAGCCACCGGCTCGCTGTCACCATGTTGAGAGCCGTTGAGAGGCAATAGAAATGCTCCCAATCCCGTATTTAGCTCCTTTAATAAACTCAGCCAAACCAGTTCAAAAGTTATTTTGCAATAACTCAACACTTTAATAACCTCCAAATTTATGCTTTTATTTTGACATGTCACTTTTCATTTGCAGTGGAAAATGTTTGTGGTTCAGAGGGGAAATTCAAACAGTGATGATTGTGTAATAAGAGTAATAAAAGCATAAATCAGCAAGAGGCAGCCTCTTCCAAATCTGTCTCAGCCAACACAGATAAGCTACGCCATATTGGGTCAAGACAAGGTAAAGAAGGAATATGAGCTGAGTCATTGAAATATCACCTGTATCTGATTGGCCTGATGGCTTCGTTTGGGAGCCAAGTTCATGTTTCCTTGGAATGTTTTTTCTGCTTTCTAAATGGACATTAATAGATTATTTCCATAAAAGAGGATGAACTTGTCCGGCTGTTGTTCACCAGGTCCTTTTTTCCCTCTCTGGATCTTTTCTCTATCTTTCATCTCTCTGGCTTGTCCTCAAGTGACTTTGTTTCCAAAACTGGTGTTTGGCTTTCATTTCTTTTCTAGCCTGTATATCAAAGAGGAGGCAGGTGTGGTCTGTTAAGACTGTGTCATATAGATGATCATTTTGCTTTCTGTAACAACGAGGATCCGGTCAGCTGTGGTCAGGATAACTTCTTGTCTGAATGTGAATGATTTGTATTTCACTGGAGGAGCTCAGCTGATCTATCTAATCTCCCTGTCAGGCAGAGAGGAGGAATCCTCCTGACCTTATCAACGGATTAGTTTAACAACACCCTCAGGAACGTCTGCAGCCATGCAAATATTTGAAAATAAGAAATGACACCTGTTGCCTGTTTGATCGTGTGATTAGAGAGTGAGAGAGTGTGTGTCTGTGTGTTTGCGTACATGCATGTGTGTCTGCATGGGAATTTTACATGCAAGTGCGGGTACCCACTAACCTTGCACGGCAGCTGGATTCTTGCAGTGTCATGAGATCACACGAAAATCCATCTTGTCTTGCTTCAAGTAATGTGTTTGTGTCCGGCAAGCCAGATCACAGATCAATCAGTGTCCTGTGAAGAGCTACTGGCAGCTATGGCCGTGGCTTAGGTGTATGTGTGGCGACAACAGGTAGATTCGACTGTTCGTTCAATACAACAATGGCGGCTCCTGAAGAGGTTAGCGTAGATGCTGCATAGCATCAGACATATCAGAACTGGAGAGTATTTCTTCATTGAAAGAAGAGCAAAGAATGGCACTGAAGGCTTTTCTAGATGGAAAAGGTGTTTAAGCTCTTCTCCCGAATGGCTTCGGCAAGAGTTTGATTGACAGGTGGTTCATCCAATCACCTGCCAAGTATTTTTTGAAAGTGCCTGCCCTTTTCCAAACAGTTTCCATACGGCTTCTCCGTTGGTTCTGTATAACAAACTATCTAGCAGGTCAGGTTAGGTACCCATATATCCTTCACACAAGGAAGTGAAAGACAGCCAGAAAGTGTAAACTGAGAAAATAACATCCTGTTTGTTCAACTCTATAGGTACATGTGTGGAGCAACAGCTTTGTCCAACAGAATTGAATAGGAAGGTAATTAAACACTGTCACTCAAAATATTCCAATTTGTATGTTACACAGCAGAGCACTGATGACTGATATATAAACACTATGCTATAATAATTACTCTAAGTGACTGTGAAATGACTTCCTCGGCTAGTTGTATCATTTTAGCTACTCTATAGAAACACAAACGCCTGCTGGATACTTAATTCACTATAAGCTTCCCCAAATGACTGCAGATTGTGCTAAGAGAAGAAAATTAACTCGACACATTAGATTAAGGAAGTAATTGAAATGAATCTTTGACTGTCTAATTGACTCTCAGTCAAAACAGAGAGTCAGGTCTGCAGAGTGAGATATTTAAATAAAGACAGGACATATTTTCTCTCATTTTGTCAAGCTTTTCCTCTCTCGGATTAGTGATGCTGCACAAAGCCAAATAGCTGCTCAGCATGAAGAAATGACTTTGAAACACTTGTATTGTCCCTGAAGTTTATACTGTGCAATTTAAATGTAACAAAGCAATGAATCTTGATTGTGTATCTCACTTGTTTACTCATAATTGATGGTGATAAAGACAATGTCCACATTGACCAACATACATCTGGCAGCAGATGGCAGGTTGACCTTTGTAACATGGATTAATTACTGTTAACCGAGGCTAGTTGACGTATGTGGCCTCAGGGCAGATTTCCTGTTAATCATGCAAATTTTGACTCTCCCCCAAATAATCAAAGGCTGCCTAACAAAAATCTTTTGTTTTCAAAATGAATTGCCCTGGTTCTATATTCTCTAATGCCGCCTGGCCTGTGAACACGCTAACCAGCTACAGCAGCGGACTCGTACACCTTGTGGAAGGACTCCATTCATCAGCCTGTCGGCTCAATAACATCGATAGCCCCGTGGCCAGTGGTTAATCCAGCTACTTAGAGGTCCGCAGAGCCACACCTCTCGTCTGATCACAGCAGATGTGTCCAATTCTCAGACACCCTGGTGCGTTTACTCACTCGATTCTAATCATGGGCTCTTTCTCTTTTCCCACCTCTTCACCCAGACTCTTGAATAGACCGAATGGCGCTGACCAGGAGAGATAATCAGGCTGAGAGACTTTGTATTAAATGTAGTGATAGTAGTGCAACATCATCCAAGTATCCACACATACACATTGCCTTCACTGTCTCTAAGAGCAATGTTACAGTGCATGCAATACATTCCCATCCCAGCTCATCGTATGCTGAGATTTTTTCAGACCCCTTAGCTTCACTTTACGTTCGCAATAAACATGTGCTTATCATTGTGAATTCACGAACAAACAGCTTATTGAAAAGTGAAAGTGAAACTTAACACACAAGACACGAACAGCAGTCTCCTGGATGAAAGCCTTGTGCCTCTTGGCGTCACTTTCTTTTGGCATCAAAACCACTATAGTTACCCTTGCCGTAACTTTAGGATTAAGCAACAAAACCACTATAGTAAGGTTTAGGAAAAAACTACATGGTTGGGCTTGTGATACTACATTTGTAAAATGAAAATGGCACTGAGCGTTGTGAACATGGGACACGAACGAACAGCTGATGTAACGTGAAAGTGAGACTTAGCGCATATACATATATGTATATAAAAATAAATTGAATAGAATTGAATTGAATGCATAGGACACACACAGCGGTCTCCTGGATGAAAGCCTTGTGTTTGTTGGACCCATCCACCTCCCCTCCCGCCCGCCTAGTGTGTATCTTTTCGCTATTGGAGCATATACTGTTATAGTTAACGGAACTCCCGGTGCTTTTCATACCGGAGCGAAAGGGTACCTTGTGCGGCAGTACCGAACGCCGACGGCCGTGACAAAGCCGTATTTGACGCCCTGGGAATGAGAACAGGCTGCTATGTGTGTCTTTTGCTCTTTAAACTATGTCAAGACACTCCCGGAGCACTTTCTCTGAGCATTTAATATTGCTGCAGATGGGTTTACATTGTATATAATTGAAAGCCTGGTGTGTCTCATACAGGTGCTAAAAGGTGCATTGTGCATCTGTATCACACGCTGACGGCTGTGACAAAGCGTCGGTATTTTACGCCCTGGGAATGAGAACGGGCCTGTGCATGAGAACAATGCAAATTTACAGAGAAAGGCTCAACAAGGAAAAGCCTCTTGACTTCGATTTCCTTCTGTGTCTGTATGAGTTTTTTCCTGAGCTGAGCAGCTCTCTGTGATCTCTCCATGATATGTTATTCCGGTGCTTTCTGGTGTTCTGTCTCTCTGTATTACTCCCTGCAGACCTCCCCCTACTCTGATCAGGGATCAGCCAGCTTTACCAGTGAGGATTGTCCCGGGTGTGTTTCTCTCCGTAGGTCTCTCTGTGGAGGAGGATTCTCTTACACAAGATCTGCGCCCTTAAACGCGTCTGTCAGTTCGTCTTGATTCCATTGATTTTCCTCAGTCTGACGGCTTACAGCTGCTTATTTGTCTTTTTTTTTTTTCTCTTTTTGAGTTTAAAAGAGAGAGAGTTGGTGTGGCTAATTCACAAACATGGAAAGCGACCCTCATGTGTGAAAGACATGGGGTCGTAGCCTTGGCTAGCCCTCATCTATCTAACTCCAGCCTTTGTCCCTTCCTGCCACAAACTGCCTCTCTCTGGCTCTAACCTTTCTCCATCTGACCCAAACCCTCATCGCCTTTATCCCTCCCCTTCTACTGCAACAGATCCATGAGGTAATAAACACGACAACTCAGCCTGACCTCTCCAACAAAAAGCTCAGAGGAAAACGCAGCCCTCTGTCTGATATGACAGGATTCTCTTTTTCTCTCTTTTCCTTCTCTTTACAAGTCAGAGTGATGTAGAGAAAAGGGTATTGACTTTGAAGGTTGGCTACAGAAACATCACAGGCGTTGTGCTCAAAGCTGTCCGAGGTAAAAAGCAGATCAATACTTTTCATATTCCGCTGCGGTGGAGTGCAATCGACCAGCGCCTTCACATACCCACGTCGCCTCACAACCAGCATGGCGTTTCGCTCCAAAACGTGCTATTTTAATCAGAGAAAGACACTCTATATGTCTGACAAGTCTGCTCTCATATCCAACCACTACACCCTTCGTCTCTGTCTTCTTCTCTCCTCTCCTCGCATCTTCTCAAGGATTGATGGATCAGAAAAGTGGTTCCATCCACAGAATAAGAGTCTAAAGAGAAGCTGTCAGAATCACAGTGACACAGAGAGATAGAGACATCCACCAGAGTGCGTGTGTCGTTACGAGACAGGGTGACACTTAAGAGGCTGTTTGACAGTGTAAGTAGTAAAGCTGGGGCTCAAAGTGTTCTTTGCTGGTGGTGAAAAACAAGCGCTCCCACAGTTTAAAAGTGATGCTTTTCTGCCCTGCTTCTTCTTCAAGAGGCCTGACGTGTGTCTATTTCATTGTTCAAACTTCACACTAGAGAAACAAATATACACAAGTCCCCACACACACTTCAGTAAATTGCTTGCAATTTTTGGATCCTTCTCCACTGCCCTTCACGATGTAATCCAGAACCAGTTGGAGGCCTGTGTGTTGATGACCAGCCTGGGGCCCAATGACATTCATTCCACTTAATGTGATTTCACCTTTCCTGCTGCTGCTGGCCTGGACCCCTACCGCCAACCTGATGACGCCAGCGTATCTGCTGCGCCTCTCTTTACCTGTGAAAGACTCAACGCTGTCATTGGCAGAAATATCAGATCATGATCATCATCATGCTCATCACCACCACCACCGGCGCTGCCATCACTCTCGCTATCATCATGTTCATCTTGACTATCACCATCATCCTGTAGAGCGAGCAGTAGGTATCGCTGTCAGAATGAGAGTTTGAAATGTGAAAGTGGAGGTTTCTCTCTCTAGGCGGCCACAACCTGCGAGGTTTGGTTTCTGACCCCGTAGAAACACAGATGTAATGTGTGTCTTTTCAGAATAGGCAAACTACTGCGGTGTAGGAAAGCATGTATGCAAAATGTTTGACATTTTTGTGGATACTTGAGCTCTAAGTATAGCAAACACTGAGTTGTATAACCATGTTTTATTGATGCAGGAATCATGCAAATTAAGACTCTGTCATCACTGTATGATGTTAAAGTCATAATACGTAACATTTCAGTGCTGGTTGGTTTTAGGGTCAGGGGCAGAAAACAAGCATTGTCAGGGATGCAACAGATGAAGAGCAACTTGTCTATGTGTTTAGCATTACAGTTATATCGAACTATTGATTAAATGTCTTCCTCATTACGTGAAATGCGTGCATGCAAAAGATTTTGTCCTCCGTATCACGTCCAGTGAGCGCATGCATAATTTCCTGTTTCCTGTTTCCTATTTCCTGTTTCCATAATTTCCTGTTTTCCTGGGCATGCAGTATTAATCCAACGTAGAAAATTGGACAGTAAAACCAGAATGGAAACACACTGAATGGATATTACTGAAAAAGTCTGAGCCCAACCTGTTCTCTAAGCTTTACAATGATATATGACTTCATGATATTCTGTGTTGGTTACCCTCTTTTATATTGTATCTTTATGTAAAATGGCAAAAAAACATGGAAAAATTATAATGATGGAGGGATGAAAAAAGGAGTGATAGCACATAGAAAGCTACCATTGCTGCAATGCTATCATGCATTTTCCAACACTAGGGACATAGACCTTTAAAAAAATTGGCATGACCAACCCCCTGGCTCATGTGCTAAATGGAACAAAGTGCATTCAAATTCCACAGGAACAAGAGCTAGATGTCATTAAAAATTGGAAGTGGATCCCTCCCAAAGAAACAACTAAAAGCACGTTAATGCTACAGTTCAAGTGTCTAAAATTGATTTAGTTTGTCTTGTTTTTTTTTTTTTTTAAATTTATGAGAAGTAATTGACATCTTGTTGAGCAAAACCACACTACGTTTACATTATGCTAAATGGTGCTGATCATGTTTTTACAATCTCCTCTCATTCTAGCAAACACGTTGTGTTCTATGTTCTCCCTCTGATTCCAATCCTAGTGCTTTTTCCATCAAATAGACACACTGTATGCAAGAAAACCCACACAGGGTACACTGTGGAAAGCTTGCATTGCATATGCAGTACTCAAATATGCAAACTTGCACAAACATACAACTTAAAGACTAATTAGAAGTCAAATATGAGGAGTGAAGATATGTTGAATAGCACTCACACAATGCTTAAGTGCTCCTTCACACTAGTAAACTCTCAAAAGGCCTATAGGAATACTGTATGTAGTGTGATAATGTGAAGGCAGATAAATCATGTCTGTGTTTTTCATTGTCATGCATAGAGATGACATATTACTGCTTGAATCCAGCGGGACAACATGATGAAGCAATTAACTGTGCCGGATACAGACTCATCTAATTATTATAAGTTTTGTTTGCATTGGAGCTCCCCTGAAATTCAGGTGGAGAAGTTTGACTGTTCCCAACTTGAAACGCTGCTTATTATTTGGGTCTACAGTAGTATGGTAAGCTTGCACGACAGCTGGATTCTCACAACGTCATGAGATCACACGAGAATCGCGGTATTAAATGTCACACGAAAATCCATCTTGTCAGGCTTCAAGTATTGCGTTTGTTACTGGGTCACCAGACGACGGACCAATCAGCGTCCTGTGAGGAGCTACTGCAGCTACGGGCGTGGCTTAGGTGTTTGAGACTCAGTGAGACCATACAGTACATGACACGAAGAGGCGACTGTTAGATCTAAACAACAATGGCGGCTCCTTAAGAGGTTAGCGTAGATGTTGCAATAGCATCAGTTATATCAGAACTGGAGAGTAAGAGGAGCAAAGAAGGCACTGAAGGCAATGTTTTTGGCCTTCAGTTAGTTTCACTTTCGTTTGTTTGATTGACAGATGGTTCATCCAATCACTTGCTAAGTATTTTTTTTAAAGTGCCTGCCCTTTTCCAAACAGTTTCCAATGACGGCTTCTCAGATGGTTCTGTGAAACAAACTATCTGACAGGGTTAGCTTAGTAGTATGGCGTCCATCCAGACAGATGTGGCGGTAGGTGGAGTGAGTATTGTCTCATTGAAACTCTGTACTAAATAGTTACCCCCTGCTGTGCGGCTGGTTGTACCCTAACTGTTATGCATTGATTGCAGGTTGGATTATATTCATAATGTGCTGCACTATTCCAGAAACAACATGTATCTCCTGCTGTGTTTGTTCATTTTCCCCCCAGTGAATTATGATAGATGGAGTACCAACTCTCTTGGTAATTTAACACTGGGTGCCAATTATCAGCTGGTGCCAACAGCTGGTGCCCTTTAATCCCTGAAAGCCTGTGGGTGTTCAATTCAGCTCAAAAGAAAAGCCAATAATGTCAAATAGGGTTATAGTGCTACAAACAATCCACATTATTGCTTGCCAGAAATAAAAATATGTTCCCAATGTACCAACCACATAGTCGCCATAGATACCCCGTCTCAAATACCAGTATATTTTAACATATAAGCAAGTTTAGTCAAATCTGAATTATGGCAAGGTAATAGAAAAATCTTTTACAGCTGTAATGACTACAAGTGGCCAGCAAAGTCAAGATGAAATTGAACTAAAACGTTGCCCTCGCCCTTTCTTTTCTCTCTTCATCTGTAGTGTTTTGCCCTGCATGAGGAGAGACAGTTCCGTAGTCAGAGTGGAAGAATGTGGTTGCGTGCTTTGGATATGCTGGTGTATAGGGGCTCTACGGTACGCGGCTCACACAGAGATAAAAACGTATTACACAATAATAATAAACTCAAAATAACCTTTCATCTAAACAACAGGTGAGGTTGTGTTGCTGTTTATTCCATGATTCAAACATTTATTCTCACTACATATTAGGCTACATGCATTAAAGGAATAGTTCAACATTTTTGGGGAAATACGCTCATTCCTTTTCTTGCCAAGTGTTCGATGAGGAGATTAATACCAGTCACATGACTGTGTGGTAAATATAAAGCTACAGCCAGCAGATGGTTAGCTTAGTTTAGCTTAGCTTATCTTAGCTTAGCTTACAGACTGGAAACAGTGGGAAACAGCTAGCCTGGCTCTGTCCAAAGGAACAAAATCCACCTACGAGCACCTCTACAGTTCACTCAATAACAAGTTCTATCTCGTTTGTTTAATCCGCACAAAAAACTAAGTGTAAAAATGTTTTTTACAGACTATTTGTTGGCTGGGCACAATGACTCTGCTAGTTGCCTGACAAACTCACAGTGGTGACAAGACTCCAGGAAGTCACTGCACAGGGCCAAGAAGTAGTCCAGCACAAAATCACAGCGTGTCAGTTTTATAGGTTTTACATTTTTTTGTACAGATTAAACAAACAAGATATAATTTGTTACTTAGTGAGCTTTTAGATGACATTGTAGGCAGATTTGTTTCCAGGCTAGCTGTTTCCCCCTGTTTCCAGTCCTAATGCTATGCTAAGCTAACCGGCTGCTGGCTCTAGCTTCATATTTTCTGTACAGATATAAAAGTGGTATTGATCTTGTCATCTAACTTTCAGCATGAAATAAGAGTATTTTGTCCTACCATAATGTCAAATGATGAACAATTCAAGTAAAGTAGCCTATCTACCACAATGTGCCATTTCCACTGTTCACTAGCATAGTTAATTGCTGATACTCAGTTGTTATCAGGTGACAAAAAGCTGATGTCAGGTCAACATCCTGACCTCTGACCCGAATGGGGCTTTCACATAGAATGCAGCAACGGCACAACTGCGCTCTGAAACCCATTATTTACAATGGCTTGCATGGCGCAACAACGGCAGCAACAGCTAGTTCAAAATGGTTGAACTTTGAGCTCAGCGCACCGCGATGTACACTGAACCCAGTGGCGACCGCGCAAACTGCGTTCCGTGTGAATGGCCTATAACTCTAATTCACACATTAAATATATTTACACTGCTTTTCATACTATTATAACACCTAAAAATCTGTCGATTTTTTTACACATTAAGTTGTAGTCACTTGACAGTAAGCTTAGTATCACACAGAGCGCTGCAAAAAAAGTGTGACTGTTAAATTTCGCAGTGTCAATTGTGGCGTGCTTCACTGTTCAGATGTATGCTGACTCCTGTGGAGGAGTGTACCTTCATCTCAGAGATTAAGAGTGTGTATCAAAATCTTCTCCTCAAAACCTTTTCCTGGAGACAAGAAAATCATGAATAAAGAATGAGTACCTTTACTTGACCTGGGTTCTCCACTAGATTATCTTTTTGAATACCAACTCACATTCATTGTACATGGTGTGTGCTTGGTGAATAATTTCTGATTGTCACTCTAATTAATGTATATTAGTCATGTACTGTATCATGCAAACCGGATGAAATTACTTGAAAGCAGAACAGTATTTTAATGATACTGAAGTGAAATAAAGCATGCGTATATCTTCTCTTATCATATTTTTTTCCAGTACTTGTAGCTCTCCTACTTTGTATATTTCTGCTTCTCTATAGTTAAATTCTTGTCTGTCCACTCTGTTCATATGAGAACTTTTGCATGGCGGTCTCGTCTGTGAGAAAGGTTTGTTTTATGGAAAGGCTAGTCCTGAAGCACCTACGCTCGCTGGTCGAGCCATCACTAGACCCTCTGCAGTTTGCTTATCAGCCCCGCATCTTTCTGCTGCACAGGGCTTATACTCACCTGGAAGAGGCAGGCAGCATGTGAGAGTCATGTTTTTTGACTTCTCCAGTGCTTTTAACAGCATACGACCTGCCCTGCTAAGGACTAAGCTACTGGACATGCAGGTGGATGCTCCACCAGTGGCCTGGATCACCAACTACCTCACAGGTCGGCCACAGTATGTGAGGCTGCAGAACATCGTGTCGGACACAATAGTGAGCTCCTCAAGGACGGTCCTGTCTCCCTTCCTGTTCACGCTCTTCACCTCTGACTTCAGATACTGCTCACAGTCCTGCCACCTGCAGAAGTTTTCGGACGACTCTGCCATTGTGGGCTGTATCAGCAGGGGTCAGGAGGATGAGTACAGGAGAGTGGTAGACAGCTTTGTGGAATGGTGTGACCTAAATCAACTGCAGCTCAACATCACAAAGACCAAGGAGCTATGTGGTGGACTTTAGGAAAAAAAGGACCCATCCTAAACCAGTCAGCATCAGGACAGAGGTGGACATCGTTGAGGACTACAAGTACCTTGGCGTCCACTTAGACAATAAAATGGACTGGTTTAAGAACACACAGGCTCTGTACAAGAAGGGTCAGAGCCGCCTGTTTTTTCTCAGGAGACTCAGATCCTTCAACGTCTGCAGAACCATGCTGCAGATGTTAAATGGTAAATGGACTTGCATTTATATAGCGCTTTTCTAATCTTCCCACCACTCAAAGTGCTTTACACTACATGTCAGCATTCACCCATTCACACACACATTCATACACTGATGGCAGAGGCTGCTAAGGTGCCAACTTTGCCCATCAGGATGTAATCTAAATAGTCATTCACACACCGATGGCTATGCATTCGGGAGCAATTTGGGGTTAAGTGTCTTGCTCAAGGACACATTGACATGTGACCCGGAGCAGCCGGGGATCGAACCGTCGACCTTCTGATTGGTGAACGATCTGCTCTACCCTCTGAGCCACAGCCGCCCCAATGTTCTATCACTCGGTGGTGGCCAGTGTCATCTTCTACGCTGTAGTGTGCTGGGGCAGCAGGGTGAAGGCAGCCGACGCTAATAGACTCAATAAGCTCATCAGGAAAGCAGGTTCTGTCCTGGGAGTGGAACTGGAGTCTTTGGTGGAGGTGTCGGAGAGGAGGATGCTGAGGAAACTACTCAGTATTAGGGACAACGCCTCTCATCCCCTGCACGCCACACTGGAGTCATACCAGAGCACCTTCAGCCGTAGACTGCATGAGACCACCGAGGTGCACCACAGAACACCACAGGAGGTCTTTCCTACCAGTGGCCATCAGATTATATAACTCCTCCCCCTTCTGCAGGAAGGATAACTGAAAACACCGGACACTGAGAACAATAATAATATCAATATCATGTGCAATACTAGTTTCTCCATTCTCATGTGAAATATCACTGTTCATTGTGTGCAATATTCATGTCCATCATGTGCAATATTACTTCTTTTCTGTTTTTTTAGCTTACTTTACCTTTTTTATTTCACTTATCTTATCTTATTTACTAATTTTACTAAATGTATCTTACTTAATTGTTATTCTATTAGGCACTGGTGCTAGAAAGAGTACTTTTTACTTTTTATTTTATACACTTGTATTTTATACACTTGAACTTGTTGTAATTTGTTGTAATTTTGAGCAATCTCTGGCACAAGAATTTCCTTCGGGATTAATAAAGTTCTATCTTATCTTATCTTATCTTATCTTATCTTATCTTATCTTTTATAGTTATTTTAGGGAGTGAGTATATTGGATTGTTACTGATTGCGAAACCCTCTGGGACAAACTGGCGATTTTTGACTATTTAAATAAACTTGACTTGACAAGTATCTCATGGTGATGGCATTCACAGATACAGTAAGTGGTGACTTCCTGCTTTTTTGGGCTTTGGAAAGGAGTCTAAAGCTTGCACAGGCAGCCATGGGGTTGATTATCTTGCAGCTCCATGGCCACGCTCCATACGGAAACATCACGGTGTCTCTTCTTTGTGTGGTGTTGCGAGGCAGCAGGATCCTGGCACGGCCTGTAGACTTCCACTGTGAGCTTTTTATGGTCAGCTTGAATGGTGCACTGATGAAAAATGGAGATCACTTCAGGCCCCACTGTTCTTGTCAGATTTTGCTCTTGGGAACCACATTTATTAAAAAAAGTTTTTTTATGTCTTGTGACCCAGACGGATTTTTGTGCCAATTTCTATGCTAATCTGGGAAAATGCATCCGTATTCTTTCACGATGCAAAGCAACCTGTTCATTCCAGGTACTACTTTATTCAGATATTCTTACATTGACTTCATTGAAGTAAGGAGCTCAGAACTTATACATGTCTGTTTGCTGTTTTTTGATCAGATATACCTCAAGGACGTTTTGAGATGAAACATTTGCATTCCTCCCTTACCATCCTACAACTCTCAGTCCCATATTGTATTAACCCTTGTAACCTTCTCTGTGTCTGCCCCTGTTACGGGAGTCTCTTGTGTGCTTGCAGAGGCTTCCCATCTCTCCTCTGAGATGCAAGGAAAGCACAAAACACGATTGAACATTCATCCTCACATGTATACATCGATGTACATACATGCGGGTGCACACAGAAATATGGGGGGACATGAAGCGTAGACCTTGCTCGGGCTAGATCATTAATGCAGCCTCACAGAATCCGGCCAGATCCAATGTTCAGCACAGCACACACCTAGAATTGTCTGTACATGTCTGTCAGACTTTCATCACCTGCCGCCGCGTCTAGAGTTTGTACTTGTTCTTCCGCTCTTATCCTTCCCTGAAATCCCAGTCAATATGTTTGTTCTGGGAGAATGTGTGGGAGGCAGGGAGAGTAAAAGGGTGAGAAAGAATGTTTGATTAAAAGGCTGTATTGACAGATTTGAGTCATCAGGAACAAATCTCTATTGCGTGGCTCAATATGATGGTCATCAAGCTCAGAGGAGGGCGTAAGCATGTGTTCGTGGGTATATGAGTACATCATGAGTGTTTATGTGGGCGTGTGGTTTGATATATGTTGGTAAGTGGTGGAGTATTTCTGTCATACTGCGACTCTGCCTGCAGTGAAAGCAGATAGTGTCCTGTGGTTAAATCATTTTACTCAGTGGAGAGTATTGGAAGAAACACTAAAGCTAGAGTGAAAGGTCCAGTGTGTAGGATTTAGGTCTCTATTAGCAGAAATGGAATATAATATTCATAGCAATGTTTTCATGAGTGTATAATCACCTGCAACTAAGAATTGTGTTCTCCTTAGCTTAGAATGAGCCCTTCATATCTACATAGGGAGCGGGTCCTCTTCACGGAGTCCACCATGTTGCACCGCCATGTTTCTAGAGTAGCCCAGAAGGGACAAACCGAACACTGGCTGTAGAGAAAGCCTTTCGTGTTATTATGTTAATTTTGAAGCGTACGTGTCTTAAAAAAGGCGGTTGCTAACAAGTGGCTAAATGAGATAAAAGGTCATCACGCCGACTCGTCCACCTTTACAACCTCGCTGTGTATACTCACGCTCATGCATCCGTGGTGTATTTCGTTTATAGCTTAACGTTAGCTTTTTACTTCTGCCGATTGCATTCACACTTCAAAAATCATTTTGTGGAGATTATTTTACGGAAGAAAACGTGTAAGTATCATTCAACGCTTGTTTGCCACAGAGCTTATTTTCTGCAATAATCCAAAACCCAATGGAAAAATCCCATTGGCTTTTTGTCGAGGGAACCAGGAAATTCTAACTTTTGGGTAGGTCTACAAAAATATATCTTTCCTTCACCACTACTGTATATTGAAGTGGAAAAAGATTTCAGGAGATTATTTCAGGCAGTGTAAACCAAAAACTCAAGTGGCCAGCAACCTACACAAATGTTCATGTTCATACATATTATATATTACAAGTGCTTTCTAAAAGCCCCCTTCCACTGAGGAACTTTTCCAGAAAACTAGGAACCTTTTTAGGAGCTCAGGAGCTTAACTTGTGTTTCAATCAGAAGAATCAGAAGGTTCAGGGTCTACATTTGTGTCTGGACAACAGAAGCAGTCCGTGCTCCAGGTGTAGTACTTTCCTATGACCCGATAATGTCGGAGTTTGCTGTACTGAGTGTCGCTGATTGAACAGCCACAGGGCTGTTACAACTTGTGTACAGTTGACTGTACACAGCTGGTTAGCTTAGCTTAGCACAAAGACTGGAAACAGCTTTGAACAGAGCCAGGCTAGCTGATTCCCCCTAAAAACAAACACGCCAACCAGTAACTCTAAAGCTCATTAACCATTATGCTATGTCTTGTTTGTTTAATCTATACAAAAACCAAAGCAATAAAAATGACACGTTGTGGTTTTACGGGGGTTATGCGCCCAACTATTTCTTGGCCCAGGATGGAACCCGGGATCTTCTTACTGTGAGGCAAAAGCACTAACTACTGCACCACCGTACCACCCTAAGAAATAGTTTGGCACATAATTCCCATAAAACCACAAATTGTCGTGTTTACACTATGATTTTTGTAGCTACTTTTCACTAGGTGTTGGCATCTGGTGCTTTAAGTCTCCCTTACCACCTCTGTATGTCTCCTTTGCAACATCCATTCAAATATTGCTGTTGCGCAACAGTAAACTGCAAAGTATGATATACAGTGTCTCTTGTTTTGCTGTGAGTGAAAATTGCATCTCAAACAAAGTGGCTGCCGTTATTTGTCTAATTGACAGTGGAAACAAACAGGAATACAAAAAAGGGACTTTTAGGACAATCTGATTTAAAAGGGGACTGAAATGGTGCATGTGTGTTACAAAATATATTGATACAGACTTGGGTGTGGTGTGTCCCTGGTGCCCATGCATGAATAACAATTGTCTTACTTTTGTGTGGGTAGATATTTTACACGCTCTAGAGACGTGATGTGTGTTTGTGTGTGTGTGTGTGTTAGTGTATGTAAGGGAGCTAAAGAGAGATGTGATTCAATCTTGACAAGTAAAGGCAGTTAAGCAGCCAGGGCACACATGAAGAGAGAGAAGGTGTCTGACCGGGGAGGGTGATGTGAAAGTGAGGACGAAGGGAGCTGAAAATGTCACAGTGAAGAAGAAAGACTGTTTAGGCATTGAGGGATGAGAAGAGAAATGCAATCTGGGCCCAGACAGAGGTGTAACAGACCAATTTGTTTGCGGTGTAATGGAGAGAAGATGGGTTGGTCTGGGTGATAAGTTGGCCAGGTCTGAGCCAGGCTGGACTGGGAGGATAAGAGGGGTTCTGAGGTCTGTGTGGAAAACATTCAGATAGACAAATATGAGGTGCAGCTGGGAAAGAAAGGTGAAGTTAACAGGAACAAAAAGGTGTATAGATGTGATATTTCAGCAATATAAAGCAGACGGCTTCGTTACAGAGCTGTTGTTCAGTCTTTGGGGGGAAGTTCAAGTCGAATCTCAAAGAATTCAATACAAGTCTTATAGCCTCAAGTCAAGTCACATACAGGTCCAGAAACCGCCATCTGTGGATATATTGCAGTATATCCACAGATAAACTGTATAGGCATAATGGTTTGGTGCATTGCCAATCAGATTCAAAGGCAGAGACCTAATGTGGACACATAACAAACATTTGCTATATACGGTACAATGCTCATTTTGTCCAAAATGACGGGTCTCAATTGTTACCCATCACATTAACCAGACATGTATCTATAGGCTTATGTATCTATAGGCTTATGTACTACGACGAGCAAACACACAAACCTGAATTTGACTAGTTTCGTATTTTTGAGCTATAGGAGTACGTATGTAACAGATTGTCATTCCAAGAATTTTCTTTGGATTGTGCAAAACAGCAGATGAACATATATTATTTTCTCATCAAGTCAGAGCTGATCTGGAGTCTGCCGTCCAGCTTCCGTCTATGAGAGCCGGCTGTCAATCACTCGCGAACTCCGACCAAACGGTCAAACTAGGCAGCGCTTATCAAATATGAATCAATGTTCTGTGACTGTGGTGCCTCTATCTCGCCTCAAATATTTTGAGAATCATCTTGTAGTATACTGTTTAGCTGTAAAATGAGAGAGTTTGTGAGCTGGCTGCCATGTTTAGATCTGTTGAGGAAATACCAAGCACCGCCCACCAGCCGGAGCACAGCCAATAGGAACGCATTCTCTCTGAAATGACCTTTAGATTTTTTAAAGCCTGAAAACAGAGCTATGAGGAGGTGTAGAAGTCTAGTTTTCTCTCAGAACACTTGAATTACAATATGCTGAGAGGTTATTATGGAATTTTTGCCCAATGATGTCATAAAATGTTGCCTACTGAAGCTCTAAAACAGATTATAAACCTCATCAGGTGCTCATCCTGATCAGATACATTTTATCTGAATAGGCAGCACGATCAGATTAAACATCCAGTCTGACCTGGGAATGCTTTGGGATAATCCCAAGACTATAAAATTATTAAAATTCTGTAGTTAATAGACCTACTCAAGGTCTTACTGCTGCTGTCTTATTCAGCTTTTATTGCCCCAGTATGTTACTGGGTCAAAATGGGTGTTTTTGCTTCAAACATCACCATGAATTGTGTGACTTACAAGAAGTCTTCAGGCAGTCAAGTCTCAAAGAAGTCAAGTGTCCTTGCAAACAAGTTTCTCAGCACATTTAAAATTGTTTAACTGAAACATGCTTATTTTCTTTGCAGCAGTGCAAATGTACACTAGTGCTTGGAAGAGGTCTGAAAGCATAAAGAAAAGAAGCAGTATTTTCTTGATCCTAAATATGACAGATGTTTTGTGTTCAAATAAATAGAAATGTTTGGAATTCCAAGTGTCAGTTTTCTGTAGCAAGGCTCAGCTTTTGTTATATTTGGATACAGCTATGGGCTTTTCCAGGAGTACTGCTAGGGGCAAACTAGATTGGCAGCTGGTGTTACTGGAAAGAGCAGGAGAGTAGGAGCAAAGGGTCAGGCCAAGAGGTCAGGAGTTGACCCACCAGGAGAGGACGAAGGGAAGAGGAATGGAGGGGAAGAGGAAAGTGATATGGGAGGAAGGGACCTGGAGCACTGACACATGGAGATGGAGGAGAGAATGTGGAGGGAAGGAGGAGAGGATGAGGGCAGAAAGGTGACACGCTCAGACAGAGGGAGAGAGAGAAGGATGGGGGAAAGATGGAGAAAAGGATGAGGGGAGTAGGGGATGCTGCTGATCCACCGGTATGACCTTGCAGACAGTCTGCGGTCACAGCTTGTGTGTGTACATGTGAGACCGCTCAAATGCTTGTATGTGTGTTTATGTGTGTGTTTTAGAGCGAGAATCTAAGTGAGTATTTTTATTTCCAGCATGAGCAGGCTGTGCTTTATTTGCCAAGCAGGGTCAGGGCAGCACGAACACACACAAACAAGTCCATCCGTTACACCACAGAGAAATGTCTCATCTCTCTAATCTCAACTACAATCAACAAATCAATGGCCAAAACATTCTGCTTGGATGATTGGTCAAAGTGTCTGTGAAAGGGCTCGACTATGTTTCTACTGTAAAACTACCACTTTCTTTGATAGGCTGTAAAAGAAAGAAACAAACTTGTTTGCTGGTCTGACTTCCCATGCTCAGGGGCAGGTTCATAAAAGGATTGCACGGCTTTGTGGCTGCTAAACCTGCACAAATAAGACAAAAAGAAACCGTGTAATTCTGAAAGCACCCGCAAAGGGTGAAATGCACCCATAACAGCGCTGTCAACTAAAAAGGGTCTCGGTGCTCCTGTACTATTTGCACGTATTTAAATGAGGTAATATGCTTACATTTGGTGCAAAATTGACCCATTTCTATGCAAATGAGCCTAATTGCAAAAACTTGAAATTATTAGCGTCTTCAGAGATTTGGTGAAGCACATTTATAAGGGGAGTCACGCCCAGACTTTCCAGTGATCATGGCATATTAACTCCCAAATACGGTTTCTCTCTGTAATATTTTAATTCCTTGCCTGAAGTTTAGAGGAATGTCTCTGCAACTCGTCGGTCACCTACTGTGTTCTTGGCGCAAAGGCAACATTTATACTTTGCCACATGGATAATTGCAATCAGATGCAAAAAAAGGGCGGATTGCACTCAGCTGCAAAAATGTATGGGCGTGTTTGCGATGTATTATCATTAGCTCAATATCTTTTGTGAATCGGACTTTGAGACAGGGCAGAGAATGTTTGCAAGTGTTGCACAATTCATGGTGCTATTCAACAGCTACAATCCATTCTTTGTAAATCCGCCCGTCAGTGTTATGTGTGTGCATGCAGAAGAAGTTATGTTGTTATCTTTGAATTCAGCTCATACCTATTTAAAACTGTTTGAAATTTAGCAGCACTGGGCTTATTTTCTGGTGTAATCTTGTTCTGGAAAGAGGTCTGAAAGCACATAGAAAAGAAGCAGAACCGTCTCTCTCTGGTGGGGATAGTTTTCTTTTTGTTATATTCGATTTGCAGCTACTCTGTTGGCTTTTCTGCATTTGTAGAAACTCTAAACTCTCAGGTTTCAGGTAGAGTCTCTCTCCTCTGTGTAGTTCATTATTCATGGTTTCATCAACCAGCAGTCATCACACAAAGATGAACATTAGACACAAGCCAGAATTCTACCCACTAAATATAAATGTTTGATTACGCATCGTAACCCTAGTTATATGAACACAGGATCTGACAAGATGAATGGCCAAGCTTAAAGAGTACAGTCAGTAAAATGGTGTACAGTGAAGATAAATTAAATTCATAGAAATAAGTTTATAGTTTACACAACTAAAAGAGAGGACAGTAGAAAAATATAATTTCTGACATAATTGCTTTTACCTGCCCCAGAAACCAATGGGTATTGATGTATTGTTGTTAAGTTCATGTTTTTCTACAGTTAAACCTGCAGTAGGCAGAATGTTTTTGGTATCATTGGGCAAAAATTCCATAATAACCTTTCAGCATATTGTAATTCGAGAGATAACTAAACTTCTGCACCTCCTCATGGCTCTGTTTTCAGGCTTTAGAATATCTAGCCCGTGATGGGAAACTTTGGCCAATCACAGGTCATTTCAGAGAGAGAGCGTTCCTATTGGCTGTTCATTCAACAGGCAGCTGTCAATCACTCGCAAACTCGGATCAAGCGGTCAAACTAGGGAGCGCTGATCAAATGTGAATTATACCGGAGGACACAGAGGAACATTATTCTTTTCAGATTACCTGTCTCATGCACTACTGTCAGGATATAGTGACCATTTTATAAAAATAACTTTTTAAAATCATATTTGCTTCAATTCTACCCACTGGATGGTCATCACTGTATACCTGTTATCAAGTCATTAATAAAGGGTTATGGTTTAAGCTGTTAAAGATGCTGTTGTAAATGTTAATAAGTTGTTAATAAATGGATTTTGCTCAAGATGCTTTTGCAAAACATAAGTGGTTGCACAATCCATTGGAGGGGTCTTCCTGAAACATGACAGGGATAGATAGAAGGACAAAGCAAAGTACGGTGAGGAGGTTATACACCATTCGAATAGATTTCTCTCAACCTGGCAACCCAAAACTTGTCCCTACTACGGATCTATGAAGCATTAACAATTATGAACAACACTAATAACTAAGGCTGTAATGGTTCATGCCAAACCATGACGGTACGGGGGTCACGGTCACAGTCAGAGTGCACGGTATGTAAATTGCTCACGAGTTCCAACCCAAACTTTTAGCTCTACGCCGCTAACAACATTTAGCACAACAAGGTGATTGGCATGTAAGTCAGGATGGCGAGAATGAAACACCAGAGCTGGAAGACCCATATGTGGGTTCCTGGTCAGCTACAACAGCAACGGAGAGAGAGTTGTGTATGCGCCAAGGACGATGTGTCGGTGTTGCCCCACCGTTGTAGGGTATGTGAATGGTAACACATTGAACATGCCAATGCACATTCAACGGAATCACCCAGTTGTGCCAATCGAGGACGAGAAAAAGCAACCTGTATTTTCAATTTCATAGCATAAGAGATGCCTTTCAGTTTTATAGCCTATTCGAAATGTTGCTTATTTTTATAATGAAAATAGTTTACCAAAGTTGACAGTGGGCAGAATGCTGCCTCAGCTTCCAGGAAGAGAATACTGTATAAGGGACCCTTATATATTTGATGTTTTTTCCCACCGTACCAAACTCGTGACTCCTAAATCGGGGTATGAACAGAACCGTGACTTCTGTGTACCATTACACCCCTAGCCTACTAATTAAACCGTATAAGCTTTTTTACAAAGTATGCACTATCAGAAAGTGGTACTCATACAATATATGTATTTTTAGCTGAAATCACATAGCCAAACTCCTGGTCTACAAAACTTCACAGAAAAGCAACCCACCAAGCTGGTATGCTGCCTTATATTTGAGCAGGATTAAAGATAAAAGGGGATTCCCGCTTCTCCCCTTTTTGTCTCTGCTTAAAAAACAGGGAAATTCCTCTTTAACCAAAATCTAATTCTATGGTTGCAGTTGACTTATAATTATTCAAAACCAACATTAAAATAATCACGTAGTCTTGTTAACATTTACTATGAGACATAACTTTTCTTCAATTCCTTGTCTAAAATCTTTTTGATCTGTCGGTGTGTGAAAAATGTTGGTGATTGTTGCTAACTCTTGTATCTGCAGTGTTAAGTATCAAAATATTGCCTATGCATCAAGGCCACTGCCACGGTGCCACATATCGACCATTGTTTGATTGATGACGGTGGCTATCTCTGCTGCAATCATCTCTCATCCTCTGGTAATCACGGCCTCACTTGCCCATCTGTCTGCTCTACTTTCAAATCACACCATCTACCTGCCAACCTGTCTGCAACCAGAGCCCAGTAATGATCCGGTCTGCCCTTGTTTCTTGGTGTAAAAATAGTCAGATACATAATTAACATCATCGCTCATAACAGCTCCAATAACTGACTGTCTTGGGGGGGATGAAGGATGAGGGTTCGGCTCATCTGAAGGCAGAATGTTGTTAGTCCAAAAACTACTCAATCATCCCGTCTTTACACTTCCTGCATGGCAATTGGAAGGTTGCCAAACACTGCTGCAGTTCTTTATTTGCACTCAATTTAGATGGTTTGGCGCCAGGCTGTTGTGTGTGTGTGTATGTGTGTGTATGTACTGTGTCTCTAGTCTCTTCTGTCTCCCTTATCGCTCTCTTATTCACTCCTTTTCTGTCTTACTCTCCCTATTTCCTCTGCCATTTGTCTGTCTTCTGCCATCTATTTTCTGTTTCTCTTCCAACTGTGGTTTCACTCATCTCTTTTTCTTTGTCTTCTAAAACTCCCTACCTCCTCTCCCCTCTTCATCACTCTCCCTCCCTCTCTTTGTCTCTCGTGTCATCTCCTCCTTCTGTCTCTTGACTCATAGTTTTACTTGACAATCTTTGCTGGCCGTTAGTCTGCCTAGGTTGAAGGGTGATGGAGTTCACTGTGCTTTAACAGAGCCAGGTCCTCACTGTAGAGGCTGTCTCGTCTGGTTTCCACACACCAGGCTAAAGCGGCTAGCTCAGGACGTGCTCATTATTTGCCACACAGCCAGTGGTGGCCTACACACCGAGCACACACACACACACACACACACAGCTGTGTGGTCAGCAGGCTTGCAAAAGTAAACTAATAGTTAGTTGCCAGTCTTTACTGACTTCTCCTTTCTTTTGCAAAGAATACATCTGAAGGCTTCAACTTCTTATTGATGCTGTGAAAGTTGAGATTCACTGCGAATTTCTGCTTGAACTTTTGTCACTGTAGCAGGGTTCATATCCCAAATGTAATGTGGGTCTCACTGCGCTTCTCAGGTGAATAGACAGGCAGACGTGAGCGCTTGTCTGCCTCGAAAGATGGAGACGGCCTCTGTGCTCTACTGTTTTCTGTCGGTACAACTGTATTTTATTAAAATATATCTTATTTATAGGCTACATGATCTACAGACTATCAGACTAGGCACGCAAAGTGCATTATTATCATATTGTCAGAGATGTGTCTGTGTTTTTGTTCCGCTGCTTTGCACGGAGCTGACATCCACCCACCCGCTCTCTCTCCTCCCCGGCTCTCTGAAGCTCTGTACCCCGCTGTTGTCTGGCAAAGGCAGCGGTGCCGGCTGCCCGGAGGTCCCCGGGGACCGCCGGTACAATAACCTTATATTTTGATGTTAATAAAATGTACCCAAATTCACAAATATGTAGGATATTACTACTGACATTCCTGTAATATTACGTCACAACGTCTGCTGTATTAGCCATGTATGTGTACTACGTGTTTATTTGAATATAGAGCAGGTAAGTGAGATCGGATCACAAGTGGTCACTCAAAACGCATGTGGAGACGTTTTCTAATGTCAGGTGTGAACAGACCTACTTAGAGCTGTCCACTTGTGTTAGGATCACTTAGGACGCATGTTAATACCAGGTCTGAACAGGGCCTGTGTGTACCTTTAGATCCTTTGAGGGACATAGACCATCTAGGGCAGACCTGGGCATTATACGGCCCATGGGAACCGGCCCTCGTGATGGTTCTGCCTGGCCCGGGAGGTCTCAGACAAACCACACAATTTTACTTACGAAGCTAAGAAAACAGTAAAGAAAATAGCTATTATTTTGAAACGCTCGGGTATTGTTAATGTGCTTTTTCCTGTCACACTTGACATTGACGTAAATTGATGTGAGTGATGTTTGAAGTAGCGTCACCTGCTGAGGTGGCATGTCTATAATAAGTCATGGTCTGCGAAGTATTTTTTCGCGGAGGTTGGCAGTAAAGCTGTGTAATTAGTTTGCAATGAACATGTGGCTGTATTTAAAGACTACAACTTGAGCCGTCACTTCGAGACAAAACATGCAAAAAAATACAGAAATCTATCTGGAGATGAGAAGGTGAGGACAGCCGAGGGATTGCTCAAGCTACAAAAGCAGCACAAAGCTGCATGCAACGAAAGAAGGAAATGTAGGTATCAATGTTAATCCATCCATTATTTGTAACCACTTATCCCATTCGGGGTCGCGGGGGGCTGGAGCCAGCTGACCCAGCTGACATTGGGCGAAGGCGGGGTACACCCTGGCCAGACTATCACAGGACTGACACATAGAGACAGACAACCATTCACGCTCACATTCACACCTACGGGCAATTTAGAGTCAACAATTAACCTAACCTGCATGTCTTTGGACTGTGGGAGGAAACCGGAGAACCCGGAGAAAACCGCTGGGATAGCTGTTCAGATGTCCTGTGTCCACAACCTGGTCGCTGAATTCCGAGCCAGCTAAATCCCCCACACCAACCCAGGCAGGCTGCAAAAAAAGGAGGAAAGTGTTGCTGTTCGAGGAGAGCTGGAAGCTGATGGTTGAGTACACATCACCCGAGACCAGTCAGAGATCATCAGGGACATTAAAGACCATCGGATTCAGAGTCAGCTCCTCCACAGTAAAAGTCCCTCCTGTCCTGTAAAAATGACAACCCTGGAAGAGCTACAGGAAGAGGTAGTAGGAGAGTTGCACACCCTTACTTAGACAATTTACTGGAAATCTCTGATTTTCTCCATCTATCAAGCATACCAAGTAGAGCAGATGTTAAAGGGAAGTCACACATATCATTTGTGACTCATATTATGAAGTACCTTGACAGAGAGGAAGTGGCAGAGCTAGAAGATGAGGGCATCTCGGAATTGTTGCTACTGAAAGACCAAATTGCAGAGATGGGTAGAGGCATCGATAACGAAACAGAACAAACTGAACATGAGAGAGAAACTGAGAAAATAAGAACAGTAAATCGACAACAAGAGCTGGAAATTGAGCAGACTACAGCTAATGCCACTGTTAAAGACATTCTGCACCAGCCCCACACCACTGTCAGCCCTGACATGAGCATGCAACCCTCACCCAGTGCTCAGTCAAACTCATACTGGCGCAAAGACTTCAAGATCTCTGGTCAAATAGGCGAACCAGGCCAGAGAGATAAATTGACATTTTCCAGCCCTGCTCATCAGATTGAGAATGGACTAAACAGAGGTTATCCTGAGATAGAAATAGTAGATGCAGTAATCAGGTCTATCTCCCCAGGTTCACAGCTACGCAGCTACTTGGAAGGAAAACCCCACCTAACTCTTCCCACACTCAGGAGCATCCTGCGCTCTCACTTCCAAGAAAAGAGCGCCACAGAGCTTTACAAGCAGCTAGCTTCAGAAGCACAGCATAGCAAAGAGGCCCCGCAAAGCTTCCTAATGTGAGTCTTAGATCTAAGGCAGAAAGTATTGTTTGCGTCCCAAGAGTCAGAATCAGGGCTTAAGTATGAGCCCGCTCTAGTTCAGCGCATGTGTTTACACACGGTACTTACTGGTCTCCAGAATGACAGTGTCAGGATAGATATGCAGCCCCTTCTGCTAGATACTGAGACCTCAGATGACCTTTTGTTAGAGAAGCTAAACTTTGCCTGTGCTAATGAGACAGAAAGAAGAAACAAAAAGAGGTTTAGTGCCCCACAGTCTGCTACCAGTGTGAGTGTAGTCCAGTCAGAAGATAAGCCATCTCCGAAATGCCCTGTGAAGGAAACCAAAGCGAAGGTACTCCCTGAGCTGTTAACAGAGTTAGCGGAACTTAAGACAGGTGTTGCTTCTCTAAAAGGTCTTAGTGCAGAGATAGCTCAGATTAAAGAGACATTACAGCAACCTATGTTTCAGTCACAGCTCTATGCCCCACCTTCAGTTAGGAGGCCAGGTAGGGAACCCCAGCCACCTGTTTCACAGCAGCAGTATTACCACAACCATGGCAGCTACAGCCAGCCCCAAGTGCCTGCTCCAATGCAGCCCCAGTATGCGCCTCATCTGCCCACCAACCGTTCTGCTCATGCTCCAAGGAGATGTTTTGCCTGCCAGCAGGATGGAGCAGATGAACGTTGCATGCATTGCTACCGATGTGGGAGTGGAGAAAATTTCCAGGCTGGATGTAAAATCAGAGGAGTGTTAACCAAGGCCAGCAAAAAGTCCCAGAAATGTGCGAATTGTGGCAGTGTAGGTTCACTGGAGAAACTAAAACAATGCTCATCCTGTAAAGAGACACTGTATTGTTCCAAAGCATGTCAAAACCAACATTGGAAGGAGCACAAGGGAAACTGCACTCCCCTGGCAAGTGACAGTGACAGTGAAAAACATTGCTGCAAAGAGACAAATGCCCATTATGTGCCACCCCTATTTCAAGTTGGCCACCCCCACAAAGTCACCTCGCTAGATGGCAGGAAGTGTCTTGTTGAATGTAACCTGAATGGCCACCAACTTCAAGCTCTTTGGGACACAGTCTCTCAGGTGTCAGTCATTGATGAGCGATGGAAAGAGCAATACTTACCAAACGCAAGGCTGAGAGAAGTGTCAGAAATCCTGTACTTACCTGATGATCTGACATTGACTGCAGCAAATGGAACTGAAATGCCTTACAGTTCCAGGGTTGAGACAACCTCCCAGCTAGGCTCTGAAATCGACCAAACAAAAGAACTGATCATTTCAGTGCTGGTGATGAAAGGCTTCCACCTGTCTCATCCCTTCATAGGATTTAATGTTATTGAGCACATCCTGGCAAAGACTGAAAAGATTAAACAGTACAGTGCAGTGAAAAAAGCTTTCCTAAGTCTCAAAAGAAACAAGGTAAGAGCTTTTATACAGTCTGAAGGCGCAGAACAGATAGATGAGTACGCAGTGAAAACTAAGAAAGAGAAGGTTGCAGTACCAAAGCACAGTAGCATTCAGATTGAGTGTTGTGTCGCTGCCCAGCACTTTAAAGTGGACATGACCATGCTATTTCAGCCAGACCTGAACCCTCAGTGGCCAGATGGTCTTGAGTTCTATGACACACTAGTCAGAGTCAAAAAAGGTTTTTTCCCAGTTATCATCCTTGATGTCTCTAACCCAACTGACCATGACATTGTTTTGCTAGGGCGCACTGTAATCGGCACAGTACAAACCATTATGACCGTGTTGCCCTCCCAGATCTTTGAAAAAGCTGCAACACCAGTCACGGTGAGTCATGCCAGCGTTAATACCCCATGTAATGCTAGTGAACAGTGGGATCCAACAGTAGATTTAAGTCACCTGAATGAAGACCAGAGGCAGGTAGTTAGACAGATGCTTAGAGAAGAGTGTCATTCTTTCTCAAGATCAGACAATGATATCGGCTGCATTGAAAGACTGCAAATGACCATCTCTCTCAAAGACCTCGAACCAGTCAAACGCACATACACGTCAGTGCCTAGGCCACTGTACAAGGAGATGAAGGGCTACCTCCATGATCTGATAGCACAGGGCTGGGTCAGGAAGTCAAGTTCTTCATACTCTTCACCTGTTGTGTGCGTTCCAAAAAAAGATGGCACCATTCGGTTGTGTATAGACTACAGGGACCTGAACAGAAAGACCCATCCCGACCGCCAGCCTATCCCTCGGTTCCAAGACATCATGGACAGTCTAGGTGGTAATTCCTGGTTCTCCCTCCTGGACCAGGGAAAAGCTTATCACCAGGGATTCATCACTGAGGAAAGCAGACCACTGACAGCGTTTGTTACCCCATGGGGACTTTATGAGTGGATACGCATGCTGTTTGGCCTCACGAATGCTCCTGCAGCTTTTCAATGTTGTATGGAGGAATGTTTGGAAGGGCTTCGGGATAACATCTGCATTCCTTATCTGGACGACACACTGGTTTCAGTAACACCTTCGACAGTCATGTGAGTGATACGCGGAAAGTGCTGCAACGCCTCAGAGATTATGGCATCAAACTCAAGCCAAGTAAGTGTGATCTTTTTAAATCTGAGGTCCAATATTTGGGCAGAATAGTCTCTTCAGAGGGCAGCAGAGTTGACCCAGCTGATTTTGAAGCAGTTAGAGCATTGAAAGACATCAGACCCCAGAATGTTGGCCAGCTCAGAAAAATGCTTGGTTTACTCAGCTACTACAGACAGTACATCAAATACTTCTCCAGGAAAGCCAGCTGTCTGTATGACAATCCTGTGGACTGATGAGCACCAGCAGGCACTTGAACAGCTGATTGACTGTTTGCTCCACCCACCAGTGTTAGGTTTCCCTGATTTCACTCAGCCATTCATTGTACACACTGATGCATCACACCAAGGCTTGGGAGCAGTACTGTATCAAAAGCAAGATGGCAAGCTTAGGGTCATCGCCTATGGCCCTCGCTCATTAACAGCGGCTGAGAAGAACTATCACTACCATGCAGGCAAGCTAGAATTTCTAGCTCTAAAATGGGGGATCCCTGACAAGTTCCGCGATTATTTTTATTATGCTCCAACCTTCACTGTGTACAGCGACAACAATCCCCTCACCTACATTCTGTCTGTCCAGTGAAACTGAGAGTTGGAGTGCCAGTCTCTACTGTGCCGCCGGCACAGCCTCTTGGTGGAGAACAGCTGGAGGAGCCCAGCACACCTGTTGAAAACCTGCCTGTTGAGGAGATAAACTTACCTGCTGAAGATCTGTCTGATGATCACTCACCAAATACCTCTCCTTCATCAAGTGCTGCTGCCGAAACCGAGGAGCCGATCTACCAGCTGCCACAAAGAGAGAGACACCCACCGAGACGCATCACCTATGATCAGCTTGGTATCCCTTCTTGCTACAGCATCCAACTGCCACCACAGCTGTTTCCTGTCTACCCTGCACCTGGATTGGTTCCATGGCTGCCACCGCTACAGCCATACTACTTTCAGCCACCCTGCATGTATGGACTCCAACAAGCGTGAGCCTACTGCGTTGACATGTTGGATTAGAACCACAAACTACTTGTAGACTGTTCATACAGACTATTGCCATCGACAATTCATGAACTGTTTTCACAGACTGTTGTCATGGACAATTTGCAAACTGCTCATATTGGTCATTGAAACTAATGGACTGTTGATCAAGAGCATGTGGAACAACTGGTTATGGACTGTTGTAAGACTGTTTATGGACTGTTTATACAGTTACCAGTCAACAAATATGGACTGTGAATATGGACTGTTGACAGTATGTGAACTGTCATCTTCAATGTCAAGTTCATCAAAGACTATTTAAAAGAGGAAAACATTTGATTTAATGTCCGGACGACATTTATTTTATAGAAGAGAGTGTGACAAGTTAAAAAAGGCTATTAGGTTATTACTGTTAATTCAAAAGCATAGTAAGTTCATAGTAGGCCAAGTAATGATGTTAAAATCTGTAATAAGGTTAAAAAGATCATACATTACATCATATATACAAGGATTGTCTAAAACAATCAAAAGTGGGTAAAATAGTTAAAACCTGTCATATGTTGTTTAAAAATGGTTAAAACATTATGATACATTGTTTACTTTATTCTTTATTGTTTAATGTAAGATGTAAAAGTGGTGATCTGTGATCTACAAGATGGTCTTAATCTAGGCTCCTGAGATCGATTATTTCTATCTCCACCCACATACCAGGGGAAGTCGCGGTATTTTCCTCATTAGAGTAAAGTTCTCACTGAGGAAACATCACTATCACTCTCGTGATTATTTCTCCCCATTTTCAGGGGCGTAACACAGTATGTTTTCTATAATTTAATCTAGTGATAAAATAGTGGTTACGTGTGACAGAATTTGTTTGGCCAAACAATCAACAATCTGGGTTTCTCATATGGCCCCCCAGGAAAAATAATTGCCCACCCCTGATCTAGGGAGCTCTTGTCTCCAATAATACATTTATATACTGCTGATATGCTTTGCCAGATGCATTTTGGAGGAAAAGCACTTGATGCCTGCATCGCTTTCACAGTGTTTTTTTTCAATTCCAGGAACTGTGAGATCCTTTACACAGAGGTCACAGGGAGGAGGTCAGGGTGAATGGTTGGGCATACAAAGTGAAGCACAATGTTGACACCAGAGACTAGGATTTGTTTCCTGCATCCCACGTTTTATTAGTTTACAACCCAATCTCATGTGAAGGCGTATAAATACCACGACATTACAAGGACATTCCAGTGTCATGAGGACGCATTTTAGGCTTTTCACGTGTCATTTGTACGCTGCTTTTGTCTTGTAATTTGTACGCCACGCAACAAAACTACAGTAATATCCGCAGTCAGGTTTAGGCAACAAAACCATTCACTTGGGTTTAGGCAACAAAACCACTTTGTTAGGTTTGGAAAAACACCATGGTTGGGCTTAAATAAGTACATAAGCCAAGTAAAATACGTATGGAAACAACGTAACGTAAGTACGAAAAACACGTAACATACGTCACCAAAAAAACACGACACCAACATCACTTAAAAAAAAAATACCAGTCTTGAACACCGGAAACCTGGTTGAAAGTCCTGTGTTTGTTGGACCCATTCACCTCCCCTCACTGTCACCATAAGCAGTCTGTAGTAGTGCATGAGACAGGTAATATGAAAAAAAATCATGTGCCTCTGTGTCCTCCGGTATCCGGAGCCTGCCATCTCTGAGCAGCTGTCAATCACTCGCAAACTCCGATCAAACCGGCTCAAATGTTTTCAGAGACCTCTTGTAGCTGTAAAGTGAGAAAGTTTGTGACCTGGCATCCATGTTGAGAACAGTTGAGGAAATACCAAGCACCGCCCACCAGCCGGAGCACAGCCAATAGGAACGCTCAATAGGAATGTTCTCTCTGAAATTACCTGTAATTGGCCAAAGTCTCCCGTCACGGGCTAGATTTTTTAAAGCCTGAAAACAGAGCCATGAGGAGGTGCAAGTCTAGTTTTCTCTCAGAACACTTGAATTACAATATGCTGAAAAGTTATTATGGAATTTTTGCCCAATGATGCCAAAAACTTTCTGCCTACTGAAGCTTTAAGTGCTTAAGCATATCCATAACACTGTTAAACATACATCGGTTGCCAGATGAGAAATACATTGATAGGGAATGTTTTGCAGATACTTTCAGCCTGAACATTTTACTTCAGCATTTCTGTAACTCTGTTTGTTTACCCCCCGTTTCCAACACAATTGACTTGTCAGACTGGGCAGGGGATTCCAGTAAATCAGTGGTGTTTTCAGTCACTTGTTATAGATGTCTGAACTGAGCCCTGGGCCTGGCAAGACCTGCTGGCCCTTCAGTTGAATGGTTGCCTGTTTCCCTCCCTCTCTGTCTCTCTGCCTTTATGCTCCTCTGCCGAACCACCAGGGTCGACTCTGCCATCTGATAGTAGTCCAGTGAGTTCAGCAGAGATCCAGCTAGGAGAGAAACTTCCCAGAACAAAGAGTAGAGCAGTGACCTGGCATTCCATTGCTGAGGAGCCACTGCCAAGCTCACTGATTGAAACCTCCCCTCAGCCAGCTCCCCCTTCCCTCTATCCTTCTTCCCCCTACGCCACTCTCTCCCCCCTTACTCCACCCCACCTGACTGCCACAGGGACACAGAGAGGTATGGAGAGCCACTGAGCACGAGAGAGAAATAGAGTAGGCGAGCTCTCCATCAGAATGCGAGCGGTGCTTGACTCTCCCAAGCACACAAACAAACCTGTCTTCTGGAGAGTTTGGCACACATTGACCTGACCTTATGGTCTCAGGTTCATGTGCTCTTTGACAAACTGCAGCTCCAAAGTTTTCCTTCACCTCTTAAGTGCATGGCACAGAATATCAATAAGGATCAAGAGTGACATGCCATCAGACCCCCACTGAGAGTTTTTCTATGACGACAGAAGGGTCATAATGGAGAAATTAATGCATGCACTTCATAATTTCACTGTGCTGTTGTCACCTCTAATAACGATATTGTTATTAAAAACCACTTGAAGGCCATTTTTTAACGCACACTGGACTTGCATCCTTTTTTATCTGGAATGTATCAGTGCATCACATTCATAAGACCTCGGTCCCATTCAATACAGCTTTGTGACTGGTCTAATATACACTGGAGTTTTACTCTAGTTTCTTTTTCTGAATGCTGGTTTCTCCAGTTACAAGTCTGTCACCAGACAGAACTTTGATATTGGATGATTCTACAAAACCCCAGATTATATTTAATGATAACATTTTTTAACATTCAGTGCCAACGTTTTTTGAATAATGCATTTCTACTATTTCCAAGCATGGCAACTACAGTATGATTAAGTTCGGGGAAAGATTGTGGTTACAGCAAAAACAAAAAAGCCCCAAAAATGAGAATGACCTCCATACCCTTACTTTCTGCCTCGCTAAATAAAGGGCACACTCCTTCGGCACTGAATATTGGCATTGGACTTAAATTGCTTGTTGCAGAAGCATCCAATGTGCACATTGGGATTAGCATTAAACCTGCAGTAGGCTGGAAGTTTTGGCATCATTGGGCAAAAATTCCATAATAACCTTTCAGCATATTTTAATTCAAGTGCTCTGAGAGAAAACTAGACTTCTGCACCTCCTCATGGCTCTGTTTTCAGGCTTTAAAAAATCTAGCCCGTGACGGGAGACTTTGGCCAATCACAGGTCATTTCAGAGAGAGAGCGTTCCTATTGGCTGTTCATTCAACAGGCAGCTCTCAATCACTCGCTGTGCTCCGGCTGGTGGGCGGTGCTTGGTATTTTGTCAACTGATTTCTTCATTTTACAGCTAAACGATACACTACAAGATGTTTCTGAAAACATCTGAGGCAAGAAATAGGCATTACAGTAACAGAATATTGATTCATATTTGATCAGCGCTGCCTAGTTTGACCATTTGATCGGAGTTCGCAAGTGATTGACAGCTGCTCAGAGACGGCAGGCTCCGGACACCGGAGGACAGAGGCACATGATTTTTTTTCAGATTACCTGTCTCATGCACTACTGTCAGGATATAGTGACCGTTTTATAAAAATGTAATCATATTTGCTCCATTTCTACCCACTGCAGCTTTAAGGGGAAGCCAGAGCCCAACTTCTAAATGCAACCTTTATATCCTACCTGATAGAGCTCAACCGGTACTGCCAAATTAATTTTTTTTGTTATTGACCTCTACTTAACCAGGACACCGTATCCTCATAGATCGGTTTGTATGATTTCTTACGAAAGGTTATTCTTCATTTTTCATGTGTTTTCCTACAAATGTCCAGCAACACGTGACTCAATTTCTGCTCCAGTCTTTTCAAAATAAAACTACTTAGTTAGGTTTAGGAAAAGATCATGGTTTGGGTTAAAATAACTCCAGCAGTGATGTAACTTCAATACGGAAGTTACGTGACAAATTAATCAATGATGACTTCTGGTTTCACACGGGGTACGAACACCGGTCTCCTTGGCAAAAGTCCAGTGTCGTTTCACCCACCCTCCACCCTGACCTCCTACCTTTGTGTTGTTTGTCACTCTTTATACTTCCTGGTTCACGATAACGTGGATTACATACAAATTGATTTCATGGGATTTATATACGAATTACAGTGCATTACTTTTTCGTAGGTATAGCTCCGAACGGTGTATAAGAACAGCCTGACCGAGTACAACTGTACAACTGTACAGTACAACTGAAGCAAACTAAACCTGACATTATATTTTACAGTTAAAATAGACATGCTTACTTTCGTTAATGCCTGGCGCGCCCGTCTCTCTGGCTTGCTGTCTTTTCCACACAGAGCAACTCGACACCGACAGGAAGACACTTTGTTCTGAGGCAAATTGATGATTTTGGCCCAATATTACTCACAGCATGTCACCATGCACAGTCACAGAGACACAGAGACCAATTTCTCCCGCTAAAAATGCATTTTAATAACCTGGCAGTAGCCCAAAATTGAAAAGAACATCCAGAACCAGGGGCTCATCAGGCATGGGTAGAGTAGCAGAACTCTGAGATTGATGAGAACTAAGAGACTGGCAGTGTTTCTTGGAAATATTACATCAATCCTTCCCATGAGACACCGCAAAAATCTATTAAAATATGTCTAAATAATGTCTTTTTGTCACTTGCTCAGTGTCTCTCTTGAAGGTAGCCTACTCAGCATTTCCTTCCTGTGATGTTTTTTTCCCCTTGTAAATACATCCTAGATACTATAGGTCACAATAATAAGCGTCCCTGCAAAATTGTGTTGCAAAGGTAAAAAAAGGTCTACACAACATTCTCACTTAACACTGCTGGTCTTTCTTGTGAGTGTTTGGCATGAAAGTTTCATTTACGGCCATCAGCAGGAAAGGAAGTAGATGTGTGATATACACAAAAAGATAAATGTTGCAGGCATACATCCCAAACTTGGTCTTTAGTTGCTCCTATAGTTGGCTGGGTGTAGCAGATCGTTTTCATCAGGCTTTCTGTTGCAGTCAGATGGAAACAGGCTCTGCCTTTAATTAGAAAAGCAGTCTCTTCCAGAGAGGTGACACTGCTCTCTTTCACTGGAGAGGAAGTGCGGCATATGGATGCTAAGCTACAATACCTGCTGCAAATGTGTGTGGGTGTTCAGATGTGTTACAGTTTGTCTGTGGGTGTTTGTCAGTCTAACAAACAAAACCGTTTAAGACCATCTGCCTTGTTAATGGGGGAGCGTGGTGCCAGTAGATGCTTTGATAGCAACCTTTGAAACTACGGACATCTGTGTGTGGTGTGGTGTCTTTGCGTCTGTGTTTGAGTATGTGTGTGTGTGTGTGTGTTTGTTGGGAGAGATGGCTCCATCTGTTTGTATTGTTTCACTCCTTGATTGCGTCGCTTCCAGCAAACTTGTATTCTGGGACTGTTTTGAACACACACCCACGCATGCATACCTGCGAGGAAGCACACACACACACACACAGACACACACACACACACACACACAAACACACACACACACACGCGCAGATCCACAATGAGAACTGAGTGGTGAGTACAGAGTATATGCACAGATGTGTATTTGGGAAATAGAGTACAAATAGAAAACGTATGAAAGGCCAGTGATTGTTATTGTTCAAAAGAGTTTTTGTCTCTTCCAAACGGCTGAAAATTTGCGGATAATGGAACATTTTCTAAACTCCTTAATTACATGGGTTGCCCAGAGGACAAATGATTAACAATGAGGCTTAAGCATTTTTTGTTTATTTTCTCTAAATTGTTGCTTAATCTTCAAGCAAGATTTAACATTTTCAATTTACTCCTTTAATCTGTCACTTTCTCTCTTCCGAAGGGTTCACTTGTGCTACGCTATTGCTTGTTTTTGTGTGTGAGTGTGTGTGTATTGGGCTTCATGTCCTGTGATGTCAGTGTGTGCATGTGTGAAGTGGCTCCTGGGACCTGAGAGACATAAGGCAGAGACAGGGGCAAAAGGTTAATAAACACACACATATGCACATTCATACATGCACCGAAATGTTAAAACACTCAACAGACACCAGACGTATGCATTCATACGTCATTGTTTTAGTTGTGTTTCTCGTTCAAATGAATTAATAGAAGCATTGAACGCTTACTGTGAGTCATTAAGCCATGGAGGATAAGTCTGAGCTGAACAGAGCTCCAAGTTAAGTGCTTCTCGCTTTTGTTTCAATGCTGGGAATGTATACTCAAACCCTCGGAGAGCTCACGTACATGCACACACGTACAGCCACGTGTATCACAAACATGCCACGTGTTTTGACTCCGGGGGCCGGCGGTGCACTGCGAGAGTGGCTGGGGGCCAGGAGGGACCTCGCTCTGTCTCTGTTCATATTATTCAAAAGAATAAAGCTTTTTTTGCCAGTAAATTGAAATTCGAAACAAAATGCCGATTAAGAGCTAAGAGACCTCCCCGGAGGAAAGAGCGCTGGCATTTAACATGCAGACCCAGTGTTTAGCCCCAGTCCTTTCAAAAAGCAACGCAGCCAAACCAATCTCCCTGAGAACGGCACAGCAAATTTCTTGCGGATGAGTTTCGGCTGGAGCCCAGATATACAAAGTGAAATGAAGGCTTCATGGTTTATCAAAGCAGCCATAGTGTTTATTCTACTAGGAGCGAACACACAGGCCGCCTAATAACACTGGCAGAGGATATTTCCTCCAACACATATACAAGAGGACCTGAAAGCTACTGTATGGCCCTCAGGGAAATTTATGTCAACAGGCTTATGTTCACACAGAGGTGAGTGCATCTTGCATTGCACCAGATATGAGACCTTGTATGGAAATAATGATTCAAATGGCATGAAAACACTTCACATATCTCCCCATTCAGATGGCAGTTTGAGTGTTAAACTGCTGGAATGAGAGACTATGTCAGACTCGAGACATTCGGTAAACAGCGGGGTGTGACCGGGCCATGCAATGTAGCTATGTTAATCCTCTCAGGGGTCAGCGGTCAGCATTTTTAAAAGACTTATTTGTGCAGAACAATGAGACAGTCACTGGACCAGGATTGCCAGGAAGGAGCTGAGACATACTTGATGATCCTGGGATCAAGTGAGAGCATGGAAAACACATTGTAAATTGAGGAAGTGTGGGGAGCCAATGGGATTTTTTTTCTATGGTCTGTGTAAAATTTGAGCTGCTATGTTTTCTTTAATATTCTCTCGGTGTGCATCTGTGGCTTTAATGCAACCATATCTCTTACAAAATATGTACTATTAATTTGATTTACTAAATGTATTTGAAATATATGTAATTGCTGCTCGGATCACATTCTGCAACGCTTTTTTTTACAGTCCAAGAAGTGTGACATCCTTATACTGTGATAGGGAAGAGGTCTTGGCATACAAAGCACAGGACTTTGTTATGGGCTTAGGCTTCTTTAGAGATTGTGGGCTTTTGGTTAAATAACAGACAAGTCAATGCGTCCCGTCTTGTGTTTGAAGGCAGCATTGATTTTCTCAGTATTTAACCACAACCACACTCTTTCCATAACCTTAAACAAGTTATTTGAGTTACCTAAACACAACCAGAAAAACCTTTTATTTGCTTTATTTGGGATCAGGGATGACATGTTTTTGAAGGCCAGCCAGGAAGTTAGCATCGCTCTGGTTCCCTCGACAAAAAGCCAATGGGATTTTTCCAATGCATTTTATTGCAGAAAATTAACTCTGTGGAAAACACACATTTATGACACTTAACACGTTTTGTTCAGCAAGATAATCTTCACAAATGAACACGACTTTATGGTTTTTGAAGTGTGAATGCAATCACCAGAAGTAAAAAGCTAACGTTAGGCTATAAACGAGCTACACCATGGTTGCATGACTTCACATCACCACCACTAAGCTAAAGGCGAACGAGTCGGCATGATGACGTTTTGTAGTCTCATTTAGCAACCACCTTTTTTAAGACACACAAAGCTTCAAAATTCAGGAGTGGAATATTTACTGACATTTTATATCGTAGAACAAAACATTAAATTCTCTTAAAGGGACTGTATGAAAGTTTTTACATATATATATATATATATATATATATATATATATATATATATATATAGCTATATATATACATATATATATATATATATGTATATATATCCGTGGCGTTTGTGGTGGGGGCTGGTCATTTGTTGGTGTTAGCGGACTCCAGACGTAAATTCGTGAGCCTGGTCGATAGCTCAGGGCTTTTGCCCTTTTCTATCCATAGGCAGTTATCATTGGAGGGAGGAGAGAGGAGATGGAGGAGGAGCCCAGTTGGTGGTGAGGCAGCATCGCCCATGCCCGGCCAGTTGAGAAGTTTTTTTTTTTTTTATTTCTTATAACAAAATGAAATATGAAAATGGATCAAATAAATAAATAAATGAAAAATAGATAATATAAAAAGCCAACATAACTAGGCAAAGATCAATATCATGTGACTGTGTATAGTGTGTGTGTGCTTGAGAGGGGTGGAGGTGGCTGGCTGTCAGTCAGGGTCCAAATTAAATTAAGGCAAGATTAAAAAAGAATAAGATGAAATAAAGTAAAATAAATATAAATATATATGGGGGGTTGGTAGTTATGGTGGATTGTTTTGGAATTGATTTGGAGTGAGTCCAGTAACAGAGGTCATCGGCAAATTGTGAGATGTGTCCTATGGTTGGTGGAGGGTAGTAGACGTCGGAGATGTAGATGAGAAAGAGGAGGGGACTGAGGACTGCACCTTGTGGGACACCGGATTCGGGAGTGAAATGGGTGGACAGGGAAGTGAAGACCTTGACTTTAATTTGTCGGTTGTAGAGGAAGCTTGAAATTATGTTGTAGATTAGATGTTGTAGCGGACTCCATTTCTAACCGAACGTTAGCTAAAGTTGCACACTGTTAGCCCTGTAAGCGGAGCTGAAATTAAAGGCACTTGCGAGCGTGCATGACCGTTGAATTTTCCAGTAAAAAATGTCCCCTATTCTTCACATTAAAAGCAGTCTACAGGCTGATAGAGGAAACCCAGAAAGTTGCGGAAGGTTTCATTTTTTAGGTTAAGTTACAACCTGTTCACACATTGGCAATAAAAAGGATTAAAACACGTTTATACATGTAAAGACTTACATATTGTCCCTGCAGCTGCAGTGGGTAGAAATGGAGCAAATATGATTAAAAAAAGTTATTTTTATAAAACATTCACTATATCCTGACAATAGTGCATGGTAATCTGAAAAAAAAGATGTTCCTCTGTGTCCTCCGGTGTCCTCCGGTGCTCCTAATGGCATCTGCAAGATTTCACAGACCGGAGGAAAACCAATCACAGACGAGCTGGAACCTGCTGTCTTTGAACCGGCTGTCAATCACTCGCAAACTCCGATCAAACGGTCAAACCAAGCAGCGCTGATCAAATATGAATCAATATTCTGTTACTGTAATGCCAATTTCTTGCCTCAAATGTTTTCAGAAACATCTTGCAGTGTACTGTTTAGTTGTAAAATTAGAAAGATTGCTACGGCTAGTGGGCGGTGCTTGGTATTTCCTCAACTGATCTCAACACGGCTGCCGGGTCACAAATTGGCTGCCTGTTGAATGAACAGCCAATAGGAACACTCTCTCTCTGAAATGATCTGTGATTGGCCAAAGTCTCCCGTCACGGGCTAGATTTTTGAAAGCCTGGAAACAGAGCCCTGAGGAGGTGCAGAAGTCTAGTTTTCTCTCAGAACACTTGAATTACAATATGCTGAAAGGTAATTATGGAATTTTTGCCCAATGATGCCAAAACATTCTACCTACTGCCACTTTAAGCTTGTGTTAACCACAGACCTTATTTCAGGAATCTAACTAAAAACCCACAAAAAAGACGAGGGAACCGGAAGTGCTTAAATGCTAACTCATTTGTGGGTTTTAGGACTATTTTCTGACCACTGTATTGCAGGAAAAACAAATGAAGCAAGTTGACAGTGAACCTTTTTTCTTATGCATCATGAGCATTTTGATTTGACAGCAGCTTACCGATCTCTTCAATAACCTTTTCCTCATATAAAAAAACCTTATCCGGCTTTACATTTCCTACAAAATATGAGTGTCTTCTTTAGGAAACAGGGTTGCATATTGCTGCATTTTCCTAACCTCTTTTTGTATATCTCAGGCAACATTAGCATAGCAGAACACTAGCCTGTGCGCTTACATAGTATAGTGATAAATACCAACTGTGAGCACACTTGCACCCAGAAACACTCTCAGTAAACACTACCTATCTAAGTCCCTTTGTGCCATTGATCCGAGAGGGCTGAATTTATTCTTTGCCTATTTATTTGATGTTGATGAAAGAGTGGATCAACTCCAATCGCATCAATCACATCAAAGACCTGCTGTGTAACGCCAGGAATGGCACACAGGATGCACACACACTCACATAAGTGCACTGGCGCACAGTCTGGTAAACCTTTATAGTTTGATCAGCATCCTGATCTAGAGAGAAACTTATCTAGCCCTTTCCAGAGGAATGTGAAATATCTAATGGAGACAGTGCACTTGTCAGCAATATCTCTAGGCTCTATAGACCAAATGCAGAGTGTACTCACTGAGAAAGGAGGCAGGAATGTGACTTTTTAGTATTTAACAGCCACCGTCTGTCTCTATCTGGGGTCAAAATCATACTGTGTTTCTCCCTGCAGCACCACACACCCTCGTCGCCCTTCCTCTGTCTTGGCATCCTCCATCTCTCATCTCTCATGCTTTCCCAGTAGATAGAAAGAAGTCATTTAAGCTACTCTTCCAAACAGAGACAGTTTGGTGTTAGATGCAGGTCTGACTAACCAGAGAGCGCTGTTTATTTCCCACAGGTCAGCTGATGCATTCTCTCCACTATCATGGGCATTATCCATACCTCCTCCACCGCTCAACGGACAGACAGTGTGACTGACTGTGTGTGTCTGATGCGACGGCCATGACGAACATGATACATCTCATCACATGCCTCTCCTTAGCGGATTAACAGGCAGGCTTCCAGCAGCATTTATGCCAATGCTCCTGTGGGGACTGGCTTTGTGCAGGCAACGGGAAAATTCAATCACTGCCTAAAGGATAGGAACGGGCGGAATGAAACGCTGCTTTGGTTCCATTTCCGTGTTAACCGCTGTTTTTCAAAGCTGGAAATGAGGAAAGAGAGAGAGAGCTGGAGTGCAACTTCTCAATCTGTCCCGCTCTTATTTCTGACTCTTTGTTTAGGGAACAAGGTTGTGGCAGGATGGATTTTAGACAAGGACACGCATGGTGTTTAATGTCTAGACAGATCTCATGACAAACTAATTTCTAAAGTTTGCATAGGTTTAAATCTACATTACCTGAGTTGCTTATACATCTTCATACTGGAAGATATCTCATCCAAATGGCATTTCAAGATATGAAAACCTCCATAGCATTTTGAAGTCTGCTTCTTGTCAAAATACACCGATCAGCTATAACATTATGATCACCTGCCTAATATTGAGTAGGTCCCCCTTTTGCCGCCAAAACAGCCCTGACCCTTCGAGGCATGGACTCCACTAGAACTCTAAAGGTATGCTGTGGTATCTGGCACCAAGCTGTCAGTAGCAGATCCTTTAAGTCCTGTATGTTGCGAGGTGGGGCCTCCATGGATCGGACTTGTTTGTCCAGCACATCCCACAGATGCTCGATTGGATTGAGATCTGGAGGATTTGGAGGCCAAGTCAACACCTCAAACTCGTTGCCATCCACATGATGTAAAAGAAAATGTGATTCATCAGACCATGCCATCTTCTTCCATTGCTCCGTGGTCAAGTTCTGATGCTCACATGCCCATTGTAGGCGCTTTTGGCGGTGTACACGGGTCAGCATGGGCACCCTGACCGGTCTGCGACTACGCAGCCCCATACCCAACAAACTGTGATGCACTGTGTGTTCTGACACCTTTCTATCGGAACCAGCATTAACTTTTTGAGCAATAAGAGGTACGGTAGCTCTTCTATTGGATCGGACAACACGGGCCAGCCTTCACTCCCCACGTGCATCAATGAGCCTTGGGTCTGACCCTGTCGCCGGTTCACCGGTTTTCCTGACCACTGCAGACCGGGAACATCCCACAAGAGCTGCAGTTTTGGAGATGCTCTGACCCAGTCAGCCATCACAATTTGGCCCTTGTCAAAGTCGCTCACATCCTTACGCTTGCCCATTTTTTCTGCTTCCAACACATCAACTTCAAGGACAAAATGTTCACTTGCTGCCTAATATATCCAACCCACTGCCAGGTGCCATTGTAGCATGTTATTCACTTCATCTGTCAGTGGTCATAATGTTATGGCTGATCAGTGTAAATCCCAATGCTGAGTATATGGACAGCAAATACACAGCATCAATCAATTCCCTTTTTATTACCTTAAATTGAAATACTTTTGTATAATAAGTTATGCAGACTACTATCATTAGTTTGCCCTTTTTTGGTCACATCATCATTGCTGGAAGAAGTATTCAGATCCTTTACTTAAGTAAAAATACTAATACCACACTGTAAAAATACTCCATACAAGTAAAAATAATTCATTCAAAACCTTACTTCAGTAAAAGTAAGCAAGTATTATCAGCAAAATGTACTGAAAGTATGAAAAGTAAAATTAGTCATTGTGCACTAAAATGTTCCCTGTCAGTGTTTTACTATATATGATGTTTTTGGATTGATATTAAAGCTGAATTAATATGTATGTTGCATTTTAATGAGCTAATTTTAATTCCTTTGTATACTGTTAGGTAGTTTAATCTACAGCAAAATGCATCATTATTCTACTGTATAAGATCATCGTATGTAGCATTTGTAGTTTGCAGTGTCGCTGTCCTGTGAGAACCACGTAACCCTAAAAAACTTTTTATGAGCTCAGAAAAACGTACCTCTTTCCAGCTTTGTGACAATGTATTTTCAAGCTGATCCGAGAAGGTTTTTAAATAGGTTATGTAGCTTAAGAAGTAGGAGGATTTTCTCAACACATAAAGGAACACTTCATCCTCAAGTTTATCAGAAAAATTCTAAATCACCAAATTTCAAGATACGTGGTTTTCACTGGACAGGAAGGGTTCGAAAAATTGGAATCTGTAAAGTAACTAAAGCTGTCAGACAAATGTGGTGCAGTTAAAAGTACATCATTTGCCTCTGAGATGTATACAGGTGTAGAAATATAAAGTTGCATAAAATGGAAATACTGAAGTAAAGTACAAGTATCTTGGATTTGTACTTAAGTACAGTTCTTGAGTAAATGTACTTAGTTACATTCCACCACTGCACATCATAGCCCAGCGACAATAACTTATTTCCCCATGAAGCTTAATACAAGAAAGCTGTATTTTCTAAGGGACTTTCGGTGCTGCACCATCATCTGTTTCACTAGCTGGACTTTTATATAACCTGCTGTTTCTGAAGCATTTCCTCCATTTCCTATTTCCACCACTTTCATCACAAAAAATGATTAAGGATGTGTTCATATTTTTAGACACAAAAGGCACAAGATTTGATATTTTAAATGAAATACTAGGATATGCTGAAAATAACTCTTATAAGAGTGCTAGAAAGAGCAGGATATACACAATAAAAGTACCTTGACCTCTGCTGGCACCACATATACTTTCGGTTCTCAAATCAAGCAGAGAAAGAAAAGAGGGGAGTTTTATGTACAGTATGTGACAAGCTGTGTGTGACTTAAAATTTCCGACATTATGCTCGAACACTGTGTGCCTTTGATACACTATACTAGACATCTGTTCATGCATTTATGCCTCGGGGGATATTACCGCGTTGATAGGTATCTCCTAGAAACATCTGCCTAGAAAAACACCCCAGTCCCAGGCTACATAACACAATTGTCAAATACACTCGAGTGTAGTTCGCCAAGCCTGCCAACATCCAAAGGGAAGATCCCGATGTCTTAATTTGATCACAATATTACCTACGCCAGCGCGAGCACTATGAAAGCAACTGTCAGGAAACTTCAGTGCAGGCAGTCTCTGGAAACATTATCAGCACAGCGTGTTCATTATATTTGTCTAAACTCACTTTTTTTCCTCTTTTGTTTGGTTTGATCCCTGTGGTATTTATGAAAACAGATCTATACATTTGCAGGAACCGGCGATCCATTCTTGAGTGTATTTGACAGTTGTGTTATTGAGCCTGAGGCAGCGGCATCTCTGAAGACAGGCATTCACATGTGTAGATGTCAGAAATTAAGGCAATACCTGTCAAAATTTCAATTATCCTCTTCATTAAATGTGCTCTAGTTAAATCTAGTGTGGCACAGGTGCCAATTACATCATGTCATTTTTTTTACAAGTATGCATTATGACTCCTTTAGTACTTGAAACCTAAACTTTATTATTATGAGCTTGACTTGGGACTGACTCGTGACTTTGCCCCACCTCTCGCAGCTACTAGTTGTCTGAGATATTGTCAGTCATATATCCCCGAGTGCAACTGAATGAGTAATGCATGTGTGCGTACTTGAATGTGAATATGCGCATGAATGCTCTGGTGCTTGTATACCTCTGTGTGCTGTGAGTGTTTGTGTGTCCGGCTGCTGTGGGACTCAGAGAGGAACCGACAGTGAGAGAGAAAGACGAAGAAAGAAAGAGAGAGCGGTAGGGGAAGAGAGGAGAGGTAAACTAAAGCTGCATGACGAGTACATCGGGGCACAGAGCCCCGACCTAGAGCGACAGTCCGAACACAGATGCACCGTGTCCAAGCAGACAGTGAGGGGTGGAGGAGATTTCCCTATGGAGGCCCTGGACACCTGAACACACACATGGATACACACACAGACAGCGAGCCTGCACTTACAACCCTGCAAGCAACCACACTACAAAATGCAAACAAATGATCAGACACGCATACATATATTGTGTACAAAAACACATAAATAGATGAGTGCACACACTTGGGATGCACACAGAAAGTCGGAGATAGAGTATTGGAAGGAGGTTTTGCATCTCAGTAGGATGAATTTCCTCTTACACCTTGAAATGTAAAGTTGGCTTCCACTTCCCATCAGCATTGAGTCCTGACCAGAATACGCAGTGCATACGAGGTGACTGGGGGTGAGTGTTGTCCTGCCCCCACCTCGATACACTATCACTGTCAAATTCCCCTCACGCACGTTCTCTTTCTTCACAGAGACAGCAGGAAAAAAAACAGAAGAGGAACAAACATCAGTGTTGAGGCAGGAATATTGGATATGCACATGATGCCGGGTGCTTACTGCGATCCCCTAAGATGTGCAATGTGAGTAGAAGCTGTGATGTGTATGTGTGTGTTTGCACATTACTGTCGGAGTCATGATCTGATTGACATATTTAATACATGTCCTGTGATGATTCTGTGTGCATGACAGAAAGACAGAGATGAATAAACATCACGGCTCACAAACAGAGAAAAAGATGAAGAGAAAGTGATGTTGTGAATAATAATTACCAAGAGAAAATGAGGGGAAATCCATTTCATTTTCCTTTGAAGGAAAGAATTCTTAAGGATATGTATTCTACTAAATAAAAGACTGTGTGTATTGGGAATAGACAATATATATGATTGACAAGGAGATGAAGCGGTTCATTCTAGGGCGTCAAAATGACAATATTTCAATGTGACACTCTGTTCTAAAGGAGACCATCATTGAAGAAGAGAGCTAACAGCTATCACTTGAAAAGACTCGTGTAAAGTAAAATCTTACACTTCTAATGTATTGTCGTCCACCCACAGGGAGGAGACGAAGAGGAGGGAGAGAGGTAAAGAAACATTTTTGAAGGACTGTGACCAATCTAGTGTTTGTGATTGGCAAGTGTTATCCCTCAGGGTTAGTTTGGAATTGTGAGGGTGGAACAACCGTCAAGATACCTAAGTGGGTTTCCTGCAGTTGATTCTGAGACAGTTCTATTACTGACGTGTCATACTTTTTTTTAACCTGTCTGAGTCCGTGAGAGGATGGCGGTGACAGAGATGAATATGGGTCCCAAATGGTTGGTTTTACGGGGCCTTCTGTGAACACATTCCATTGATTTCAGCCTCCTATTTCTTAAATAAAATGTTTCCCCCTAAACGAAAACTTTATTGTTGATTACTCACTCCCAAATGTCAGTCTAGATTCCCAATAATGTCACCCAAAAACCAAACACAGAGCAAATAGCCCCTGTAGTTTAGTCTAATTGCATTGCTCTAGAAGCTGCTTCCTTCAGTGTTAGAACACTGCATATCCCAAAATACTGTACATAATTACTGCACACTGTCAAGACATTAACTGTAGGGCTTCTGTGTTGCAAAACAGCCAAGCAATTAGAATGTGCTGCATGAGCTGTTGGGACAAATTGATTCTTTATATTTTAAAAACTTCTTAAAGGTACAGTGTGTAACATCTAGCGCCTAGCCGTGAGGTTGCAACCTCTCCTATGTTCCAAGCGTGTAAAAGAACTACGGTGGCCAACATCAAAACACGAATGGCCCTCTCTAGAAGCAGTTGTTGTAAGAGTAATGTGTTTTGTGTGTGTTTGTACAGGAAGTGAGTGGTGAAGCAAGAGTGAGAGAGAGGTGGCGAATGTGTGTGAGCGAACAAGTGAGCGAGTGGAGCAGAAGACAGAGTTAGTTTAGCTCTGAGAATATCAAGTGAATGTACAGTGGAAGTTGCAGTTTGTGCAGAAATAAATGCTGCAGCTCCTCAAGACCAACCGAGGTTCTCCCAGTGGAGTGACGGGGTTAACTCTGGAGCGAGTAACGTCATCAACTCTGGCCCAAGCAGGAAAAGTTAACATAGTGGTTTGGTTTGTCCTTTCTGGGCTACCGTAGAAACATGGCGGCCAGCTCCATAAAGAGAGGACCCGCTCCTTATGTAGATATAAACGGCTCATTCTAAAGTAACAAAACACAATGATTCTTATTTTCAGGTGATTATACACAGTACAGTGAGATGAAACTATTGGAGCTAAGATGTGACTTTTGGATGAACCTCATTGCCGTTTTGACTCAAATAATGATCAGTGATCAAATCTCCAATTCACGACTGATGCACAGCACATTTTCCTTCCCCATATCAGAGTCCACATAGTCAAAATAGTAAAAATTTGTTGACCGTATACACTTAATTAAATGGGCAGCATATTAATATAGACCACATGGACTCTGATGGTAGGTTTGGAAAAGTGGAGAAGTGTACAGCAGTTAAGCTAAGTAGGGCAGTGCCTGTTCAGAAAGCATGCCTGTCCGGAATGGGCCGATTGCTTGGCCCCCAGAGGTTCCGCTTGCAGCGTTGCTGAGAACTGCGGTATAGCTGCTTGCACCTGCCAAGTGTGAACTTTTCCCACTTGGTCCAGAGATGTTATGTACCAAATTGGATGATTGTTGCTCAAGATTTGTAGGAGTAGGAAAAAATTGGACAAAATTTAAAATGGCGGAAAATCAGTCTAGACGCAAATCTGGCTTATATGGATAAACTCATTTGGACCCACCAAATCGAGGGGAAAAGAAAAAAAGAAGAATTTTGTTTCTGAGACTTACGGTTCAAAAGTTATGGGCCAAAACGTAAAGTTCATTGTTATAGCGTCACCATATGGCCAAATTGCACCACATTCAAAACTGCACTCCCTTGGGTCCTGAACAATGCAAGGTGAAGCTGGATCGGATGAGCAGTTCTCGAGATATGGGAATAACACACAGAAGGACAGACAGACAGAGATTCCTTGCTTTATAGTTAGGTTTTGAGGTGAACTGTTCCTTTAAACCTCTTCTGGTCCCCTAGCCACACTCTAAGGACCCCTGAGGCCTCTGGAGGTCAGTGACTAAAAGGTTATGGCAGATAGGGTATAGTGTCATGAATGCTAATGAGTAAATACACTCTTGTTTGATCTGGAATCAGGGTCAGAGGTTAACTTTAAGAGGTCAGTAGGTTACAATCGTTATTTTTTTGCTTCAGCTCACAGACATTCAACCATTCATTGTATTGTGCTCACATGAGTGGAGGTCATTTTAGATTTGGATACAAATCAACATGAAGGGTGAAGAAAGCAGCTGGGGCGTTCAAAGCATAACCAGACGACCCTGAGTCCGAGCACAGATGTGTTTTGTGGTGATGTGTGTTGTGGGCGGCTGTGGCTCAGAGGTAGAGCAGTCCATCAATAAGAAGGTCGGTGGTTCGATGCAGTTCGATCCCCGGCTCCTCCGGTCACATGTCGAAGTATCCTTGAGCAAGAAACTTAACCCCAAATTGCCCCCGAAGGCTGTGCCATCAGTGTGTGAATGAGTATTTAGATTAGATCCTGATGGGCAGGTTGGCAACTTGCATGGCCTCTGCCATCAGTGTATGAATATGTGTGCGAATGTGCGAATGCTGACATGTAGTGTAAAGCGCTTTGAGTGGTTGGAAGACTAGAAAAGCGCTATATAAATGCAAGTCCATTTTCCATTTACCATTTACAGGTCTAACTACAGTATTGACACACAGCATGTGTCCACGACTAACAGGACAGGACAGGAAGTAATGCTACTCACGCCAATCAATGATATTTTTATTGACCAGAGAGAATAGCCTTGTCAATGCACTCTCTCTGATTAACTAACCTCATCATTGATAGTATGGGCTATTTACTGAGAGAATCAGAGTGCTCGTCATAAGGGCCATAAAAGGGGAGAGGTGTCTCTGGAACATTGATCCCTGTCTCTGGGGCACTGGGCTGCTGTTAACAATACAGTAGATTAAATCCTTCACAAATACTACTCAACATAAGGCAGGGGTAGTTAGCTTTAAACTCTTACTATCATCAGAAAAAAAAGCTTTGCCTGCTATATTGACAGTCCATTCCCTTCAGTATGCCATTTTTTAGCTTGTATAATAATAACAAAAACTCCATAATAACCTTTCAGCATATTGTATTTAAAGTGTTCTGAGAGAAAACTAGACTTCTGCACCTCCTCATGGCTCTGTTTTCAGGCTTTAAAAATCTAGCCCGTGACGGAAGACTTTGGCCAATCACAGGTCATTTCAGAGAGAGAGCGTTCCTATTGGCTGTGCTCGGCTGGTGAGTGGTGCTTGGTATTTCCTCAACTTGATCTCAACATGGCTGCCGGGTCACAAACTTTCTCATTTTACAGCTAAACAGTACATTTGAGGTGAGAAATAAGCATTATAGTAACAGAATATTGATTCATATTTGATCACCGCTGCCTTGTTTGAACGTTTGGTCGGAGTTCACGAGTGATTGACTCGTGGCTCTCATAGACGGAAGCTGGACGGCAGACTCCAGATCAGCTCTGACTGGTTGTTTTCCTCCGATCTGTGAAATCCTGCAGAGGCACATTATTTTTTTCAGATTACTGGTCTCATGAACTACTGTCAGGTTATAGTGACCGTTTTATGAAAAATATTTTTTTTAATTTTAATTTTTTCCACCCACTGCAGCTTTAAAGAATGTGTAGGAATCTATATCTCTAGATACTCAAACCATTTAAAGCAGTTTTCTCTTACAGTAAATAACAAATGATGGTGTCTAACAGTTTTACCCTGTGGTCAACCTCTAGGCAGAGAGCATAAACTTGTTGTTTTTGCGAACAGAAGAGCTCCTCTATCATGTATTTATCTGTGAGGTTTTGTAGAAAAGACAACATATATTTTTTGTGCGATAACACTCCAGGGTAGTTTGTCAAAAGAGTAGACATCTGTAATCTGTATGTGTCTTACATCAGAATACAATAAAGTAGTAGATGATTTTTTAGAAAAACATCCATTACTTTATGAGCAACGAGCTCTGCATTATACTCTGGCATTACTCCAAAGTTTTTCATGAAGGTGGATGAGAAAATGCGAGGCTTCATTAAGTATGACTTTGTGTTCCGGATTAGATTAGTTTCACTAAAATAACGTGTGATTTCTTTGGTCTGTGTGGTCAGATGACAAACGCAGGAATGCTCAACTGAAAATCGGATAATCAGTGGCAGAACAAGAGCTGATAATTTCATTTTATGAGGATGGTGAGCATTTAAAGCAGCAGTGGGCGAGATTGGAGCGAATTTAATTAAAAAAAGTTATTTTTATAAAACGGTCGCTGTATCCTGACAGTAGTGCATGAGACAGGTAATCTGAAAAAAAAATATTTGCCTCTGTGTCCTCCGGTGTCCTCCGGTGCTCCTAATGGCATCTGCAAGATTTCACAGACCGGAGGAAAACAACCAGTCAGAGCCGATATGGAGTCTGCCGTTCAGCTTCTGTTTATGAGAGCCACGAGTCAATCACTCACGAACTCCGACCAAACATTCAAATTAGGCAGCGCTAATCAAATATGAATCAACATTCTGTTTCTGTAATGCTTATTTCTCACCTCAAATGTTTTCAGAAACATCTTGTAGAGTACGATTTAGCTGTAAAATGAGAAAGTTTGTGACCCGGCAGCCATGTTGAGATCTGTCGAGGAAATACCAAGCACCGCCCACCAGCCGGAGCACAGCCAATAGGAACGCTCAATAGTAACACTCTCTCTGAAATGACCTGTGACTGGCCAAAGTCTTCCCTCTGTTAGATTTTTTTAAAGCCTGAAAACAGAGCCTTGGGGAGGTACAGAAGTTTAGTTATCTCTCAGAAAACTTGAAATACAATATGCTGAAAGGTTATTATGGAATTTTTGCCCAGCTATGCCAAAAAATGTCTGCCTACTGAAGCTTTAATGACCAAAAAAAAGACAGGACAAAGATTGCAGCCTGGCAGTCCACTTTTAACCACATTAGGGTGGAAGTTAGGTCTAAAATCATAAAGTTGCATCGCATGCATGCCTTAAGGCTGAAGGAAATTAGGAAATGAAGTCAGGCTTACACTTAAACCTGCCCCTAATCAAGTTTTGCTGAAATAATAATTTACCATATGGCTACTAATTTAACTACCGTAAACTCTCATCTTGTCATACTGTACCTCTTTGATCACAAGGAAGCCCCCATTTGGAGCCCCCAGGCCAGTTCACAGGCAAGACCTCAATACAAACTATTTTCTTCCTCTCTGTTACCTCACAGATATAAACCACCTTCATTATGACTGACATAAGAATGTGGCTGCTCTGTATATTTCACTGGCATGTAACAACATGCTTTTAAACCAATAGAATATCTGCATTCGGCTCGTCTTGGCTCGTAGCACTCAGCCGCCAAATTGCTACATCAGCTTAGTTGAATTTAAAAAAATATTCATTGTCGTTTAGTTCACATCGGAATACATGCTTATGATATTTACTGCAAGGCTGTGATATTTCTTCTGCCGTGGCGTAAAATCAATATCTTCTAAATAAACCTGAGTGGCGTCTCAGCTCGGGCAGCTATTTGTTACGACGTCGTTCAGTTGGGCCTGCGAGTGTTTAAAAGGTCTGACGGAGAGTCATTCATCTAGACATTTCAGACAGCCACCAACTTGCTGATATGGAATAGCGTCTCAATAGCTTGTTATCGACTGTTACGGTGTTTTATCATTTATTTTGATAAGTGAAATCAAATGTTGGACGCTGGCCAGGCTGCCATTACCCACTGAGCTATAGGCCAATGGGAGTGTGTGTGCACTCTCAGGTTAGTGTGGGTATATCTGTGTATATGATGTGAAACAGAGAGAAAAAAAGATGGCATTAATGTCCATTTGTTATCTTTCTGCTTGGGTGGATTCATAGACTGGGAGCTATGAGGTCAGTGGTATGCAGCCTGGGACAGGGCACAGAGGACAAGGCGGTGCCTGACTGGATCCCTTAAAAATGTTATTGATGGCCATGGACACACACACACACACACACACACACACACACACACACACACACACTCTGTTTGCAATGCATAACTCAGTAGTAAGCCTCTTTCTCTGTTCTGTCACAAGAGATGGTGAGCAGAAAGCAGAACAGGGTGACTTTATAATCCCTGCTGTATTTATACTCCACCCTGCTGACTTCTGCACTTCCCACCCTTCTTCATTCCTTTCTCTCTTTCCATTTCTTCATCATTTCTCTTCACCCATCTCCTATATACACATATCTGATCGTATCTGGCTCCAAAACCCTAACCCTCTTTCTTATATTGTATTTCACAATCTGTATTTTTTTTATTATTCCATCAGGGTGCTTTCGACTCTCCCTATCTCCTCTTTTTCCATCACATTCTTCCAGGGGTTTTCATTCTTGTTTTTCATTCCGTCTCCTACTTGTTCTTCTTTTTTTGCCGTTTCTCAAAGTTATAGGGGAAGCAAAGAGCAGAGAGCAAAAGTGGCTGACCTCTTTCCTTTCCTCTGTCTGGTAGGTTTCTCACTAAACACAAGACTACTTTTTCATCTGACCCCATTCTACCTCCCTCTGTCTGTTTTTTTTCATTTCTTTTACTATGTTTGTTGTTTTTTACTCATACGTGTGTGGCTGTTTACCAATACCCAACAAGACATCCATACAAATGCATATGAATGCATGCATGCAGCACACAGAAGCAATGATTAAAACACAAACACACACACACACACACACACACACACACACACACACACACACACACACACACACACACACACACACACACAAGCAAAAAGAGTAAGATGTGGAGAGAGAGAGTGTGAGAGAGATGCTCCTATAGAGCATGCAAGCAGTCCCAGCTGGAGTTTATGGATGCTGACTGGGAAGGTGAACAGAGGTCTCTTCTCACACTACTCTGTGCCAATTCCTCAACTGCAGAGGATCCCCAAACTTTTAGGCATGAGGGAGAAGAAACAGAGGGCCGATTGGAATAGAAAATACCAATGTACAAGACACCATAATAGGAAAAACCAAAATGGTGCAAAATAATTCTACACAATACAGTTTGTGTGTCTCCTTTAAAAAAAGGAAACATTTTCTTACTTTAGAGGCATGCAGGCGTCACCATCAACAAGTCACGGTACTCTGCCCTCTTTAGTGTTTTTCAGTTCACACTGTGCTTGGTGTTGTTTCACTCTGGACCAATCCCAGCAGACAAGCCACGAGTGTAAATCAATGCTTCTGAACTGATGTGCTGCTGAGGCACAGCAGTGTTCCCCAGGCTTAGCTCAGGTGTACCTTAAAAATCAGTGACAAACAAACATGTTGGACAATACATTAACATCTTTTCAGAGGCCAATATTGTATATCCATTCCATCCATTATCTGCAACCTCTTATCCCATTCAGGGTCGCAGGGGGGCTGGAGCCAATCCCAGCTGACATTGGGCGAAGGCGGGGTACACCCTGGACAGGTCGCCAGACTATCACATAGAGACAGACAACCATTCACGCTCACATTCACACCTATAGGCATTTTAGAGTCAACAATTAACCTAACCTGCATGTCTTTGGACTGTGGGAGGAAGCCGGAGAACCCGGAGAAAACCCATGCTAACACAGGGAGAACATACAAACTCCACGCAGAAGGGCTCCAAGCCGGGTTTGAATCTGCAACCTTCTTGCTGTGAGGCAACAGTTCTAACCACTACACCGTACAGCCCCAATATTGTATATATACAATCTTAATGTGTTCATTTTGCTCTTTATGACATACGGTATTTTGGTATTTATCAGTCCCTTTGGAAATTACATCACAGTAGCGCAAATTCAACAAATGCCTGAAATATTTGCTTGAAACCTTGAGCTTGCCAAATGTTAATCCAAATTTTCACCAAAAAGATTGAATTAAAAGAAATATTGCCAACTCTCTGTGTAACGCCCGAAACACACCAAGCAGCGGTGAAGTGCGGGTTGCCGCAATCATTAAATTTTTCTTCGCCGCTGCTTGGTGTGTAAGAATGTGTAAGAAGTGTAAGAATAATCAATTTTTGGGGCGCCCGGTGGTCTTGGGGTTAGGGCTCGAACCCTGAAGCGCAACGTCCCAAGTTTGAGTTCAGCCAAGGACCTTTGTTGCATGTCTGCACCCCTTTCTCTCTTCCCTCATTTCCTGTGATCTTTCTACTCCAGAAAATGTCCAGAAATAATTAAAATGAATCCATTTTCTAAACTGATTTACTTGTTCAGGGTCCTCGATCTCTAAAATCCACCTTTCCTTTCAGATATGCTATAGAGAGCCGAAGTCCCACCCCTTCCAGTGGGACCTTATTTCGGAAAAATATGAACAATAGTCAACAGAGAGAGATAAATATTTTTTTGATCCCGTTTGAATTGCGACATGAATCACACATATGATGTTTGTCAATTTAAAACATAATTTTGCCAGTCAAGAAAGTCTCAGTTTGTTGTAAAACTGTTGAAGTATCAGACTGTGAAAATACGTAATTAGAAAGACTACACACCCAAAAGTCCCGTAGTGACATCTCTCTCTCTGAAGCTGCAATGCCTGTGTGTTTCATACTGGGTTGTACTCACAGAGTAACGTGTGTTCTTTTTCTTCCCAGCTGATAAAAAGATCAGGAGTCGCTGGATAAAACACATCAGGTCAGATAGTGTTTCATTAGTGAGACAAGAGATGTAGTTCACTGAGCGGTCTGACACCAAACTAAATGATACTACGACAAACCTATGACAAACATCATGTGTGATTCATGTCCCAATTCAAACGGGATCAAAAAATTATTTGTCTCTCTCCGTTGACTACTACTACTACTACTATTTTTTCTGAAATAAGGTACCATTGGGTCCACCGGAAAGGGCGTGACTTCGGCTCTCTATTGCCTACTGTATGGGACTTTATTTTCTCCAAAGTTGTCAGGCCCCCTAAAAGCTTTCCCGTGGATCCTCAGACTTTTAAAACATTGCTACAAACTTTTGAAATACTAGAAAAACAAATGGTGGGTCGTGAATTTAGCACCTTAACACCAAAAGATTGAATAAGTCTGACTAGTCTGGTCTTTTTCCCTCTCTCTTCTTAATCCGAGACATTGCCTTCTGGTTATTTTCCTCCTATTTCTTCTTGTGGTTTTGCATAACAGTCGCTGTGTTTCTGATAGACCACAGTTTTATTATATATATTTTCATTTTATGAATCTGTTCTTTATGCCGCCCCTGGAATTCAAGATGGCCTAAAGTACTTTCACGATTGCAATGAATACAGCACCATTTGTTTTTATAGCCTACATCACTGTACTCTGTTAATAAAAAAACAAGTTTTACTAATTCCGTCTGTTATGTGCTTAATTATCGGCTTTTAAAGTGGCTGAACACCAAAGTGCTGCAGGATCAGTGCTGTTGGTACAACTCAGAGAATATTAACACAATGTTAAACTGATGTAAAACTTAAGCTTTTGTGGCTTCAGGTATGAGTGCACATTTACACTCTTAGCTGTGGTCCACTAGCACCGTTTCTCAATCTAAAATTTGGATAACCTGGCAGTTGAATACCTCAATTGTCTTGCATCACAAATCTCCTCAAGTCCCAGTGCTGACCGTCATTGTTCATCAACAACTTAATATGCTGGTATAAGTGTGAAAGAGCAATATGCACCAATGGCAAGAGACACATTACTCGTTGTCCTTTATCATTTTTCATGTTCTCATTTTCTGCCTTATTGATTTCTCATCTTGCTCCCTCTCTTACAGTCTCTCACGCCGTCCTCCTCCTCCTAATACCACACAGAGGCACAAACAACTTAGACAACTTGTAAACCAGATAAGGAGGCTGAAAGCACATCTCACTTTGACATATATAGGCTTATTTTTACAACCAGTTTATACAATCTTTGCCCTTTACTCCTTTTCTTTATTTCGTCTCCTCACACGCTCGCAAATTGGACGGCAACTTTTACATGTCGAGTTTGACATAAAGAGGTCACGGGAGTCAATCGCAGCAATTTGGCATGTGTGTTTGTGTGAATGTGAAGTCTGCGGTGTTTAAAGCTGGACATGCTGCTGTCATAAACATAACAGAAGACACAAATGCCCTGTGAATCCCAGAACACTCCTCTCAACACAGACAGAGATTTTATTGGACACTCCTCTCCTCCTGTTTGCACTTTCTCATCTGAGTGTGTCGATGGCGGGACAGAGAGTGAGAAAGAGAGGGAGGGAGATTTACACATTTGCAGAGTAACGGGGTAACAAGCACTTAAGCTCGGGCATGGGCAGTGGAAGGGGCGCGGCCTTCTCTCGTTAACTTTAATAAAACACTCCCCCAGTCAATGCCCTGGGCTGTAAAACTCCTGCATCTCCACTCCAGCTGTATATCTCCAAACTTTTCCTCTGAAACACACACAGAAACACACCCTGATAATTTATACTCCAAAATTTGGTCCAAGCATGATCTTTTCGCAGGTTAAGCCCACTTCAAATAGTGTTTTATTGTAACATGTTGTATCACAATAGCAACTTTCATTTGGAATGATGTATGAATATGTGAGAAAATTAAGCCCTGTGATATCATCAATACAGATCAGTTTGTTTGCCATGAGGAGGGAAGGAAAGGAAATGAGGAGACGCTAGGGAAATGAGGGGGTAAAGACTGGATTAAGGGAGAAGAGAAGGAAAAGAGGAAGAATATAAGGAAAAGAGGTGATAAAGGAGGAATTTGAAGAGGTATGGAAATAAAGGAGGGTGTAGAGAAGGATATGAGGAGTTAGGGAAGGAAATGAGGGAGTAAAGAATGGATTAAGAGAGAAGAGAAGGAAACGAGGAAGAATGGAAGGAAAGGAAGAAGTAAAGAAGGAATTGAGAAGGTAGAGAAGGATATGACGAGTTAGGGAAGGAAATGAGGGGGGTAAAGAATGGATAAAAGGAGAACAGAAGGAATAGAGGAAGAATAGAAGGAATGGAGGAGGTAGAGAAGGATATGAGGAGTTATGGATGGAAATGAGGGGCGAAGGGAAGTAAATGAGGGGGTAAAGAATGGATTAAGGGAGAAGAGAATGAAAGGAGGAAGAATGGAAGGAAAGGAGGATGTAAAGAAGGAATTGAAGAAGTAAGAAATGAGGGTCTTGAAGGAATGGAGGCAACCTGAGTTTGGAGGGTTCCCTCCATAGATCTCAAGAAAGATCAATAATCATCCAGCTTCCCCAAATGATTCATTTAATATCTTGAAATCTCTACATTCTACACCATAAGCCTGAAATTCCTCAAACACTCCCATTGAAGTCTTATGAGCAAATATCTTCTATCACTTTACTGATTAATTAGAATATATGACGGCCCCACCCCTCTCCCAGATGTTGAAGTATATCATCAGCATGTCCACGCACCTTCTCCTCCGACTCATCTTAATTGAAACTGAATAAATATATTTTCATCCAAGTTAATCTAATGTGATTTAAGAGATTAATCTTGTGCAAGTCGGGAGGGCGCTGGGCTAGTAAATCTAAATCACACTGCTGGTGTGGACATCTGAAGCATCACAGCTAATCAAGGATGAGGCCATTGGTTACTGAGGACTGCACTCATCACATCCTAACTACTGATGAGTTCAGCAGATATAAAACCAAAACACTGGTGAGGTGTCAAGGCTGGTGTTTGAAGTAGGGGCTAACTGATATGTGGCTATTTGTTGAATTTTAATAAACTATTGCTAAATATATAAATAATTAACATTAAATTGTAGGGATGATTGAAGGAAACACACTGTAGTATTCTCAACATGCCCGTATAAATGAATGTGAACCACCTAAGGCTACTTAGTGCTTAAACAGATGTTAATCACTTAATCAGATAAGAGACTGAGCTTTATGAAGTTTAATATATGGAGACGCACAAGTTCACATGCAGACGTGCTGAGTGATGCAGCGGGACGGTTGATTAATAAGTTGGGATGCGATGCAATCTCCATCTTTATTAAGACGTTGAAAGACACAAGACGTTAAGTCACACACACACACACACACACACACACACACACACACTCTTAGTCACACATACGGTAGGGCCTGACACAGGGAGTTTGCTTTATGAATGACCACACGCAGAATCAGGAGAGGTGATAGGATTTAAGGGCTGTGACGACATAACAAGACAGAAGGACAAAACGAGTGCGCATAAATATGGAAACGTATTTAAGTAAGCACTGAATGTAATTGCAAAAGGTGGTGTGTAAAGAGTTGTGGAGCATGAGGGGAGAAGATGGAGGGAAGGATGGTTTTTGGCCCAAGAATAATGAACAAAATTAGTGCAGATGGAGGAGGCAGATGGTTTCATTCGTGATGGGCAGCCCAGGGCTGCCACGGTGCTTGATGGGTAATGGATATTACTCCATGGAGCCCAAGGCCCTTCCTGAGGATTGTGGCACGATGTCAGTCACATGCTGATAGAGGACCAGTTTAGCATGTGATCCTTTAATTGTCCAGGTTCGGATTTAGAAAGAGTAATTTGATCCTGCTTCTGTGACAGAGGGGGGCAACCTGCCCACCTGCACTGGACAGCCTGTGACTGGTTGAATAACATGTTTTTGTGTGCACAACATGGGATTCACTTTTAAATTGTTGCTCTCTTTATTCACTATCTATCTATCTAACATTATGTCTGGCAATGTGTCATTTATTTCTTGTCGTTGACTAAATGTGGAAAACATGTGGGTCACACTGGGTAAACTTCTGATTTTCCATCCTTGTGTTAATGCAATCTGAATGTTCTGCGGGTTAAATATGGGTAAGAGAGATGGGAAAACTACAGCAATAACAGGAAACATAAGGAAATAACTGTACATGGCGGCACTAGCCAAGACAAACAAGCTAGATCAGCACTCCAAGTTACTTGGATAAATGGGCAAAATGAGCAGACAGATGTGGACAAGATAAGGTCAGGCAGATTACATTCTCACTGCCTCTTGAAACTGCAATGATGTTTGTGGGAGAAAATTGTATTAGTATCTTATTTTAAAAGTCTAAGTGGCATACTTGAATCCCTTAATCGAAAGTGCAAATAAACTCTTGGGTGCATCGTTGAAGAAGTAACCAAACCCATACATCACTCCTGCAAATGCCACGACGGGATGGTGAAAACAGAGCCGCAGAAATTCTAAAAAGGAGGGAGATTGTGTATTCAAAGCTAGGTTAGAATTATCTTCATCTCAAAATCACAGGATTATCAGGCCACATCTGTTGGCCATTCACTGGCTGCATATGTTCTAATCATGATGTGAAGAGTAATTACCATTATGGAGCTTTGTGGACGTGTGAAGCAAAGACAGCAGGGGCACCATTTTTTTTTATAATGCTCCACATTCCAGAGGGGCAGTTGAAAGAGTTGAGAGTGACAGATCTTTGGAAATGTCACCCGCAAAACATCTCATGACGCCCAGATAATAAGAAACAGAAGGAATGTGTGTGTGTGTGTGTGTGTGTGTGTGTGTGTGTGTGTGTGTGTGTGTGTGTGTGTTTGTGTGTGTGTGTTTATGTCTTTTTGTGTGTGAGCGCTATAGACTGTGTGGAGATTTGTTTATAAAGGCTGTATTTTTTTTATTGTGCATGTGTGTGTAGGCTTGTTTGTAGTGTTGTGTGGGTGCAGGTGTGTACGCTCTGCATGAGGGTGTGCATGGTAAAGGGTTAAGTGTGACTGGTTAGGTATGTTTTTTATTATGTGTGCAGGTTTTGTGTATTAGGCCTACCAAAGTGTCAAAATGTGTATCTATATGTGCATGTTTTTGCTCCTCTGCTGTGATTGTTTATTGTATTAGTATGGGTGTGTTTTGACTAAGTTACCATGGCGATCTACCCCGGTAAGAAGTGAACCACCGTCGTAGGACTGTAAACCCAGGGTTAACCCTGAGGTTACCTCGCTAACCCCAAATCCTGCTTCGTAGTATGGCCTATCCACTTTAAGGTATCAATATACTGCAGAGATGTGTTGCTCTGAAAAGAGTGTTTATGCTACAGGACTCTCCCACCATAGTTCTCCTCTCCTCTCCTGTCCTCTCCTCTCCTCTCCTCTCCTCTCATAGACAACCCAGCAATTTGCCTTAATCCATATTGACTGCTCTTCCATGACCTCACTCCATAGGGTCCAGGACTGAGGATTTACTCTGAGACAGCCAATCTAAACAACCTGATTTAACTTCTTTTCCTCAGTATGACTGTGTGTGTGTGTGTGTGTGTGTGTGTGTGTGTGTGTGTGTGTGTGTGTGTGTGCAAGAGAGAGAGACACAGAGAGGTAGATGTAGGTATATGTAGAAAATGTGGCAGTGCAGCCTATGTGTATGTGAGTAAAGCTTTTCACTATCAGTCTTTGACATGATGAATGGGACGAAGATGTAAAGTCAGAGATAAACCAAAGCCCCAGTGGCTCGCTGGGAGCCCCACAGCCAAGACATAAAAGTCTCCTCTCTTTTCACAACCAATCGTTAGCTCCATACACGCGGGCCTGTCCATGCAACCACGCACATATATTTTAACAGCAGGTTCAATTGTGGAACAGAGGGGGGAGGAGCTGTTATAAAGTTGGCTACATGCAGCTAAACATTCACACTCACAAAAACTATACACAGTAAGACGATGAAGGGGAAATCGTTAAGTGAGAGTGTTTCCTTGCTCACTGACTAATTGTTTCTCGCCTGCAGACTCTCATCAGTGTAGATGTGTACATGCAGAGTGTGTACGTGTATGTGCATGTTCACATTTGTGCATTTTTTTAGCATATGTAAATACACGTTTATGTATGTGTACGTGCAGATTGTAGCTGTGCACTCTGAGTATTTCACGTGTATAGGTTGTACCACCAGCTGGGTCAATTTCTATCTCTTTGCTTAATTAATGGTTTGCCTCTGGCACCACTGTGCAGAGAGCTCCGATCTGTCTGCTCCTGCAGCTTTTGCACTAGCTGCACTGTGTACACACAAACAATATATTCCTCTGACATGCACACATACCCCAACAGGTGCACAGTTTGTTTAGGAAGACAAGAAGGGAACCAATAACAACAGCATTGCATCTCTCCGACACGTTGTCATTCCAACTCGTCACATACCGCCACTTTTTCACGCCTCTTGGCATCACTTTATTTTCGGCATCAAAACCACTATCGTTACTCTTGGCGTCACTTTAGGATTAGCCAGCAAAACCGCTATAGTTAGGATTAGGAAAGAACTACATGGTTGGGCTTAAAACCAACTACGTTTGAACAGTGAAAATGACACTGAACGGTGTGAGCACGGGACACGAGCGAACAGCTGATTATAATGTGACGCATGGGACACGAATAGCGGTCTCCTGGATGAAAGCCTTGTTTGTTGGACCCATCCACCTCCCCTCCAACTGCCCCGGTGTGTCTCTTTCATTCTGTAAACTACGTCACCACACTCCTGGCGCACTTTCTCGGAGTGTTTACTGTTGCCGTGGAAGGGCTTACGATATAGTTAATGGACTGCTCAGTGAGTTTCATATTGACGCTAAGGGGTACTGTGTGCGGTGGCACCGAATGCCAACGGCCGTGACAAAGCCTCAGTATCTGACACCCTGAGAACGGGCTGATCTCTCACGTAGAATTGCATGCTCATAACAGAAAACAAAATCTGTACAAATAAGGACACTTGACTGTACCCTAAACCCTTGCATTTTTTTTGCATGTATTTTATGGAAGGTCGGGAGTTTGGCAGTTTGTGTGAATCAAATTGTTTGTCCGTTTCCTGTGGCTGCAGAATCCTCAGAAAACGTATGTAACTCAACATAGTGGTATTGAAAAATAAGTTTGTAAAAAAAATCTGAATTTAATGGCGTTTTTAAAGACTTAGATCACATCCTTCCCCAAGACATAATGTTTTTTCCTTTAATGACCTTCTTTCATTGTCTAACTTTTGCCATTATATGTTGGCCTGCTAAAACAATGGCCGCTCTACCCCTCCACTCCCCCATCTCCTCAATCTGTCCTCTCCTATTCATCCATAGCGCTGAGATGCGGATGCAGCCCTTGTTGGGGTGTTCATGTATTCTGGCCTTGTAGGAGGCCGGCATGTGATTCACCACGACTGCAGAAAGCACCGGAGATCCCACTCAGGTTGGTGTTCTTTTTCCCCATGCAGTGTTATTAAGATGCATATGTTTAATTTATGATCAGAGACTTTCAAAGGGGATCTCTTCTCTCAGAATCAAGCTTTGTCCATATCTTCCATATATATTGCCTCATTCTCTGTCGCTCTCCATTTTCTTATCTCCTTTATCTTGATGGTGCTGTCATGCCTACATGGTAGACCCTCAAAGAGAGTATACCCACACACACACAACACACACACACATTCCTGTACAGCAAGCACTTGTCTCAACTGAACAGTCGCACAAGGATTGCAGGACCCTCAGAGCACCAGGAGGAAAATCCCCAGCTGATTCCAGTTAATACCAGAAAAAACAACATTAGACGTGACGTGTCTGATGTGCTATTGTTTCACAGGCACAGAGAGCCCATCTGAAATATATCCTGTGTCAAGTCTGTAATGGAACAGGCGATAAATCTCTCTCAGGTTTGTCAGTGTGCGATTGGTCTAAATGGGCCATGGGAATAGCAAGAGAAGGGCTGACAAGGTGTAAAACAACCAATAACCGATTGTAATAGATAGTGGTAATATTGGCGCTGCGGGTTAGTGTGAAGCAATAATGAAAATGTATGTGTTTTAATAAAATGCGTCCAGGCAGCAATATTTTAACTAGATTATTTATATGTAAAACAAGTCCTTTAAATAAATGATAAAACAGTTTTTTTTTCTTTGCCTTTGATTTTCTTTGATCTGCTGACCAGATAGCTCCAAATATGTTAATTTCTTCTTGTGCAAGTCAATTTTTATTGAAGAATAGCGAAACTCAGTTAACGCTTCACAATAAAAGCTTCAAAGCGGAAGCCTTTTAATGTGAAGTAGCATAAAATGTTCCGTTTGCATTAACAATAACTCAACACAGCTCTAATAGTGCTGTAAAGCCATTGGTAAAATTGGCTGATATTTAAAGTTGCTCAGAACAAAGAGGAGCGTAGTTGTAAAACTAAATTTGCAATAAAACCACAGGGATTGGGTCACAAGTTACAAACGCACAGAAAGCTAAACACTGTTTTTTGAAAACATTTCTTAAGGCCCTGACACCCCAAGCTGACAATTGACCGTTGGCCAGTTTTTGGCGGATTCAGCATGACGGAGCCCGTCAGTGAGAGAAGTCACTCTGATTAGATGTTCATCTTAAGCGAATTAGTGCACGAGAAGAGAAACGGAAGTGAGGAAAGCAAGCCAACAAGTAAAGTCAAGAAAACAACATAGCCATCTGGTATGGAGCTAAGAGGGGAGTGAGAGTAGTGTGAAAATGGTCGGCAAACGCTGCTTAATTTCATGTACGTATCATAATAATGGCTTGTATATCCGCCTTCCTAGGTCTTCCGGTTTCCCTTTTTGAACGAGTTATTTCCTCTCACGCAGGCGCAGGATGTACGTGGTAGTCAGCTGTTGGCTGTAGTCTTTACGATGTGTTTGAGTGCAACTTTTTGGCGAAGACACTGGCCATGTGAAGCGACGCAACAGGTGGCCTTCGTCGCCACTATTCTCTGATGTCGGTTTGGTGTGTCTGGGCCTTTAGTCACCAGCACAGCCAAACGTGCTGAGCCAATCAAATTAGTGCAAGACTCAGCTTTGGTTTGAAGGAGGAGACTGGGAGAAAATGGCCAACGCAGGTATCCCCTGCTGTGAGGCCACAGTGGAAACACATGTACTCATGGAAAAATGCTATACAAATTGATGTAATTTTGGGACAAATCATGGCGGGTAAAATAAATTGATATTGACTGTTGGTAGGAAACAGGATGCGAACAACAATCTCAGGTGACCTCTGCCCTTCGCCTTTGCTTCTCAGAGACAGACGTTCACGGCTACAAGAAGTCGTTTGTCAGGAAAATGTTAACGGAAGTCATTTTAAATGATTGACTGATGAGGACGCTTTCTTTAATACAAAAATATTCATGGCAGCAACATTGTAAATGATGAAAAAAATTGTACAGAAAGTTCTTGATGATTTTGTAATAGCAGCAATTGATGTACATGTGCCAGAACTAAAGTGAATAGTGACTTTATTACTGTATCATATACAGTATGTTGCTGTAAATTACCAATTGACTATGCAGCATGTTCCTCTACCACAAATGTTAAAAAGTCATTGTGTGATTTGCATAATTAATAGCTCGTTCATTGGGTTAGGCAGTTGAACTGTCTCTCTCTCTCTCTCGCTCTAACCTCCTTTCTCTCGTTCTCCCACTCTCCTCTTCACCACAGGGCCTGGAGGCCTGCTGTAGTGTACAAATCCATAGGAGAGCTGTCATTGCTGCCTGTGTTCCTGCCTCACCAGTGGCAGGTGGTCCCATGTTCCGCCTGGGGCAAGGAAGTGAGAGAGAGAGGCAGAAAGAAACAACAAGAGAGAGAGAGAGGGGCCGGTGAGATATTGCTACAGGTGAGAAACTTCATGGGTGGCAGACAGTGAGCAAATCAAGACACGCCTGTGCTCATTTATCTTGAAAAAGATTCATCCGTCTCCTTTCATCGCCGCATTTCCTTAAGATGTGAGAGTGATTGACACATGGGGAGATCTGTTTTGTTTTAGTACTGCTCAGACATGACACATGCCAGAGAAACAGGTGATGTGAGGCTCCTTTCCTCAACATATATTTAGCGTAATGCATGTTACATTTCTGCCTCGAGGCAAACACGGTGGGATACAAAAATGTTTGCTATTTGGGTCCTGCATGAACTTGTAAACTACATGAAAAACTTGTGTGAGGGGAAGTGTATCATCTGGACTGTGACAATGTTATGTTTCATGGTCTTAAACATGATTACAGTCGTTTTTCTTCTGGATCACAAGAGACAAGAGTTATACACGTAATTTAATGAGCCTCTGTCCCTGTCCAAGACATTACCTTGTCATCTGCTTTCTTGATGGAAATTTTAAATATCCTGCGGCCCCCTGACCTAAGAGAAAGTTTCTGATGGACACCAGATGTTTTTTTTTATGGACGCATGTTATCCTTCATATGCATGCAATATTTTACAGTGAAAACTGGGATACAGTCTCTTTATCCTGCTTCCTTTAGAAATCTTCTGCTGTCATCCCTCTCTCCCTGGTGTTTCTGGTGGTGTGAATGGGTCCACTCCACCATGAGACCACTCTCTACTGGTCCACCCATGGAGAAAGGTAAAGATTTAAACCAGAGAGGGGCATTGTCATCCCTGTTCCCCCGGGTTGTTGACAATTGGCAGACAACGCAACTGTTGATAACAGTTGCTGGAGTTGCCAGCTGCAGCAACACCTGAATAATTTATTTTTGGCTGGACCGCAGAGGGCCAGCCCTACAGACGCAAAAGTCTGTCACTGAGTGAATGAGTGAGTGAGTGAGTGAGTGACTGACTGAGTGATGAAGTTACAGGATTGGTCGGCCGACTGTTGGAGTCTCCTCATTGGTTGTTGCTCTTTCAAAATGAAAAGGCGGAGAACAGTTCTGTGTTTACGTTTTCTGGGGAGCGTGTCAGCGGTTCAATGTAACATTACATAGTGCTGTTGTTGTGCATGTGTTATTGTTTATGTTCGTTTAAGTTACGTTATGTTCGCAAATTTTCTCCTCGCTTTCCTCCATTTCCGCCATGAACTGACTATCTAGCAGCCACACGTCACTACTGCGGTATGAACCCAAAATAAACAGACTGTGCTGTGATTTAATTTCAATAAACAGATCAAAATAATGCCGAAATAACAACATAAATATATCGATTTGTAAAAAGTCTGAATTCATTCTTTGTCAAGTCTGTCCGCAACCCAACAAGCAAACAACTTTTAAAATGCTTGTTTTCTGAACGGAGTTCGGATCGATCAATGCCAGGCTATGAAAACACCAGCTACTCAATCAACACTCAACCTAACGTCATCTAGGCATAAATACGGCAGCGACGTTGTTGTAAACGGATCAAAGTGTGCCGAAATAACTACATAATGATGCTGATTAGTAAAAAGTCTGAATTCATGCTTTGTCAGGTCTGTCCGCAAGACAAAAAGCAAACAACTTTTAAAATGCTTGTTTTCTGAATGGAGTTCGGACCAATCAGTGGCAGGCTACGTTAACACTCCAGCTGCTCCATTAACACTCCATCTAGGAATAAATACGGCAGCAACGTCAGTGATGACAGCTGGAATATCTCAACGCTGATAAACTTTCGCAACGTGTGTATATTGAACACCACTTATATGATGAATGCTTTTGATACACATGCTTTCATAAAATACTGAAATACTTTTAACCTTGCATACTGTATGTCATGCTAATACCTTTTCACCTTGTATAAAATGTATAATATACTGATTAGTAGATGTTACCATTTACTATTACTGAATGCCATTTGCTTCATTATAAGTTGGCTTTCAATCAAACATTAAGATATAAGTGAAAAAAACTGATAACAAAACATTATAGATATGACCACTGACTATTTGTGTAAGAATTTAGCTACAAATTCACAGACTTGACCATACGGTCCAGCCATATACTCGGTTTTGACCGAGTCTTGTTACTAATGTTAAAGGAGTCAGAAGGGCAAAAAAGGGAAACATACTCTTTGTTTTTGGTGGTGTAGGATTTAAATGAATCAGACAATCAACAGTTATTTTTAAACTAAAACTTTCAGAAGAAAGAAGGGGTGCTGTATGTTGGGGGCTCCACAGTGGGATTTTGCCAAAATGTCTAAAACCCTGCAATCATAACATGAATGTCTGATTTTTAATTATTTTTGTTACAAACTCTTTAAACTGTTTTTTCATTCCAGTGTTTAACTGAACAACAAATTAATTCACAGCACATCATGAGAGGCTGTTTATGATGCAAATGATTTGGTTGGAAAAGTTGCTGATTGGCACAATGGCCCCTCAGGCAACAGCATCCATTTGAGAGGCGGTTGAAGACCTCTCTCTATCTGATAGATCTCCCTCTCTCTCTTTCTCTATGCTAAAACATCTCAGTGGAGGCCAGGCCTGCTTGGCCTCTCTGTCAGCAAATGTCACAGCTAATTATGACAGGATCCTTGTTCCCTAACAAGTCAGCGTTGGCGCTGTTAGGTCTGTTTGACTCGGTCCTACAGATGAATTGGGCTCCGACGACCCCTGTGCTCCTAGGGGGTGCTGTATGAAGGTAATTGCTCCAATATCCTGAGCTGCAGGGATACATAGTGCTGACAAGTTGGTATTAGTCAAACATGTCGGTTCAGAGGGCGGCTCAGCGTGCTACCGGCCCGCTGGCCAGCAGGTGTGAGAGTCGGGTGGGTGGATGTGTAATACTGATACTTATCACACAGGGATGGTTGGATTTTGTAATGTGAATTACGTTTTATGTGCCTTACTCCCCTTTGGGAATGAATCTTGCAAAATTCTCAAACTCTCAGGTATCCCAAATCAAAAGTACTCCTTAAAGCCTTGGTTCACTAAAAACATATGATCTCATTTACCTCTAATAGAGTCTAATCATGCAGATACTTTTGATTTCATTTACACAGGTTTTTACGATATATATGCCACTGGGATTTCTGCTGCCACCCAAATACAGTGGAAGTGAATGCAAATTTGTTTGTGGTGATAACCACATTGAAAAATAATACGTAGAACCTGGGCACACAAAACAAAAGAGCGAAGTGAGACAATGGGCCTCAAGCAGGTATAAGAACATATTTCCTCTTTTGTTCATATCCACGATTTGTTCTTATTTTGTTAGTGCCCATTGATTTCTGGGATTCACCAATGTTTTCTTATTTTTGCTCTTCTCTTAGGTAAGAGAACATTTTACAAGTGGTCGAGAGCACATCTTGTTATCACAGTCCACTAATTGTTTGTCCAAAACAAGGAAACATCAATTTTTAATTATAGGGACATAAAAAAAAAACACATGAATATCATATAATTCAATTTAGATTATTATATGTTTTAGCACAATTATAATGATTGGATTTAGGCCAAAGGCCAAAGGCCTTGGAAGGAGATTTTATTTTCACCGGCGTTGGTTTGTTTGTTTGTCTGTCTGTCTGTCTGTCTGTCTGTCCTTCTGTTATTAGGATTAGTCCGCAATGGATTTGAATGAAATTTTTTGGAGGGGTGGAGTGTAGCACAATGAACAATCCATTAGATTTTGGTGGCAATCTGGATCATGATCCGGATTAAGGAATCTTTTTAAGAATTCCGATCAGCCTGAGCATTAAGACCACAGGGTATAACATATGCGCAGTGTAACTGATGACGTGTTGATGACGCATGACCACGCCTTTTTCCTCCTTCTGAGAGCAGAGAGATACCTGTGTGGATGTGTGGCGAGACATCGAGGTGCAGGAGCTGCTGGCTGTCCGCAGTGAGAAAGAAAAAAACGGTAGATGCCGGGATGAGAGACAACGTAGTGTAACGTTATAGAGACATAACAAGGCTGCTGAATGAAAGAGGCATCCGCCAATTTGTTACACGGAAACACACCGTGTTAATAATAAGCCGACCACCTCACAGTACTGCCAGCTGTGAGCTGTGATCTGTTTTTAAAGTCACGCACCTTGGCGGAGGTATGCACTCTCCGAGTGCCATTCTAGTTACATTTTTGGGCTAAAGAAATACTACTGGTCCATTAATCCCAATTAAGACTACAAAATACTTGGATGATTTTGCATGCTTTCAGTTTCTGAATGGCTTACATATATAGCTCTTTGATGTTTTTTGATTTTCCTCGATTTCTTCTTTTTCTTACAGGCTTTTTTTGGTGGCATCGCTCCAATTCTTGGGCAAGAGCCAGAGTATTTGCACACGGCACAATATTATTAGTGTTATCTATGCTAATACCTACCCTTATATAGTGTTTAGGGGGTCTTATCTATGCTAATACCTGCCCTTATATGGTGTTTAGGGCGCATTACCTGTGCTAATACCTTCCCTTATATAGTAATTAGTGGGCTTTATCTATGCTAATACCTGCCCTTATATAGTGTTTGGGGGGGCGTTATCTATGCTAATACCTGCCCTTATATAGTGTTTAGGGTGGCGTTACATATGCTAATACCTACCCCTTATATAGTGTTTAGGGGGCGTTATCTATGCTAATACCTGCCCTTATATAGTGTTTAGGGGGCGTATCCTATGCTAATACCTACCCTTATATGGTGTTTAGGGGGCGTTACCTGTGCTAATACCTTCCCTTATATCAGGGGTCAGCAACCTTTATCAAAACAGCCATTGTAGGCAAAAAAAAAATTAAAAATCTGTCTTAAGCCGCAAAACATTTGAGCATTGTGATGAAGGTAACACAGCTTAAGTATATAGTATATAAGTCTAATGCAGTCAGGGCCAAAGTGCAAATGTACTAAGGAGTATTAGGGCCAAATTGAGGGAAAAAAAATCTGAGATATTACGAGAATAAAGTCATAACTTTACGAGAAAAAAAGAAAATAACACGTAAAATTACTACTTTATAATATTATGACTTTATTCTCATAATACTACGACTTTTTGTTCTTGTTAAGTTATGACTTTATTCTCGTAATATTGCGACTTTGCCTATGCTAATACCTGCCCTTATATATGTTTTGGGGGTGTTATCTATGCTAATACCTGTCCTTATATAGTGTTTAGGGGGCGTTACCTGTGCTAATACCTTCCCTTATATAGTGTTTAGTGGGATTTATCTATGTTTATACCTGCCCTTATATAGTGTTTTGGGGGGCGTTATCTACGATAATACCTTGCCTTATATAGTGTTTCGGGGGCGTTACCTATGCTAATATCTGCCTCTACATATGTTTTGGGGGTGTTATCTATGCTAATACCTGTCCTTATATAGTGTTTAGGGGGTGTTATCTATGCTAATACCTGCCCTTATATAGTGTTTCATGTGCGTTACCTATGATAATACCTTGCCTTATATAGTGTTTCGGGGGCGTTACCTATGCTAATACCTGCCCTTATATGTTTCGGGGGTGTTTTCTATGCTAATACCTGCCCTTATATATGTTTCGGGGGTGTTATCTATGCTAATACCTGCCCTTATATAGTGTTTCATGGGCGTTACCTATGATAATACCTTGCCTTATATAGTGTTTCGGTGGCGTTACCTATGCTAATACGTGCCCTTATATATGTTTCGGGGGTGTTATCTATGCTAATACCTGCCCTTATACTATATAGTGTTTCGGGGGCGTTACCTATGCTAATACCTGCCCTTATATAGTGTTTAGGGGGTGTTATCTATGCTAATACCTGCCCTTATATAGTGTTTTTCGGGGCGTTACCTATGCTAATAATAAACAATCGGCCTCCATTTTTTGATCAAGTGGGATTCATCATTCAGCACACCTGGGTAAGTGCAAATTTGGATGGTTAAGAACGTTTGGAGCATCTAGAGTTAACATCTCTTGTTTTTTCTCTTAATGGAAAATTAAGAGAAATTTAAGAGAATGTCTTTTTGTAATTTGGTAGACTGACACTTAAATGCTTCACATTTTGAACAGATGTTTTCAGTGAATGTGTGAGATGCTCGGCTCGAGCACAACAAAACCCATACGTATGTTCCACTGGTTCTAATCATTGTAATTAAAGTGTCACGCTGCAGTAATATAAGGCCAACGCTATGATTAAATCAAAATACCAGTGACATTATTTTCCTGACCCATGTGTTTAGGCGGTGCTGGTCCACTCCCAACACAGCCCTGCCTTGGACTGCACTCTGGTTTTTCTGGAAGTCGTTGTGATTGATGTTACATTTGGGGAAACTGGAGTGACCTCACATTTCCCTGGATTGTATCATCGGACAGGGCGCTGAATGATGACATCATATTTCATAAAGAACTGAGGAGAAAATTGATGACATCACAACGCAGGTGTGACGGGCATCGCTCCCGAAACAGAGTTGTAAGTCACAGCAATGTGTTTGCGTATATAGCATAAAGGATGTGAGCTAAATTGAGTTATAATGCTGCATCTTCATTATTCTAAAGTGTGCCAACACCAAATAATGTGGTTTCTCACTTTCCTTTCCGGTGTGATTACATTAAACATTTTCTCTGAGGAAAAACACACCCTGAAGGTTTCCACCCCATAATTTCCAGAGGCTGTATTTTCATGTCTGTGTCTATGATTATGCATGTGAGCCCTTCCACTTCTACATGTGTTTATGTGTGCATGAGCATTCAAACATGAATCTGCGCTGCGTGTCATCGTAATGAGTTTTGCATGTGTGGAAATCAGATGCGAGTTTACCCCAAGCTCTTATGTGTCCTTCATTCCTTCCATTAAAATAAAAAAGACAAATTAAGAACATGAGAGGGGAAATGGTCTATCTCAGCAACTGAGTGATATCTGGAGAGGGAGGATTACTCGTCAGGGGGATATGAAACATCCTCACATTCATAGTCAGTCAGGAATAGATGACTGACACAATGGGGCCAAGATTCACTAATAAATACACATAAAGTGACATTATTGTGTTGAAGTTTGATGTTTGTAATAATAACACCCCTGGAAAGAAAAGGCACTGTATATGAAAGCGGATGGCCCGTAGCTGGAAACATTCCTGCATATGCAATGTGCATAACAAATACCCACTCATAAATACCGCAGGGCAAATCTCTTTGTCAATAGCCTGTCAGCGATACTCTCTGTGGCAATTGTATTTCTCATTATCAGGTATTCCTGTTGGGAGAAAATGATCTTAATTTGATCAGCGTCATAAGCCCTCTTGCAAGCTCCGATCTCAGGTTATCCTTTTATGTGTGGAATTACAAATGGCCCGGTTAGAAAACTTTCCATAATAGCGGTGAGAATTAGCAGGCTAAGCATACACTAATGCTATTGTACCCTCATCAATGATGTATAGTTGAACTCTTCAATGGTGGCCTTTTCCACAGAGCAACACCCGCCAGAGGATGAGAGGGAAGGGAAGACAGAAGCAGAGAAAGTACAGTTTGAAAAGAGAATCAACTGGTATTAATAAGAGATTAATGTTCTTTGGCTTGAGCTGACACGCGGCACTATTATTCTGCTCCTTTGCTTTGAACAGGTCTGGCTATTAGCTTTGTCCTGGGCCTATGAATCTATATTTCCTTTCGACAGAAGAGTCATAAAGGGACAGTGGAACATCAATTTCTTCCTGGGACTTCAAAGAGAGACACGAGGCCCCGTACAGCCGAACGACTGCTGCGTTGCACACTGTAGCCAGGGATATCAAAGGCTTTTTTACATTCATTGCTATAATGAAAGAGGAGCGAGAGTACAAAAGAGGACTCGATAGTTGCCCACCCTCTCTCCTCCCAGCTTTTTGGTTGTGATTGTATTTAAGTATTACTCAGAGTTGAGGATCGCCTCTCCAAATTGAGGCCCTTATTGCAGAAGCCCGCTGAAGCACTGTTCACATTAGGGAAGGGACAATGTGCTCATAATATCTACATCAGCGGTGTCCTGTCTTAATTCACTTTTATTACATCCATTCATAATGCTCTCATAATGATGAGATGGATCCCAGCCAGGGGATTTTCACAGTGTCACCTTTATTATCGCATACTGTGATTTGTCATTTGCTCCTCTACAGGTCCCTGTAATGAGGATAAGTTAGACTTCTCTGAATTAGATCTGAGGATAAAATGCCACCATGCAATGTACTCTTTATCATTAACCCTGCATTTGCCCACTGGAAGTAATACACTTAAGGGTAATAAATGGGAAGAGTTTGGTTTAAAACAACAAGAAAAAGTAACTCAATACAGTTGTAGGTAATATGACCCTTAAATTTTAAGCACATACACACAGAGAAGTGCACATGTACATAGTGTGTATGCTGCATGCATGTGAACACGCACAGAGTGATATATTTTGTTTCTCAGTAAAGTTGGGAACACACACAGCACACAGCTGGAGTTGATGTTGTTAGTGCGCGGTGTGATAAAATATTGCACAACATAATGCATCAAACATAGACATTAAGAAACAAGCTGCTTAGTTGCAGGCCAAATAAACATTTTACTGGGGCAGGGGGCTGTTTGTGGTTTTTGTCTGTGTGTGTGAGCGAGCGAGCCTTCGTTCATTTAACTGTGGACGGAATGGCAGGGGAAAAAAAGTAGACAGCGTTACTGTAAGGCTGCTGAAAAACTGGGTGTAGGTCAGGACATAAAACAACTGTTTTCACACCAGCGTTGGCTGATAACATCCAGCTGAGGACTGAAGAATGTTCTTATTAATTCTTTATCAGCTCATGGTATGTCCCAAACCCCTGGAGAAACACGCCCGTGTGGACAGTCTCATTCATCCCAGAAAGTAAAACTGCTTTTCGGAATATTTATTTTGTGATGAAAGATAAGACTCAAGACTTTAAAAGCAAAACTCTCTCTGAGACATCTATGATTGATCTTAAATACACAGATATGTGGTATGTATGTACATAGAGGCTCCCACATACATAACACTCATGCACTCTTGCTCTCTATACTTGTGAGGACCTCTAACGGTCCTTCCTTTAGTAAGGTCAAAGACATTCTGTACAATTTGGGGGATTGAGAGAATTCATTACAGAAATAGTTAGTGTCCATTAGTCAGGGGTGGAAGTAACACATTACATGTACTCTTGTTACCTCAACAAAGTTGTTTTTTGTGTACTTGTACTTTTTTAAGTATTTTTAAAAATCTGTTATTTTACTTTCACTTAAAGGTACAGTGTGTAGGATCTGGTGGTATCTAGCAGTGAGGTTGCAGATTTCAACTTCTCCCATGTGCCAAGCGTGTAGGATTGTGATGGTGGCCAATGCAAAAACGCCACTATATCTTTACACAGCAAATAGTTGCTTGTTGCTAAATTAATGCTTTGAATTCTGTATATAGAACCTTTAAAGTAACAGTACTTTTACTTGAGTAGAATATTCTAGTACCTTTTCCACCTCTACAATTAGTGAGCTTTAGAGGTGCTGGTAGGTGTATTTTGTTACCTTTGGACAGAGCTAGGCTAGCTGATACCCCTGTTTCCAGTCTTAAGCTAAGCTAACCAACTGCTGGCTATAGCCTCATATCTACTGATCGATCTTCTACGCATATTTCCCAAATTTCCTTCAACCTACCCTTATTGTAATCCTCACCCCTGCATACCTAACTTTAAAAGTACAATACTAATTTAACTTTGTCCAAACTCACCAGAAAAATGCCAACATAGATTGTTTAATTGTCTAACTTTGACATTCGTTACCGCAATTTGCATCATGTGTCCTACAAGCAGTCAGTGTTAGTTTATTTGAACCAGGACCTGTCCCGAACTTTATCCAAGTTGTCTAAACGTAACCAAACCTTAATCCAAGAGAGGGTGGATCAGAAAACGTTCATATGAATCATTGCCTTTACAGTCACATGGGTTCGGATCTATTTTGTTTAGAGATAAACCCCTTTAAGTCCTTTGAGGATTGGCAGAATCTTCCTCACCTTTCTGTCCTTGTGAGGACATGTGGTACTCATAAGTATAAGAAGACATTCACACACAAACTCTCTCTTCTTGTGTCTCTCTTTTTCTCTCGCGCCCGCACAAACACAGGCAAGCCGTCACCACTGTAGGTTCCTGCTTTCCCTCTATGAATAGAAGGACCTTGGCTGTCCCTATCGAAAACCTGATTCCTCATTGAATAGGAAGCCCTTGTCCTTACATCGCTCTGCCTACTGCACTGATGGTGTACTAATGGCAACATCAGTCCCCATCTGTTGTCCATCATTTGGATTCAGGGCAGGGCCCGTCCCAGCAGATACATCCGATTAGTCCCTCTCATCGATTTGTGCTGGCTCGTCATGACATAGTCAACCCAAGGTGTCTCTTCTATGACATGCTGTCTCCCTGTGATTTAGTTTGCCAACGCTCTAAGTGCATTGAGTGTGACAATAAAATCTTTAATCTAATATGCATCCTAAAGAGGGAGGCGGTGGAGAATTAAGAGTGAGTGAGGGAGCGAGACAGAGGAGGGAGGTAATGTTCTCGATGAGCTCAGATGTAATGAGAAAGGTTTGTGTCAAGTTTATGAATACACAGGATACAGACACTAAAGTTTGGATTGCTACACTATAGCGCTTTTTGATCCTGACTGACGAATGTGTGATTTCAGGTGTAAGATGTGGCATTAAATGCCTTGTCAAACTCTTCAAATTATGAATATACACAGGTACCGAGTGCTCCTTGTGGAGCCAATCTCTCTTGCATAAAGGAGAAATATGATTATTTTCCTCTCAAATGGCCATGAAAATTTCACATCTGTGCTCTGAAGAGGTGAAATCCTATTTCCTCCTCATACGTAACCCAGCCTAATCTGCGATCGCAGTTTGAAGCATACGATAGTGTGAATGGGGTTATGGGGCACAATGCATGCACAGTGCTCTCTGTAATTCTAATTGACAACTAGCCCGCTGCCTGGGCTTGTGAGAGAGCATCATATTTATGGAAGTGTGAGCTGTATATCAATGAGATTTGGTGCTACACTGTCTGAATAGATCATTACATTGATCTGCGGTACACTGCTCGATCTACTGTATCCCAATGCTGCTCTGTGTCTCAGTAAACAGACATAACATTAGGGAAATGCTGTACCACGCATATACATACTGTACAGTGGTAATGTACTGTAAAACCGTAGGGATACTTTATAGAAATTTGATGATGAGGAAGGATGATTTTAAAGGTGTCTTGAGAGCAGATTTAATGTTTCCTTTTTATGGTTTATGGTATTAAAAGCATGCCATTATAAGGTGCCACTTTGTCTGTATCCACGGTTATAGTTTTACCTATATCTCTTTTGATGTAAGGGCATCTCATTGAGTGATTAGTGAAATTCACATCTAATGGATACCTCAATTCAGAAAAGGTGATTAGATTAGTTTTAATTAATGCTTTGCCAAACAGTGTGACATGTTTTTGCCGCTGTCACACGCCTCTAATTGACAGATATTTTCAAGAGAACTTGTTCAAACGATCCTTTTTGCGTTTCATGTCCGTAATTGCCTGTTGGCACGCCTGACCTGCCGCGTTGACACCAGACATACCGAGCCACATTTTCACATCTTTTTAATGAGTCTCTGTTATGTTGCAGTCTCTAATTGTGCTGTTGGCAAAAGAACAATAACATTTAAAAAGCCACCCAGCCAGTCAGTCAGCCAGTCAGTCACCAGCCCTCCCATCTCACCCTGCTGTGACCCTGGTTGTGTGTGAGCGCACAGATTACAGTGTGGGAGAGGAGGAAAATCTCGGGCTTGAAGCCAGACACTTGTCATTTTGGCCAGAATGACTTCTATATATCAAATTGAAGCTCTTGATGAAACCAGTTACCCTGTATCAAAAAGGGATTACTTGGATCATGACCAAAATTGAATTGGACAATAAAACCTCAAAGTTAATAACAGGAGAGACGAGGCTCTATGGTGGTAAAATTAAAAAATACTTTGTGTGCATAAGATGTGAACGTATACAATTTATGAAAGAGAATAATGAAGGGAGCTGAAAGAGATGTAAGAGACAGAGAAAAAGAGAGGAGAAATAAGTGCGTGCATGTTATGTCATGTCTGTCTGTCAAATTTTCATCCAGTTAGAAAAACACATCACCTCATCATTGATGGCCCATGTTAGTATTGTTTTCCTCCTCACTAATCAATCAAATAGAGAAACTAGAAAAGTGCACTCAGTAGAGTGCAGATCTCTGCCAGGTGTGTCTGCAACGACCACTGCTGTAATGTTTGATTGAATGAATACAAATCGCAATTGCCCCCCATCTAGACCGCAAGTGTATCAGATGTGTTTTACACTTGCACGTCTCACAGAACAGATACACTCTCACAAAATGTCAAGAAAGGAAATATTCTTACACCCATTTTCCTTATTAAACAGAAAAATACAACTCATCGTAAAATAGACTTCAAACTCAACAGAAACAAAATAAAACTCACCAAAACCGTCTTGGTTCGGCTTTCCACTGTTCCAACAATCACAAACTCTGGTTTGGTCAAAATAAACCCTTGATTCACTGAGGTAAATGTGAAAATATGCTGGCTCTACATGCTGTTTTTTCCCGCTGTCTCTCTCTGCCCGCTCTTGTTCTTCGGAAGCAGACCATTAAATTAGCAACATAAAATGACAAAAATCGGCCCCAAAAAAAAACGGCGATAGCTGCTGCTAACAGCTAACTATCTCTCCTCCTATACCGACATGAGAAGACGCGCTCCGTTGTAGTCAGCGCTCAGTTCAGTTTGTCACTTCGCTAAGGGATAGTTATACATACATACATACAGACATGCAGTCTTACCTGAGCTTGCAAATCAAGAGAGTAACAATTCGTAATCAGTATGGAAACAAGAGTCCAAACTGAAGCAGTTGTTGATCACTTGCGGCCCTTACTGGGCAGTTAAGAGGAGTGAGGAGTCAGCAGTCAATGACGGTATAAAACAGTCAATAAAATATGTATTTAAAAAGAGGTCCCATGGGAGGTCCTTAAGCATACAGTCATAAATGAGCACACAAAATATTAGGCTGATAAGTCCAGTAGGATGCGAGATTAGCCGTGGACAGACAGACAGAGAGATGCACACTAGGGCTGCAACTAACGATTATTTTCATTGTCGATTAATCTGTTGGTTATTTTCTCGATTAATCGATTATGAAAAATGTCGAACAGTGTTTCCCAATGTCCAAGATGACGTCCTCAAATGTCTTATTTTGTTCAAAACTCAAAGATATTCAGTTACTGTCATAGGAGTAAAGAAACCAGACAATTTTCACATTTAGGAAGCTGGAATCAGAGAATTTTGCCTTTTTTTCTTAAATAAATTCTCAAATTGATTATCAAAATAGTTGACAATTAATTTAATAATTGACAACTAATCGATTAATCATTGCAGCTCTAATACGCACGCACGCACTCACACACACACACACACACACACACACACACACACACACACACACACACACACTCACTCATACAGGACCAAATACATAATCTCCTGGCAGAGATAATAAACCAAGCTCTTTGGAAATAGAGTTCAAGCCATCTTTGCACCGCTCTGTTGGCACATGTGGATGGGAGTGAGGGAGAAAATAGGCCCGCGTGAGAAGTAATCAACAAAGCCCACTATGATAGTGACAGCGGGTTAAGAGAAGGGGATGGGGAGAGAAAGCTCTGTTTCTATGCCAGAGAAAATGAAAGCAGCTGGGGGTATGCGCTGTGCGCTCTAGTCAGTCATATATGCTTGTTATCAAGTGTGTTTTTGTATGTGAGTGTGTGTGTGTGTGTGAGAGAGAGAGAGAGATGGGACGCAGCAGGAGAGGAATGCAGTCATGGTTGTAAAGTGGGTGTGAAAACAGACATGTTCACTGACCTCCAGGCTGACCCCCCCACCCCTCCTCCCCTGGAGGTCGAAGTCCTGTGTGTGTGTGTGTGTGTGTGTGTGTGTGTGTGTGTGTGTGGGTGTGAGTGTGTGTGCATCGCAAAAAAAAAGCTTGAGAAAATTTGTGAGTACGTGATAATATTTGCCGGAGATTGTGTGGCGGTGGTCGTGGGGTTTGTGTGTGTGGTTGCAGCATGTGTGCATGTGTGCTGATAGCTGTAAGTGAATGGCCCTGAGTTTACAAGAGTCCAAGGGAAGAGGTCGAGAGGATTATCTTAAAATATTAGCTGCCCTCTCTCCCCTTCCTCCCTCCTTCTGTCTTCCCTCTGTCTTTTCTCTCTCCTCCTGTAGACGGCAAACAGCACTTGTTACACACACACACACGCACACACACACACGCACACACACACACACACACAGTAGGCATTTACCACTAACTGCATCTGATTTCTTGACTTTACAAGAATAAATATTGATGTAAAATTCGAGGTCTTTCTTACTTCTTAATTTGTTTTTATTTTTACTAAATGGTTGACAGACGCATGACAGAAAAAGTAAGAGGAGATAAAGAGGAGCATACTAAAAAAACTCTTCAGAATCATAACCTTTTAGGTTTTATGCTTATCTTTTTATTGCTTTTATAACTTTATATTACATATTATTTTTTGATTGATTTATATTTCATCTCCCACTACTTTGTGTGAGTATGCACTAACACTTTCCTACTGCAACCTCAAACATTTGTTCTACTACTTAAGCTGTATTGTTGCTCCACATGACATGCAGAAGAGGATATTTGTAAGTTCACATGCCTTTATGCTAAGTCATATCGAATCCCTCACTTTTAAAACACACACACACACATGCACACACATATGATACCTAAAAAAAGATTATTCCACCTAACAGTCCTAAATCTGGAGAAATAGACTTTTAGTTAAACATGCCATGAGGCCAATTCGCCCCAGACGTTCTGCACACTGTATCGGCATGAATTCATGTTACAGTTATTTTCGTTAGGGATTTCCCACCTGAATGTATAAGCCTGCTGCTCATTTTCTAAAGTTTCATAAATCCTCGTTGTGAGCACTTGTCTGATTTAAGGCGACGACAGACGCGGTCCCCCTGGCGCACTCGAACTTGGATTTGTCCCCGATTTGAGTCAGCTATCCCGCCTGCTCGCCACTGCGGGGCGTCTGGGCGCTGGAGCGGCGCCTCGAACCCCTTCAGTCTGTCTGCTCCCCGCAACAGGCTGGCTGCCCCCTGTCACATCCAGCCGGAGCCCTGCATGGCCATCATCTCTCAGCATTACGCCATCACACAGAGGCACCCTCCGCCTCTCTGTCTTCATAAACCTGTGGGATAGATGTGACCTTTTTGGAGTTGAATTCCTCACAATTATAGTTTAAATATGATAGTTTTTGAATTAGAAATATTGGGGGAAAATTAATGGACAATACTGAATCGGTGGAAAAGTCCAATTTCAACATTTCCCATGTGTCTTTATTATATCTTTTAAACTGGTATTTAAAATATTTTTAATAAATATATTATTAATAAGCCCAGGCTTTGTTAAGTCTACATTACCTAAACTCTGTCCAGATATTAGAAAAGGCACATTTGAATTGAGTTCAATAGTAACCGGAGTCCGTGCTCTTCTGTGCTCCGCTGCGTCCGTTTGCATGTAATTAAATAGCGTCGCCCGCTCTTATCGGTCGGATCTGACAGTGGAGTTTCTAAAAGCGGTCCCTGTCCTGTGCACCTCTTCCCCCCGTTCCCTTCCAGCTCTACCTCTCGGTAATTGAATTAGCTCGGTTTTAGGCGGGGGAGGGGCTTGGCTTTGTTCGAGTGACGCCCATTAAAATCATTTCAAACCAATGGGACTATCCCCCGCTCCTCCGTAACCAAACCCACTCTCTCGGTCGGCGTCTGGAGCTGCCTGCCTGCCTCTGCCCTCACCTTCCTGCGTGTCCCGGCGTCCTAAACCCAAACACAAGATAAGAGGAAGACTACACAGCGCGCACATGGGAGAAGATTTTTTTTCTAAACCCTCACGTCGCACGATGACTTATATATGAGGACGACACTTCGGTTTGCGGACATAAACAAGCGTCTCCACGGAGAAAACACAACGCTGTCCGTCCTCTCTCCGACACCGAGAAGGACTCCTCCCCGCCTCGGCCGTAACACCTCCGGTAAATCACCGAGAAAGGATAACAGCGTTTTTATATGCTGGAGACGAAAGAGCGAGTCTAACATTACCATTCATCCGCCAGTGGCTGGCTGACTGTATGGCTTTAAAAAGTTGCATGGAGAACATGGACATCTGACGTGCGCCACACGGCGTCATTGGACACATTGAGCCTCTCTCTCTCTCTTCTCTCCATCACACCGTGGACTGACTAATCCCCTGCGCTTTGGGTTTGGAGTAAGAAGAAGTGTTGAGCAGTTGTCATTTGCCCTGACACTGGCTACATCCAGTTGCTCCCTGCCTGCATAAGGGGGACACTTCCACCAGACACTGCCTGTTGTGCTGCGCATTTGTGTGTGCCGATCTCACTGTTTGTGCATTAGTGGGAGAAATATTTAGTCAGCCCACCACGGATTTGACATCCTGCATGCCATAAAGCCTGTGATTCATCTGGACCCTCGACCCGCATCAGAGAGACGACACAGTGACGCGTCGGTTTTGTAACTTTAAATTCCCGTCAACCTGAACAAGTGTCATCTCAAGTGTCCCCTCGAATGGTCACGTTCTCGCTATTATTCCCTTCCGCCTTTTCCATGTTGTGCGCATTTGTATTTGTTTCGCAAACTACGCCAGCAACACACGGCCACATGTGAACGAGACACCCGTCACCTGTCCCGGTTGAAGCGCCCGTATACAACTCGACTGACTGACCGACACTGAAGAGGAATACGTGCCGAAGTTTCGCTGTAGTGATGCTGCAAATGGAAATGGTCATCTTCATCTGCCTGGTGCTGTTGATGTGTGTATTTAGCCAGGAGCCCAGTTCCAAAGTGGTGGCCGACCGCTACGCCGTCTTCTGGAACCGGACCAACGCCAAGTAAGTGGCCTCACACACCGGTCAGTTTCGCCGTGGAGAGTCGGCGATGTTCCGTCTCCTCCTCGCATATGCATGAACCGCAGGTTTGCTGGACCACATCGGTGTTTATTCTCCGCAGTGAGGGCATAATGCCAGTAGCTGTAGGTACAGGCTATAGCCGAGGATAGGACCAGGCTACCGTGTCTTTATTTTCAATACGTGGCTGCTCATTATCAGCGCGTCCCTCGAAGAAACTATAGATTCAAACCGTGCGTAATAAGGCCTGGACATACCATTCATCGTCTGGTGTTGCACCCGCTGTCAAGATTACAGGAGAATTAATTATAAGATAATTCATTGTGAGTTATTCTAGCTGTATAGACTACAGGTTCAGAGTTGTAAAAGGCTATAAAGCCTGGAGCATTATCTTGTGTGTCCGGACTCAGGCTGGCTATTACACGACCCCACTGGACCCATTAGCAGCAGTATCTAACTAGTCTCAACTAGGCTAGACACCTAACAATCACCAACAAGTCCATTAAATATGGCCATGTAGTTACTCACTTCAGACTGTGTACTGTAGGTTCATTGCCTTGTTTGGGAAAACTTAAATTGTGGGCTAAACGTGTCAGACCTGACTGAGTGAGAAGGACATATTTTTACTGTGTGGCTTCAGCACTAACTAACGACACTAAATGTAGGCAGTGAGAACATAATGTGTCAGTTAATGTTAGAAAGCTCCTTCACTAAATTCAGTATAGTTACCATAATACAATTTATGGGCATACAGCAGTCCAAGCACACATAAAAATACAAATAGGAGTGCTTCATGAATGTTATTAAGGCGCCATACACATGACATAAAATGACAAACTCGTCTTTGAGAAGGCTGAAGCCCAAGTAGAATATTCTGGTGATTTTTTTTTCTACTATTATAATATCTACTATAATCTTTAAAATAGTTCTTGAAACACTTTTTTTCTGTGAAGAAATCCTTGAGCAAAATTAATAAAATACAGTTTAGTGTGTGCAGCATTATACTGTTGGATCATTAGGCACTATTGTAGTAAAAAATGTAAGAAATCAATGAAATTTGGTAAGGACGTTTTTATAAACTTTTAGAGATCAAATAATATATTTGCTAAAATTAAACAATGCAAATAAGTTCTGGATAATAAAACCCAGTGTAGTGTAACTGTTGAACACGGTGAAAGGGTTTTTATTCCACTACTGTAAGTGTAGTGTGGAAACCATGGACTTTCCCAATCAAAACTTTGACAGTGTGCAGCTTCCTCATTCTAAAATGGACACAGTTTCCCCAAATGAAACTTCACATATTGTTTTTTTTCTATTAATTTTTTTTTACATATTGGTGAGCCTGAGTGGTTGTTCATTCATAAATCCAGACGCACAAGTCATATCTTGACTTAATGTCTCAAAATAAAAATACTCAAATAGTTAATTTAAATATTGTTAAATGTTTTAGGAATAAAAAGGGTATGATTTTTACTTTCCATTTATATTAATAAAAGGACAAGTTTGTGTTCAACATTAGACTCAGCACTGTAGGTAGTGAAGTGAGGATTTTATGTGACTCAGATGGGCCACACGAGAGAGCGTCAGCAAAGTAAAAATAAAAGTTCTTCAGACGTGCTCCAATCCTCTAGTCAAACCCCTCTCTGCTCGGCCGGGCTCGAGTCGACCTCAGTGTTCAGTGTACATGTTTGTCGAGGCAGCGTTTCTCACTAAAAGTCCCTTATGGAGTCAGACTGTACAGCCTTGTCCCCGGCTTATTAAGTCTAAACACTGCTGCTGGAGTTTACAGAGATCTTTCACTCAACTGCCAACGGCACTTAGTATTTGTTGAATAAAATCCTCAGCTTAGCCCCCAAGTGTGCACAAAGCCATTAATAGCACATGCTGAATTTGTTGCACAACTATTTATATTCAGTTTGAAGTTTCGGAAAACCTGATTTATTACTTGAAGCAATTAGTGGTTAGGGGTACAAACGGATGGCTGACTGTAAGCCCTCTCCTGAAGCCGGGGCCAGTCTAGCGGGGTGCGTAGATTCTCGGCCTGATATACCGTAGACCATGACTGTTGTGGTCTAGGTCTTTATTCTGGCTCGCCCCGGCTGTTTATTTATGGACCACTTTCTTCAATAGAGGCAAACACAATTTTGAGTTGAATCTAGATTCCTGCTGTTGATAGACTTTCATTAGACAGTACAATTTTTGTTAAACAAAAAAGTTTTGACTTGACCGGCCGCACGGTTAACTTGATATCTTCCAGATGTGCTGACAAGTTTTCTCAGTTTCAGTGAAGGAAAAAAAGCTAGAAAAAAAGGGAAATTTAAGTAAATCTGTTAATCTCAGATCTGACACGCTGAGAGGGGAGAAAACAAGAACTTTGTGATCCACTTGGCTTCATGCATGTTGTGTCTTTTACTCTTTTGCGTCCAAAGTCAAATCTGAGAAATAGATAGCTTCCCGAGCCTCATCCGCTTCTGAAGCCCTGAGTTGCCCGAGGAAAGGAAACAGGTTTTCACAGAGGCTGTAATGCTGCTAACACCAGTCACTCCGTTCTACTTACTCTAAATAGAGTTTGTTTGACTCTCACCCCTCTGGCTCGAGGCAGGAAGCCAGAGAGGTAACACAACAACAGCAGGAGGAGACGGAGAGAGGGATAGATAGCAAACGTGTCTTATTGATGACTCAGTTAATAAATATTGAGTCCCTTTCTTCATGCATTAGGCTACTGTAGAAAGCCGGTGTGGCACTGCTACGTAACTTGCCCACGTCTGCCTTTGTTCTGAGACTCCACAGTCACACCGAAAGTTCGGCTGCTCCATGAATTTACTGTGAACGCCCCACGTACATAAACCGGCACATGATACCGAGACATGTTACTTTATGATAGAAATAAATTAAAATGAATAATGTAATTTGTCATTAATAATGTTAGCAGGTTACTTCAAAGAGGTTTTTTCTTTCTAGTTTGACATTCTCTTTACATTCTTTCTTGTTGGTGTCTGAACACAGTCGTTCAGGGCTCGTTTTACTACCTAAAAGCCATTTGCCGCCATTCATTTTTGCACCGTATGAAACTGCAGCTTCCACAGACTTGAAAATTGCCCCAGCTAGATAATCCATCACACTAAAGCTGTAGTTTGAGGTTGGTTTTGTCACAAAATCTGTTTTGCTTAGAAATCGTTGTGCTCAAGTTGGATGTTTCACATCAGCGTGTGCAGTACGACGTTATGCTCTGCTTATGTTGATCAGCTGAAATGCACAGAGATATATGAAAACCTATCTGTGGAAATACCAACGAAAAACCGTTTTACTTACAAACTTTGTTACACCTGTTTTCCTACAATTAATTTGAAGTTTAAAACTAATGTTTTTAATTTTATATTGCGAAATGTTTGGAGAAAGTGTGAAATAGACCAAAATAAGCGAAGGGCTTCTTCTACTGTTGATTTGGTCAATGGTAGACAAAACACACTGGTGTAGACAATTTTACAGCTTAGACTATCAGTAGTATTGAATGGGAATCTCAGATGAGGACTTTTTGTGTCTGAAATGGAACCTTTAGTTGAAAAAAAAGTTTTGCAGGTTAGAATTTCTTCTATTTGGTTTTGCAGCAGCCAGAATTATAAGCAATTGGTAGATTAGTGTGGAATTTTATATTGGTTTTGTGTATTAGCGGTGCCTCAGGTCTTTCTACTGGGTGTTTGTGTTGATGGTGATTGGGGTTCGGGGCTGAGGGGATTTCCATGGTGTCTTGTTGGCTTCAGTCCACCGTTCTGTATTGACTCCAGCATGAAACCAGAAACGTTCTAACTGTTTTGTTTTAAACACCTTTATCTTTCTATTTCCCACAATTTCTCTTTTTGTTCTCTGTTCATGTTTTTTTGTAGTTTTTCAGCATTTAGCTGATCAAAAAGTTATTTTGTTGGACAGTTTAAAGAAGTGCGGGAATTCTTGAAGTTTTATCTGACCGTAGAGAGTTCCTTCAGCTTGCAATAACTTAAAATACAGGCACATTTCTCTGTGTGGATTGTGCCCTCTGCTATCTCGCTGACTGTCTTTGCTTGTGAGTATTTATTCTAATGAGGGGACAGCCAGTGAACGGTGCCTCAGCTGTAATGCCGAAGAGACGGCCCTTCCTTTCCTTTCTCCCCCTCTGCCCTTTCTTCTTCCCCATATTCCTCCTCGCCTTTCTCCCGTGTTGCCTCTCGGCGCCCTGACTCTCCCCGTTTCTCCCCGTCTCTTTCACTCTCCTTCCCTCTCCTTCCCTCTCTCTCTCTCTCTCTGTCTGTCCCTCCTTGCCGGGCACAGAAAATGAATGAATACAATTAGATATTTCGGGAGTCCCTCCACGGCTGATGGTGGAGAAAGACGCGCAGAGGTCAGGCACACTCTGTGAGGAGCTCAGGGAGAGGTCACACACATACGGCGAGGAATAACGAAGCAGAAAGTTGGCCTGTGAATGACAAACTTGTAGTAACTAGAACTCTCCTTGAAGTGGGTGGTGTTATTAACATTAACAGTTGTGGTCATGCAAATGGCTCAGGGTGATTTGTATTTGGCTGCATAATTTGTAGCTCAACAAACAGCCTGGGAAGCATAACGTGCTACCTCTTGTTGTAGTTTTTACATTTTTCTTCATACTGTAACTGGAGGCCTACGTGTATTAGTGAAGACAACTTTCCTTTGTTGCAGTCATGTGTGGCTCGTCTTTGTCTGCGCATGTTTTTGTGTTTCAGCGTGCATGTTTGTGTGCATGCAACGTACCGAATGAGCCTTGAGGTCATATAGGGCTTGTTTCCTCTCCTTCAGACTCATAGATACCAGAATAATTACATCTTTCTCCCTTGGACTTCTCATTACCTGTCACAGACCAGTGGGACATATATAAGCATTGTGTCAATCTGTGCTTGTATGTGTGTGTGTGTGTGTGTGTGTGTGTGTGTGTGTGTTAGTGTGTGTGTGTATGTGTACGCGTGTGCAAAAGCTGACTGTACACTAACAAAGGCACGTACGCATGGAAGTGGAAAGTCAGTCCATACACCCATCTGTCTCTAACAGATGTGAAAATGATATATGAAAATATTAAAATTTATTTATAATTAAAATTCTGAAAACCGGAGATTTTTAAAATCAAGTTAGTATTGCCTTTCATTGCTAAAGTGGATAGTTTTTGACCCCATGTCAGTCTTTCTTGTCCCCCTTATCATTTTTATAGTGACTCGCTCGGAGCCGTGTTTTACTCTCTCCTCTCCTCTGCTCCGGCTCTCGTCCTCTCCCTCCGTCTCTCTGTCTGAGGGCTGATTAGTTCTCGTTAATGACCTCTTGCTCTGTCATTCTTTTATGCCCGTGGCATTGGCAAGCACAAGCACCGGCCGAGCTTCAGGGACAGCGAGCGTAGGGGACACAAAGAGAGCGAGGCTGAGAGGATGTCGAGAAAATAAACACAGGACCTGACGGAAAACCAGCAAACTGTAATGATGGTGTTTGTGTGATGTAATACTTCTATTAAGGTTTAAATGGCACTCTGTGTTTTCTCACCAGACCTGTAAATGCACTTTCCATTTAAATTAGATTTTTTTCTATTAACTAGAAAATGAGCCCAGCAGGCAGTAGTCAATGCTTAGTCAATGTGCTTGGCAGAGCAGCTGTTCTTCAGCGCGTGGTGGAAGAGGGGGAGGACTGTTGGCCGTGACCCTTGTGGAGGTGCTATGCGGCGGACAGAAGCAGCCCTGTCGCTGGGGGTGACTGGTGGTCAGGCTGTAGTCTTGGATATGCTAATCCTACTGACGGAAAGGCAGCCTGCAACTGGATAGAAAAATACATTCCCAATATGTATTATTTTTTTGTATATTTATATATATATATTAGATTGGACTATTATTGATTTATTTATATTTATACTTTATATATATTTTTTTTTATGTAAAAATAATTATGTAAAAATAATTTTGTTCTTCAATAGTTTTTGTAAATAAATAAATACAGCAAAACATTTTATGCTTTTAGAATATGCCTTGAACAATTGCTACTCTTTTGTGACCTTGTTTTGGTGATTTATTTATCCGATAGCAACCGTGTTTGACTCAACTCATGATTAGATAAATATCACTCATAGCCTGTCCAAGGTTAACAGTGTTGAATTGGTACTAAGAGCCTTAAAAATACCACCATCAAGAGAAATGTTTGGTTTTCCACCAAAGGGTGGACGGGATCCTATATTATACTGACAGAAATAGACAACATTGAATGGCAGCTTCACTTCAGCTGCACATGTTTCCCTCCCTTGCCTGGGGAACCAGATTTTAATGTCCAGGTTTTTGTTTTCAGAGTAATCACTCCAAGGTCAGACGGAGTGCTGAAACGCTGCTATCAGCTGAGCGATCTGTCTTCTAGCCCTCATTCAAGCCGTGGCTTTCAGGGGAACGCTCCGTATCGCTCTACTAGGAAACAATGAAGTATTAACCAGCTCATGCAGCAACACCCACATGTGCAAAACTCGATAACAAATAATGTTTCCAATTTTTGGTTGTTGGTTGCTACTAGATGTATGTGTTTGTTTATTAATTTTTCTCAGTTTTCCCCAAAATTTCAAAGTTGTGGAAAGTTTCCTTCCTCAACTGTTTCTTTATTTTTTCTAAAGTTACTTTGTGCCACCCCAGAGCAGCTTTGGGTACAGATCTGGCAGTCTAAAGTTGTATTTTTACTGTGAACACTGTAGACACAGTAGATTTGTACTTGATATGAACAGAGTAGACAGAGAATAAACTATTTTGCAGTCTATTCGGCTCCCATATCAGAAAAGCTTATGTTTCATTTTAAGAGCCCAAAAAGGAGTGATTAACAGGAATACAGGACTACTGCAGGTCCAAACGGCGCTCTAGGAATCTCGCTGTCGTGTATTATAAATCCTTGTTCCTGGCGGAAAATGGCGCTACCATATCCTTCTTCAGTTCCTCTGCTGTAAGATGGAGGCTTAGAAGCAGCTGTAACTGTAGTAACGCTTGGCTGATCTATCACCCCTGACCAGAAAGGGGCGCTACTGAGAGAGGTCTGACACCCGCTTGTGCCCTCTGCTCTCAGCCTAAAGCATTTCAAGTGAAAGCTACATACATTTCGCTTGATTTAAACCAGCTCTTTCTGCTTTGCTTGATTTGACCTCGTTAAACTCATTTACTGTCAAAGTCATATTATATATTTACAGGAACTACACCAGCATGTAAAGGCCAAAAACGACGGACGGGCTTCAAAAAATGTTTTCTCTCACTGTCACCGTTCACTATTCAACTGGAAAATGTGACGGGAACGATTGAGACTGTTCGGTTTTTGCCAGACACATTTTCCACAGATAATTCCTTTCATGGTAGGCTGGCTTCGGACCTTACTCTGCCGTTTTCCTTATTTAACTTGGGGGGCTGCGGGGGAGTGACTGGATGTTTTTCTAGCTGGGCAGCAGTGTGGAGAATAGATCCCAGAAGAGAACACATCTCCAGCTCGTGAATAAAGACCTAATTGACGGGTTGTAGCCAGTTGTAAATGACTCATGAGGTAATTCGTCTTCACAGACAGACTGAGAAACACACTGAGGGACTGTACAATTGTGTGGTCTGCTTTCCCCTTTGGAATTGAGACAATCTACTTGGTTTATTTCCAAACTTTTATATCCCAAAATAGAATTTTCAGAAATCATAAAGTGCTGCTTAAAGCCAGAGATGGTATTATTACTTCCTTGAGTATCCATGGATGACATATACGGCTTCTTCGTTTGATGTTTCTTTGTTTGCGTTGGCAAACGGCAAAAGGTGAAGCACTAATTGATTCCCTGGCTTTGTTTTTTAATATGAACACCTCTTTGTAAAGCCCCCACTGCTGCTACACTTCCAAACTGACATAAATATAAATAAACAATGTTGCTTTCACTTTGTTCAGTCTACCGTTGTGGCGAGACAGACATGCCAATAATAAGCTAGCTGCATTAGCCTGTTTGAATTGACAGTAGAGAAAAATACTAGCAGCCAGTGCCCCCCCTCCAATGCTGGGCCGTGAGACTGAAAGGCAGCCATTGTTCTGCTCTCTCTGTCCACTCCACATAGCCAGGGCTGAAAGTAATGCATTCGCTTTAAACAGAGAGAGAGAGAGAGAGAGAGAGAGAGAGAAAAAAAGTGAGGGCAAAGGAGAGGAGCGAAGGAGAATGGTGTGAATGGCTCGGGGGGAAAGGGAGAGTGCACAGCTGAAGTTGTAGTACGCTTTCGGACAGAAAAAGGGAGGAGAGGAGGAGTATAATGCGAGCGCCAGACACGAGGGGAGAGGCATGTAGTAGCCAGGAGTGACACAGTGTGTGGAAAAGAAGAAGTGGCAGTTTCCCTCATTTCCAACTAGCCCTATCCATCCTCTCTCATCTGCCTCTCTCCCCTCCCTGTCAGTCCTTGCCAAGGTTTAAAGATGCATGCGGCTCTCTGTCTCCCTGGTGGTGACCGTGGCTGGACGGTCGGTGGTGGTTCTCCAGGGGTCGGACCCTGGGTCTTCACCCTGAGGAGGTGTCGTCTTTGCGGTCGGGGTTTAGTGACACTGGGGCTATTTTCTACAGAGACAGGATTAAGGCCGCTCAGGTTTAGACCCCTGCTTTTGTTTCCTTTGACACTGAAGGCTCCCACACACAGGGCTGTGTTTACTTGGGGGTTGGTGCTGTGGCACTAAAGTTGCATCTTGGTCTTAACTACTGTGACACATTGCACGCTGTGCCCTTGAAAGTGCATTTCCCGCTGAAATGCATGTATCGCAGTCGGAATGCCAGGATGTGTGTAATGTAGCGGCTTAATGGAGGGTTTCATTCCACAATGCTATATATCTGCTGTGGAGACAAATTGGTGCAATAAGAATGAGCTGTCTTTTCCCTCAGCAGTAGATCTACTTTGCAAGTGAAGGTCATAAAATGATGCGTTCCTTTCATTTTGATGAATAATGTGTGTAATTATGCACGATTGTAATTCAAATGGTGGAGATCTCATTTTGTAACAAATCTCCTCTTATTTGTCTTTGACTCAGCTCGTCTCACACGCTGCATCACTTTGAAGGCTTGGGGTCTAATAAGGCTAAGTGGGATTTTGACCAAAAATAAAATGCAAAATTCCAATTTTTATTAGATCTATCACACTGTATATTAAAAGTCTCATGTCAAAATGTAAAATCAGCTGAACGGAACTTGAACGACTGCTACTTTGGCATGAAAAGCTCTTTTTCAGATCTACTTTTTCCTGGATCCTTTCATTAGGCAACAGATGCTCGTCTGATCTGAGCTCTAAGAAGAGTCTAGAATCAAGCAGATAATGAATCATGTTTAAAAATGTATAACACAGAACTGAGTCTGACGTCTTCAGATGAATCTTGGTTTGATGTTTAGACGAGCGAGTGTTTTGCGTTTGTGGGTATCCATGTGCCCACATGTGGGCATGCCCGTATGTTTGCTGGCAACTCGTGCGCGTACGCATGTGCGTAGTTATTCGTGTGCATGCGTAGATGTGTGTGTGCATGCGTGGTTATCCTGAGCCGAACTCGGCATCGAGGCCCGCTTTAATGAAGCAGCAGAAACACACACCCGTTACTACAGCAGAGCACAGCACTATTCTTGACCCAATTCTCTGAGCCTGCTCCTCTGAGAGCTGCTTGATAGTTTTCCCATTTCGTGAAGTTGCATTGTGCGTGTGCATGTCTTTGTTTATGTGTGGTGGTTAGTGTTCCTGTGTGAAACTATACTGAGTGTGTATTTTTTTCCCCTGAAGGGAACACGATTGATCCGGGGAATGTGTGATAAATCCCATCTTCACCCTCTCCTCTCATCTGAGCCCAGCTTTGACTGGTCGGGCTTTTTGGACTCCAAACATTATCCCACAAAACCAAATATGACACCCTAAAGAACATAGACCGACAGACACACACACACACACACTCTGGTTTGGAAGGGCAGTTCATTATTTCTTTAGTGAGGTTCAAGTTGCAGGAGATGTGGTATTTATACTGCTTGTTTATTTTCTTCCTCTAAATCAGCGAGTAGCGAGCCTCGGAGTGCAGCAGCCTTTGAACCGCGGCCTATCCCATGACTGCAGCAGCGGGTATTAACCCAGAGCCACTGAGAGGCTTAAAAAGCCATCAGCTCATTGTCCGGAGACACAAAAACCCCCTTCCTCTAAAATCCCCCCATCCCTCTCTTCTCTTCTTCTTTCTTTCTTTCTCTTCTTCCCTCCTTTCTTAAGAATGCCTTGAGCTGGCCTCTGCTGGCATTCATATTAATCAGTTTTAAGGGTCTAATGAGATAAGTGAGACTTAAGGGGAGTCCCCAAAGTGGCCTAAGCCCTCCGGATAAACAGAGGTGATGAGCGCTGCCTATGGCTACATCCTCAGTAGTGTTTTTATTTCCAGCATAGTCATACATACAAAAGGTTTTAATGTCCTTAATCTCACTGTTGCGCTTTGAAAACCAAAACATCATTTATTGAAGAGGAAATCATCACCTTTCCTCGTAAATGGAGAGATGATGATGACATTTTGGTTTGTTTCTGGGTTGAGAAGCTAGTGCATCTGTGAATCTGACCAGCGTCAGATCTTTTCCTCGATAACTCCCTCCTTTGTCCTAACCCCCACCCACCCATGCAGCTCATGCCCTCTGCTCCTCACCCCGCCAAGTATCCCTGGAATAGAGACCAGCCGCTTTCCTCCCGCTCTATTGCTCTTTGTGCCATATTGTCCTCTCTTTCTTTTCCCCATCCTCCCTCCCTTCCTCTCTCCTGTCTCTGGGATTAGCAGATCTTTAACTGTACTGTCCACGTCCTTGGCTCTGGGGGTCCTGCTGAGGTGACCCAGCATGCCCACTGTCAGCATTAGCTTCAATGTTGTGGCTGCAGCACTTGACTGACAGTCGCTTACGCTCTCTTTCTCATTCCCCCTGCTTTTCTGTCTGTTTTTCTTTTTCTTTTAATCTTTCTTAAAAACATGCACCGCCCTAACCCCTTCCCCATTTGTACTTAAGCTCTCACCTCCAAGACAGAGAGACAAGAACTACAGTGTGTGTGTGTGTGTGATGAAAAATCGCGGCCAAACCAAGAAAAATAAAATTGTGGCACCAGCCAGACAAAAAGAGGTAAATATTGCAGCAATGGTTGAATCAGTTTTTTGATTTGAAATGTTCCAATTTGAGACATTTAAAAATTGGATTAATTAGGCAACATTGATTGAAGCTACTTAGGAAGGATAACCTTCCTAGGCAAATTAAATAATCTATAATCTGTAATAATCTGCCCATAATTCAAAAGGTGCAGATGTCAGGGGTCAGTTCGGATAGGAGAAATCAAGACAGACATTTAAGAAAAATACACTGGAAAAGTTAATGTAATTGATTAGATTTTTTTTAAAAGAATTGCTGTTTTTATATTCCTGCTTCAGAGAAAACATAAAATAATAGTTTCCCGCATATTTTGGGCTCTTGTGTAACAGGTCTGGTCTGGTTTAACTATATCAGTAAAACTACTGGAGTAGCTGTGAGGCGGGACAAGTCCTCAGAGAGTTCAGTTTCACCTGCTGTTCTGTTCCTCTGGGCCGCAGGACGCCACGACCGGAGACATTCCAGCCAGGATTAGAGCGTGCACGGCAAACGGAAGCACAAATAAGAGCGAGTGAAGGGGCTTTATTTCAGAAATGACAGAGCGTTTGGCCAGGCTGTTTTAAGATTAATATGCCTTTTGACATTTTTACAAAATTTTGTGTGAAATTCAGTCATAATTTGTGGTATTTTGTAATGAAGCACAATTTTAAAAAGTGAAATTGTTAATATTGAAACACTTCAATATTATTAAATGGTGGCCCCCTGTGAATGAAATACTTTCTTGGTCATCCAGCAATAACACATGTGAATAGGCCAGTATGCCTAGTTGAGCTCATATTCTTATTAGGGGTGTAAGAAAATATCGAAAAAATCAAATATCGTGATATTATGTTTTGTGATACTTTATAGATTCTCAAAAACACTGTATCAATTTTTAATTAATACTTTACATGCAAAGATTAACTCACTCAATGCTTTATTTAATTTGCAAAGAAATGCACCCTCTCAGTGTATGTGTCCTCTCAAAGTAGTGCTATGATTTTACAGGGACTGTGATAAATGCAAATAGAGATCCCACTGTTCTGATTGCATAAAAAAGTCATTTTTTAATCGGATGTTATATGGTGGTGTGTTCGCTATGACATTTTTCCTAAAATTAGAAAAAATCACAATATATCGCCTTGAATATTGAATCGTAACCCCTGTATCGTGATACGTATCATATTGCCAGATTCTTGCCAATACACAGCCCTAATTCTTATTTATTTACATCTTGGCTCATTCAAAACAAACTTAAATGATTAAAAAAAGGTTTAAAATTTAACAACAAAAAAATGACAAATTGATTACAAGAAGTACTAGCTGCTGTTATAAAATAATTATAATTGTGTATAGAGAAACTCTCAAAATTGTGTTACAATTTTTTTTGCTTTTACTTATAATATTTATATGTAGTGGTTGACAAATAACATCTTACAGTGAAATGCAATCCAATACATTTTTATATTTTACCATACCATACCACCGATTTTTTTTGTGGATTTGTGTATATGTATTTCTGAATGTGTATTTGTTTTTCTTTTTACATTGAATAATTACTTGCTAATTTCAGGTTTAGTTTTTCTTCAAATAGACATTCATTAAAGAGGTCATGCACACTTTAACGTGCTTTTTTTTTTTTAGTTGTAAAATAAATGATATGACTACTGTGCTGCGATGGTCTTAATATTGACATTTCTTACCAAATTTATACCAATCTCCATTTCATGGGTTGAAAATGGCTCAACACGCCAATAAATCAGCCCTGAACCTTGCAAGGCCAATGCTGACATAGAGTAGAGCGGTTGGGAATGGAACTTATCTACGTCATGAAATTTATATAAAAAAATAATGTTAACGCCCTCCTCAATTCCTGCCTCACACATCCTAACCCCCACTCCCTCCTCAGCCCTCTTGCCTACTTTTTTTTTGCATTTTTCAAAATGATGCCATTGGTGGTGTTAGACTCAGACCTGGGGGTGAAGTGACACTTATATACTTTTCCCCAGTCAATTTTAATGGATTTGAAATTTTGGTTTAACTTTAGAAAATGCTAAATTGCCGTCTGTCAATTACACCTTTTTATGGAAAAGCCAGACAATTTGCAGATGTTTTAGGGGCATTATTTTTCATGAGGTACAGAGTTGAAGTGGATTATTAGCCTGTGGGAAAAGAGATGCATCATATTCCTCGTATTGGATTAGAGTGCGTGTCTGGCTGTGGGTGGAGTGATGAAATATTCATTACTGTTTGTGATCTCTAAGAAGAGTAGCACTTGCAAACCTTCGCACGCAGTTCATGAAAAATGGAGTCAAGGTAGACATGTGAGCATGAATGTGATGGAAGGTTGTCTGGTTGGTGTATGACCTTAACCCGAAACATTCATGTTGACTGGTTCAGCTCCTCTATGGGAGTTTGTTCTCTTTGTCTGCTCTCAGGATTTTTTTTTTGTTCACTTTTTTTGTACTCTCCGAAAGTTGTTTAAATTGATAAATAACATAAACAACATGATGAATTTGGTTCCGGATTCTCAGTTTCCTTGTTAACAGGTTCACATGTGTCAGACGGTGTCAGACTCGTCAACCTGAGTGACATCAGGTTCACGGCTGCTTTAATAATGCAGCACAGCCACACTTTTTATGTCCTCTCCAGCTCTCCATCCTCTCCCGTCTCTGGGATGTAGAGAGCTGTCCTTACATTAAGACCGGGTCAGATTGCGTCTGCCGTCGTACATTAGCAGCAAAGCCTTCCTGCCTGTATCACTGGTAAGAGGAACATGGCACGAAGATGGCTGAATTATTCACACCCATAATCGGCCTTTATGTCCTGCTGCCAAGTCTGGCCCCACTGTTATTCTAGTGCATAATTGATAGTGCTCAGAAGTGGAAAAGTTAGAATAGCAGAAGTAATGCAAAGCGAAAGTGTAGTCAGGCAGCACAAGAAGGGACGAGGGGGATTGGTGGGGTAGCGAGGGGGTTAGCGGGATGGAGGTGGGCCCCTATAGGAGTTTTTACACTGAGCTTGTGTTAGCCTTTACGGGGCTTAGGTCCAGCTAGCGTGAGGATCGCGTGTGTAGGCCAGCCAGACTAGTCTGGTGGGGGGGAAGGCGAGGGGGATAAGAGGGGGATGAAAGGAGGTGGGAGGGAGAGGAGATGGGGATCCAGAGTAACAAGGCCTGACGCTGAGCCGGCCCAGAATGTGGTCTGTTCTCCCCCAAAGTTCCTCTGAGGCTCCGCTGTGGGCGAATATATTTTTTGAAATTGAATTGAATTCGACTTCGGAAAGAAAAAAGTTTTTCTTTTGTCTTTTAAATTATTGGGGAGGCGTAATCACAACTGTTCTGTTATCTGCACGGTAGATTTGTACTCAAGGGTTTGGTTTTCCTTTGGACCTAATCCAGTGAGTTTTTTCATTACCTGCTTGCTCAGGCAGGTAAGAGAGGCACAGACATCACATTACAAGCATGCGATACAATGATCGATAAACAGCAGCCTCCAGAGGAGAGCAGTGATTGGCCCAGTTCCAATTGTAAAGAGAGGCCATCTATTGGGAAATTGAGTGATGCAACCTTTTGAATACGTTTCAAGACAATACTCCACTCTTGGAAACAGAAAAAATGCTGTCTGATCCATATGTTATTTAAATTAAATTGCATATATTTACGTAATTGTGTGGAGTTTGCATGTTCTCCCCGTGTTAGGGTTTTCTCCGGGTACTCCGGTTTCCTCCCACAGTCCAAAGACATGCAGGTTAGGTTAATTGTTGACTCTAAATTGCCCCTAGGTGTGAATGTGAGTGTGAATGGTTGTCTGTCTCTATGTGCCAGCCCTGTGATAGTCTGGCGACCTGTCCAGGGTGTACCTCGCCTTCGGCCATTGGCCTTCGGCCTGGGATCGGCTCCAACCCCCCCGCGACCCCGAATGGGATAAGCGGTTACAGATAATGGATGGATGGATCTTTACGCAATTCCTCAAAGGATTTATTCCTACAGTATTTTCTAGAGTTGAGTATTTATATGGTTTGATATTTATGCCTCCTCACACCTCCCATCCAGTCGTTTCTGTGAGCGCCCTCAATTGAACGGAACACCCTTCCATGGAGGTTTGAACGTCTCAGGTGAAGGTGTTAACACAGCCCCAGGTGTAGTCTATTTAACACCTCTCTGACCCTTAACAAAGCCTCACTAACTGCTGCCTAGCTCTGCCTTTTGTGTTCCATAACAAAGCCCTTTAGCTTCTAATAACACCACAGCACTGCCAGTGTCAAGAGAAACCTGAGATAAGGTCCACATCAGAGAGTTGGTGGGAACTGTTTAATCCGCTCCTCGAAACCAAACCAACACACAACAGGCAGGGATCATGTTTGGCAAAGTGGCCCGCTTTGATGGAGGGATCGGATGGTGCGAGCAGGAGGAATGATGGGGATGACGGAAAATAGAAAGGCGGCTGAATGCCGGTAGTCTTTTTACGGAGCTGTGAAAGGGAACATCTGGAGAATAATACAGGGAGTTGTACACAGTGTGCGCTAATGCTCAATTACACACACACACACACACACATACACACACACACACACACACACACACACACACACACACACACACACACACACACACACACACACACACACACACACACACACAGACACACACACTAATAGCATCACAGCAGTATTACATGCTGTTCTTTTTATGATTCCGCTGATTAATTTGGCGATTCCCGCTCTAATCACAACAAAATAAATGATTTGCTCAATTACTTCAGTTTTTACATGTATGCAAATGTACTGACCGCACAAATAAATTAACAAATAGTGGTCTATTAATTTTCACTCAAATTGAAAGAGGTATTTCTTCTTCGCTCTCTTTTATTTTCCTAAAATAAGGACTTTAGTAGCAGTGCCTAACATGGCGTTATCATTTAGCTCCACGTCCAAGCTATATATTCTTTTTGTCAACATCACTTTTGCAATATATTAGAAAGTATCTTTCACCATGAGTCGCTGCAATGTGGCCATAAAAGCGTCAAGTGGAAACATTAGCAGCGATATGTCTCAGAAACTCATAAAACCAATTTACGAGTGCACTTAAGGCCCATACACCTACTGGAGCCGTTCTATAAAGATGCAGACGGAGATTGCACCAAACTCTCCCCAATTACCCACATTTAAAAGTAATAAATGTGGATCGATAAGTGATAGAGGGCCTGTTAATCGCGGACTCACCCAGTTATTTCCAATTGAGACTCTCCTCTTCAAACTAAAATTGCAGCATTTACAAGCTTACCATTGATTCGTGTTATTGTTTTCTTCCTACAGGCTAAACGCTGCATTGAGCTGTTTTTGCAGTCGTCCTCTGGAATGAATGTTTTTTTTTTAATCTTTTGTAGTGTTTAAATTCTTAAGAGACTCGCCTTTATCTTATTAAAAGAGAAACTGCAAGGACCAGAATGCTATTCTTTTTTATATGCGACTAATTCGTTTTTAGATATCCCAAATGAGAAAATAATTTTAATTAAAGGAAACTTCAATAATCAACACAATATTAAGTAAACAACTTGGCTGCTCTGGTGCATGGAAACAATAGTGGTGGCCCCCCTGTGAGATACGTTCTCTGTCATCCAGCAATGGGACAAGTGAATAGGCCAATTTATGTGTAGATGAGCTCATACTGGTATTTATTTACAGCTTGGCTCAGCGTGCCAGTGCTGGAATGCTATTGGCACTAGCAGGTATAGATTAGACCCTTTTCTATCTCACTGTGAAGTTAATTGAGGGAATCCTCCTCCCACAGTGGACTGAGACTGTCTCAGATCTGCAGCTTACTACAGCACAACAGTTTCACTTTTAATCCCGGTCGACGATTTCTGACGCCAAATTGATGAGACTGCATCCCATAAATCACTTCTCTGTGACCTTTTACACGCTCCGTCTGAAACAAGCCCTCCTCGTCACCCCCCTCCCCATCGCCATTAACATAACGTCATTAATATGATATAATGGCTTATTACGGTGTCACTAATTAGAGTGTACAGCAGTTAGATGTGTCATCATCCTATTCCACCATTAATTGCTTCACTAATGCTTTGCTTTTGCATATTTACATGTAACTCTGCGATCAATCTACATGGCTTTATGTGTTTACATACAGCAGCAATGCTATAGAAATGTATTTCTCCCCTTTGCAACACTGTGATGAGCAATTTTCTAGACCTAATTAGTGCATTATCAAGAAAAAGTCTCATCAGGAAATGCCACCGCTAATGCCCACGGCTCGGCTGGCATTTAGTTTAAATACCCACGTGGCTGATTGGCGGATGAGCTACTGTCTTTTTTATACGTTCGTGTGAACATGTGTTATTTATGTGCAGTTTTTCATGTAAACAGCCAATTAATTAAATGTCACCGCAAAGCTCAGATTAGCCATATGTTTATTTGCTCACAGAGCATGGCATGATGTATGAGAAAATAGATTTGTGATTAATGTGGTATTATTATTTGCTTGTCATGGCTTATCATATGGATTTATGTATAAACACTTCCGTTATTAGAATACAAGTTTATATCTCAGTGGTAATTTAATTTTTTTCTATTTGTGCCCTTGAAACCCACTGTGAAGACATTACTTTTGTACTCACTGATCTCCCAGTAGAATAGTACATTATTGTGTCTGTTGTGCAAATGTTTTACTTCCACATATCTGGACACAGTAATTCCTCTCCTTCTGCCTTTGTTTTTGTTTCTGTGTCTCTGTTGCTCTTTTAATTGTGAATTTTTCCAGTGTTTTACAGCCTAGTAATGATTTTATAGCAGGCTGTTTTATACCGGTGTCCAAACCTGCAGCCTGAGGGAGATTTAGTGTGTTGCCGCTGTTGGGTAGTGAGCTCTAATTGGAAGGTCAGGGGGACGTGTTTCAGAGTAGCAGGAGATCACCCGCGTACTGCAGATTTAAAGGTTATCCAAACCCACCCGCAGACATAAAGATGTAATTTTCCTGTTATTATATTAGCCATCTGGATGGAGAATATTGCATGACGAACTGATTTGAAAATTGAATTTTAAAATCGGGCTCAAACTTGCTTTAAAGCATCATTTAGATTACACTGTATAAAATATGTCCTTTTAAAAAAGATGCAAATCATTTCATTACATGATTTGTATTAAATAAGATCACACTACTGTATTATCGTGCACAAAGTGTATCTTAGGTACATACTGTGCTATTTTGAAAATTTCAGACGCAAGTGGAATAGTCCTCTTGGTTGCTTTGACACCAGGAAGATTTTTTCCATCCAGCCATGGCGTCTCTCTTAAGAACAGCTGCCTCTGGTCCTGCATGGCATGCCAGAAGTTAACCACACTGCAGGCTCGGCTGGAAGGCTGAGACGTCTGTGTGCTCCACTCGTTGTGTGTCTGAGGGGCTCCGTTTCTGCATTTCGTGCCACATTTCGTGTCTATCGCCAGCCCTTCTCTCACGCTTGCCTGGTCCTGTGTCGTTGATGGGGTTTGGGTGGAGGGTGGAGGGTGGAGGGTGGAGGGAGGAGGGTGTGGGAAGGAGGAGGAGGAGGAGGAGGGGGGTGGCGGCTGGTAGATAAGTGGTCGATGTCTGGCTTACGTTGTCGATGTAGGCTGGGGTAGGCTTGGTCACGTGGTGGTGGGCCCACAAAAAGATCTCCCCGGGTGATTCTTGGCACGCAATGTTTTCAACTCTACACAAACACACACACACACACACACACACACACACACACACACACACACACACACACACACACACACACACACACACACACACACACACACAGCTTGTAGACAGACTCCTACATTCACACACACACTTTTGACATTTGGTGACACAGAAAACAGTATCTTACTGACTTCCAACCTAATTGAGGTGGGCACCTGTGAGCTATGTTGTTGATATTGTGCACCTGTCTGTATCCATGTCCATTAGTGTGTGTTGCTGTGTGTTTTCCACCTGTGTGTGTTTGTGGATTCAAGTGTGGCTCAGTGCCTTTCCACCCACCCTTGGTAGCAATACAGTTATTGACAACAGAAGGAAAGGTGAAGGTTCTGCAGACAAAGAGGCAGAATGTGCTGACCAGAGCATCCAGCGACAAAAGGAGCGAGGAGTGTGGGCTGAGGCAAAGGGAGCAGAGAAAGTAGATACACCATAAACAGCCTGGCTCAAATGAACCGGCTGGGCTTGCTGACCAACACTCCTCTATTTTATTTCTTCCCTTCTCCTTTATTTTTTCTCTCTCCTCTGTTTCTTTTTCCCTCCTCTTTTTCAGTCTGCCATTAAAACAGAAGGAATTGATTTTCTCATCCTTTCTTTCCCCCCCTTTCTTTTATTTAATACCCCTCTGCCATTGCCTATTGCCTCACAGCCCAAATCAATACAGTATCTGCATGTACACTGGGATAAAATACAAACGCACACTATAACAGTGTCACAGCGGGGGTCGGCTATTCTGAAGCCAAGTGTCCTCTTGTTCTTCATCCTTTTCTACCTGTTTTCCCTGCTTATTGTGCACCCTCCCTGTGTCTTTCCTCCACCTCCTCTTCTTGTCTATCCACTCTCTACACCCACCTTCTTGATTATTTCATTCGTGCCTCCTGTCCTTCCTCACTGCCTCCCTCTCATCGATGCAAAGATGTAATGCACAAGGGTGAAAAAGTTAAGAGACTGAAAATGCATTTACAGTGCCGCTCTTCTCCTCTTTGCCTCCTCCTCCTCCTCCTTGGGATGCCTTGTAATGAGAGTCTGAATGCGTGTATGTGGGTGTGTTGTGTGTGTAAGTAATGAGAGTGATATCGGTTCTTCTGGGGGTCAGTGAGAGCGAACAGCAGAGCAGGACACTCACCATTATAACCCGTTACCCTGCTTTGTGCGTGGGTAAGTGCATGTGCATTCAGGGTGTGTGTGTCGGTTACACTATATATGCAGAGCTGACTCAATCTGCAGTCCTGTCCGCTTTAACCTTCTCCTTGTCCCCAGTCAAGCTACGTCCTGAGAGAAGCACATGTAGCCCCAAACACACACACGGACCCCTCACAGTAAAGCAGTCAGGGAGAAGGACTGACACACAGTCGGAGACACACTGACACCACTTCTCCATCCCGTCTCTCTTCCTCTCTGACTGCTACTTGACTACCTTTGACTGTATTCAGCGATTCTGTGCAGCAGCACCGAGAGCTGTCAGGCCCAGTGCGGAGCTCCCATGCTGGGCTTGCTGTTTCGTCAAGCTCCCCTCTCTGATGACAAATGACCTGTGTCTCTAGATCAGACGCGGGGAGCTGCCGTGGGGGCGGGGTGAGGGAGGGTTTAATAGTGTAAAGTGCCCGGTTATATGGACTGAATTTAAAAAAGGTACTAGTGGAAGGCGGTTAAGGAAAAAAAAACACGAGACACAGAGAGATGGAATGACCCATATCTGTGATAAATGGACCCTTTGAAGTGACTCATTCACCTTCATTGAGTCACCTTTACGTTTACAAAATGCAATGTGTGTATTTGTACCATGAATCATGTAGTTAAAACTGCAGTGGGTAGAAATGGAGCAAATATGATTAGAAAAATATTAATTTTATAAAACGGTCACTATATCCTGACAGTAGTGCATGAGACAGGTAATCGGAAAAAAATCATGTGCCTCTGTGTCCTCTGGTGCTCCTAATGGCATCTGCAAGATTTCACAGACAAGAAGAAAACAACCAGTCAGACCTGATCTGGAGTCTGCCGTCCAGCTTCTGTCTATGAGAGCCGGCTGTCAATCACTCGCAAACTCTACTGTAATGCCTATTTCTCGCCTCAAATGTTTTCAGAAACATCTTGTAGTTTACTGTTTAGCTGTAAAATGAGAAAGTTTGTGACCCAGCAGCCATGTTGAGATCTCTTGAGGAAATACCAGGCACCACCCACCAGCCGGCGCACAGCCAAGAGGAACGCTCTCTCTCTGAAATGACCTGTGATTGGTCAAAGTCTCCCGTCACGGGCTAGATTTTATAAAGCCTGAAAACAGAGCCATGAGGAGGTGCAGAAGTCTAGGTTTCTGCTGAAATGTTATTAAGGAATTTTTGCCCAATGATGCCAAAAAGTTGTTGCCTGCTGAAGCTTTAAAGCACCAGCTGTGATGTCATGTGACATTTAGTTGCAACACCACAGCAACATCACTTGGTGGTTACACCCATATCTATGTACAGTACACACAATTAAATAGGCACACCTATTGGACACAATGAAGCTCATCACAGCTCAATATTTAGAGATTTAGGAGAGCGAATGCACTATTGCAGTCCTTTGGAATCATAGGTTACCATTAGACATTTGGCTCAAGGAAAAATAATTTGCTTCAAAATTGACAGGGTGGTATTGCTGAGTAATTTAGGCCTATTAGAATAGCAGCTGATTGGAGACGCTATTATTTCTGTGTATTACCGAGTAAATGGCCTCTGATTCACTGCTTGTCACAGGACCGGGCAACCCAAGGGGGGTCGGTATGACTAACAGTTCCTCTTTGTTCACACCAAGGTTTTCATCAGGCCTTCAAGACCTCCATTTTTTAAACAGAAATACGTAATTCATCCCACATGGTTCCTTCTCTCATTTTCTTGCCCCTTTTCATTCATTTTCACATCCACACACACACATCACAGATCAAACCTTGGCGCACCCACAGCCCGAGCAGTCGTGTACAAACACAGACAAAGACACACATTTACATGCGTACGCGAGCGCACACCTTCACCCTCGGCTCCTGCTTGGCTGTACCTTCCCCAGTCAGTCAGTCAATGTTGGATCTTGCTGATTCAGACAGCTGTCACAGCAGCATCAGCACTGGGGGCTACGCCAGACAGACACCATGCACAGCCACGTAGACATTATGCTCTGTGTGTGTGTGTGTGTGTGGGGGGGGTTGGGGGGATGTGTGCATGATGTGTCTGAGCATGCATCAGAGGGTTAGGTTAATTCACTTTATACTGTATTCAACCAAAATGTATGCTGTAACTGCATTCACTGTATTATTTCACAAGGGAAGACCTTGCGGTTAGAGAGATGGTGCCGTAAATGAGAAGTCGCAGATTTGACAGCCAATGTTTAGCGTTGAGTGCTGCTGATGTTGTACCCTCATCAGCTCATTCATCGTAATCTGAACAGGGTAAAATGGTTGGCTAAAAGACCTCATTTTGGGACAGATTGGATATGACAGCCATTTGATGGCAAAATGTTTTTTAGGTATTTGATTCTGAAGAAAATTCACCTCTGGAATTAACTCCATAAAAAAGTGAATTAACCTCAAACTCAAAAGAGCCAGTTCACCCAAATTACAAAAATATATTTTCATCACTCATCTTTAGTTGTATCTAGTCATGCAAAAAGTTTAAATTTTCGTGGTTTTGAGTTATCCTTTTCTGAGACTTCTGCCTCCTACCCACTCAGCAGTGTCCCTGTTGCTCTGGATAATCCATAAACCCGGCGACAGTTTTCATCGGCATTATTTCTCTGGTAAAAAGTAGTTCCAATAAAAAAAATGTTGAAATTGTGTTCTGTGGATTATCCAGAGTAACTGGAACATGAAATCTAAAAAACAAATAAACCAAAACTATGTGCGAGGCTATACCACTAGAGGCAAATGAGAAAACATGTTTTTTTGTATTTTGCGTGAACTGACCCTTTTATTGGCATGTCTATACAATCATACTGTACATTGATGTGATGTGTGATGTGATTGAATGCATGAGTCATGTGTGTGTTTGTGTGTGTTGTTCTTTTTAGTCCATTGGTGGTTGATGACTGTGTGAGCACCACTTTGGGTCGTTAGCTCCCACTGTGCCCTGAAGGGGGGGGGGTCCTCCATCCATAGATTAGCCACCATCTGTTGGCTGGCACTTGACAAACACATAGCCTTCTTCGGCACATACAAACACATAGACAACCTTACACATCTGTTGCATCTTTCCTAACTTTGTTTTTAGTTTAGTCTTTCACCTAATCTTATTTTCACCGTCCCTGTAGCCACTATTTATTGCATCCCTCTCCTGCTTTCCTATATTGTACTTTCTTTTGCCCTTCCTTTTTCCCCTTCCTTCTCTTTATCCTTCTCCTTCACTTCCTCGTGTCCTTTATCCTCAACTTTCCTTCCTCCTTATTTATCCACCCCCGTTCCCTCCCTCCTGTCTGGTGGGAGTGTTTGGGTGGGAAAGACTGTCATTAAAGAGATGCCCCCTCTCCTGCTGGGAGTAATCATCTATGAAAGAGGACACATTAATGTTACCACAGCTAACACAGTTTGCTCTGTGTGTGTCACTGTCTGAGTGGCCCATGATGCCAACATGGCCCACTTTGTTTCCCCCCAGCACCCCCTCCTCACACACTCACCAAATCCTGCCTCAAGGTCACAGTCACTCGGGCCATACGCTGTGTGTGTTTGTGTGTGTGTGTGTGTGTGTGTGTGTGTGTGTGTGTGTGTGTGTGTGTGTCTAGATCTGTTGCTGATCCCTTGACTCCTGCTTTCTTGTACCTTTATGAATAGGGCTCATTCTCTGCTGAATCACAGGCACATTTTTCAAATCCTATTTTATAAATTGGCATATAATCCGCAGACCAATTTCACAGGAATTGATGCTAAACTTAAATAAATGTGTGCATACTTGTGTGTGTGAGGGAGTGTGCTTGTGTCAGCGGTATGTGTGTGTAAGTGTGTCGGTGCACAAGCTCTATTTTTGTGTCAGCGTTGTTTGTGTTTGTGTGTGTGGCATCTCTGTGTTTCATCCTGCCTCCTGGGCTTCAATGCTCTCTGAAGGTCAGAGATGACACCGTGGGAGAGGGGTCAGTCATCACTGCCACCCCTCCATCTCCTCTTCTCTCCATCTCTCCATCTTTTCTTTCATGTATTCTCATCTCTCTCTTGTGTGGCTCTTGGTATGTGGACTTTATTAAATTTTCCTCCGGGTGGGTGACGGAGAAGACAGGAGGGGATCATGGGAGTCATCCCCTCTTTGCTGCTTTCATCTGTCTCTCCTCTTTCATTCTTGGCGAGGGGACAGTGGTCGTAGGGCCCGCACGGTGAAAAGGTAGCCCAGAAACCTCTGCCCTCTTTGGGCTCTGTGCTTCATGACAGCTCCCTGATTCCAGGTCAGCGAGTGGAAAAGAGATAAAAAGAGATCTCTCTCTCTCTCTCCTTTCACATATTACACGCTGCACTCTCTTCAAGCCTGACAGAAAGGTGAAATCATTGTTCTGCACTTCTGCTCTTCTCGTCAATCTTCCTCAATCAATAGAAATTAAGAAATGTGCTTTGCAGCAGCAAAATAAGATCCAGCCTGAGATTGCTTTGCAAATTCAGTTAGTTGGATGGTGAGCTCTTCTTTTAATGAAAGGGTCAACAGATCCTGTTCTGCTAATGCACACACATTCTTAAACACAGCGAGGCAGGTTAGAGACAAGAGCACATGAGCATTAGAACATGTGTGTGTATATACCTGATATGTGTGTGTCCTTTTGGTTCAGGGTAGATAGGTATAATTATAGAGTAATTGCAGCAGTGGTTTATAAGCTAATAAAGGTATTTTATTCACTCCTTATCTGCTGTGATAAAGAATTCTTTCCCTTGTGGCCAGAACATCAGGTTTTTGTTTTTGTGAGTGTGTGTGGTTGCACACTTGAGAGAGTGAGAGTGCAAGAGACTTGGGGGATTATAGAGGCAAGGCAGTATAATTGAGAATGTATTTGAATACTATGTATATAAAACAGAAATGGAAGCCTGTGAAGTTTGATGAATTTTATATGAAGCTCCAATATGGTGAAAACTAGTTCCTGTGCAATCTTGTAGTATATGTTTAATTTATTTACATTGGTGTATGATTGTAATGAATCCAAGATGCCCTTTTCATTGTGTTTTCGTTCAGTTCTTCAGTAGCATGCTCACTGTGTTGTTTTCATTTTTTTTCTACCGTTATGAATCATATTGTGGTCTGCCCCGCAGCTTCCTGGCTCACACTGTCTCTGTTACAGACGAGGAATCAAATGAGCTAATTGATTGCTTAAAGTGATCCTTTTCCCCTTTTGTTCGCTGCTTATGCTCTGTACACTGTAAGCTTGTTTATTGGCAGAGATTATTTATCCATATTCCCCATTGGGAAAAAATTAACTTAAGTCAATATCATTGGCTCTATTTAGCCAGCAATTAGGGAAAAATTATATCAAATAAGTAAAGATGGTCTGCTAGTTTACATGTCACTCTGTAGATTGAATTATAGTTGTCTAAAGCAAACAAGTTCATCCATGGCATCCTGCTAACCTTAATGATGGCCTCCAAAGCAGATCATTTGAAAGGAAAAGAAGATGGTTAGTCAAACATGCAGGTGATGACAATTCTTCATGTGCAAAGTTTTGTCCACTGTTTTGTATAATGTGTTCTTTATGCAACTGGAATAAAACCTGACCTGTATTTGCTTAATGTGGTCATGTAGAGGTCACGGTCACAGGAACAAATATCATTCCTAGTAGTGTGGACATACTGTGTCAGAACAGACGTTGTGATTGCACCCAGTGGGCAATTTGTTGAAAAAAATGCGTGACAGGTAAATTATTGCTTTCCCTCTTGTTTTACTCTAAACTCTGCAGCCAACAGAGCGGGATTAATAATTTGTGTTAACAAGAGGGATGCCAGCCTCCTTTCATCCATCCTCAAATGGTGCCCCTCTTTGCTTCCACCCCTGTCACCCTGCTGATTATACCTGACAGTTCCTCCTTCTCATCGTCACAGATGACAAAGTGTTTCTCCTATGCTCCCCGAGTCTCATTCCTCACCCACGGATGGCCCGGATCACAGTAGGAGCAGATATGAGACCAGGGAGGAGATCCGTCACAACTCCCCTTTCTACCTGCAGCTCATTTTTCAGCTCCTAGATAGGCGAGTGTGGCGTCTCTTAATGGTAAATGTGATTTATCCACTAAGCTTGGTGGCGGCCAACGTGGCTATAGGAACAGCCAGACTCACAATTAACAACGATTTATCTGCTGTTAGCAAAAAGCAGTGATGTAGGTTACCAAAGTAAGCTAATCGATAAGGTTATGAATAATGTGAATGCTACCACCAGCTCAGTCAACATTACCTGTGCAAAGTTTGGAAATAACTGAAAGGGTTAGTTCAGATTTTCTGAAGTGGGGTTGCATATATACTCCTGTGTTCTGCGAGGTAAGATTACTGTTTTTGTGAATGTAGTCTGGTGGCTTTGAAGAGAGCGATATAACAGCTTCAGTTCCTTGTCGGAAAGGGCTGTCTTTCTGTTCAAAGCCACCAGACTTCATTCACAAAAACGGTAATTTTACTTCGCAGAACACCGGAGTTGCTGGTCTAGTTTGTGTTATTGTGTGACTTTCGGATCCGAACTAACGTAGTGTCCACACAGCAGTACATTGCTTAGCTTCCATTCCGGTAAAAAAGCTTTTAGAAGGGCTTGGGAAAAAAGCATTTTGACGCTAAAACATAGGTACTTCGATCAAAATGTGAATGTTTGGTATTGAATATAGAAGGAACACCACTGGGAAGCTACAGAATGATATAAAAAATGAAAAAAACTAAAATAATGAAGAAAGAAAAATGGAAGAAAATTTAAAAACCAACGTGCCCCTGTTATTCACCAGGATACCTTATGACCAGTGGCATGGTATAAAAGTATCAAATATAATCATGTTCTATTTGTATCCACACCACTGCATTCCTTTTCTCTGGTACCATAATAGGAGGAAAAGCTCAGCCACATAATTTAACACAACACTAAGTTAATATCAGACATTGTAGGCAGCAAAGACCGACATTTAGCAGTACAGTATTAGACAGGATTAGGATGATTCAGTGAAGAAAGGAGGCGCCGCAGATGACAGCTTTAGCCACACGTTTCACAAGGTGTTTAATACAGCTCCACTGCTGAGCCAAAATTAATTCACTCATGATGACTTCTGCTCTTTTTATTCCCTTTATTTATATATTTACCCTCGTCCCATTTGTTCCCCCCGTCTCCTCTTTGCATTCCTCACAGTTTTAATGGATTTATTTAATTCCAGTCTTTCTTTCCAATGTGGCAGCAATCAGAATACCACCAATTTGCAAGAAAATTAGTCCATTTCATCTCTGTAATTATTGACATGAGGGGAGGGTGGGGGTGTGTTTGAAACACTCACACATGCCCATTACTGGTTTCTTTGAAGCCTGCAGAAGCTTGCTCTGTTAACAGGTTTGCCAAGAAACCGTGATTTACTGTCATCTAGACAGTTTACTTCATGTCAAATAGTTTACATGATCATGCAGTGAAGCGGTGACCACATTTCACAACTGGTCAGAATCATAAATCAAAACAGTTTTGCGTCATTTCTCCCAAAATGTTACAGCATGCCTTAATTTGTGATGACAATTTTCCTCACTCTGTTGAAGTTTGGTGAGGGAAAAAGTAATGTTTGTTGTCAGTGAATTGGGGGAAAGGCGGGATGGAAGTACTGGGAGGGGTGAGGGAGTTTAGGTTTTAGCCTAATCTAACTCCAATCTGGCGTCGTGGGAAGAAATGCTGAGATTGGGCCATGGCTGGAGGTTAAGTCAAGTCCCCCGTGTAAACTTTGAGCCCTAATGGTGTATTGCATTCGTGCCTCCTGCAGTCTGTGTGTCCCGTGTGCATTTTCACACTTCTACCATATCAACTTATATTTCCACCGTGCGACAACGCACAGGGAGCAGGGGTCCCCAAGGGCTCCGGTTTTATGCTAAGACCATTATAAAGGATCGTGATTGCGGACGATTGTGTGAGAACGTGTTTATGTATGTCTGCATGGGGCGCCAACAGGGCTCTCCCTTGGGGTGGGTTTTAATTCCAAATGGACGTGTGAGGACGGGTAAAAAGTGTGTGTGTGTGTGCGGGGGTGTAGGGGGTCCATGGATGCAGTGTGTAAAATGGTTATTGTAGCGTAATCAGTGTGGTGACCTGAGCCAGAGTTAATATTGAGGAGCTTGACCTTTTCTGTTGGCGGGAGATGAGGAGTGCCCTCCATCTCCTGTGGCTTTATGCTAGCATTCTTTCAACGCCACGGTCCTTCACAGATGCACACACACACATGCATATACTCAAGGCATAATCAGCATCCTCTCAAACACCAAATATATGGCAGAATGCAGTAATCCACCCACACACATATATATATAAAACGAAAAACGCTTATAGGTGTCAGTCCTGCGCTTCTGTTTGTATCCATTTATGCAACAAATAGATAAAAAAAGCACATTTGCTTAGTTGAAATATCTGATAATGAAACGTCTTCTGCTGTAGCTGAAACTAGAAACAGGCTGGACAGCTTCATAAAATGCAGAAACAAACTGGGTGTTCTAAGCAAGCCATTGTTCTTTTAAAGAAAGACACCTTATTCTCTCGCTCTCGTCTGTTGTTTAATTTGCATTTGGGAAACCTGCCCAGTCATACCTACCCATGCCTAGGGGGAACAGCGGCATACTTTGATCACAGAAAAGACTGGTTTGCCAGCAACTGCTTCACTTATCCTCTTCTCATCCCCTTTCCTTCTCCACTTTTCTCACTCACTTATTCTCTGACTTCATCTGCTTTCATAACCTCTCGTGCTCTCTCCCTTACTCTCACCTCTTAAATCCTCCCAGTAGTATTAAATTTGTGTTTATCCCTCCAGCCTGGCTCCCCCGTGTCTTTGAGTCCCCAAGGAGACATCCAAAGCACAGAGCCCCAGGTAGGGAGCCCTAGGCTGGGCTTGTAGCTGCCGTGGGAGCCCTCGCAGGGATTTGCAAGCTCTAGAGACCCTGTAGTAGCTGCACAAGGTCTGGTATTGCACCACAGAGAGATGTATGAGGAGAGCAGGCAGAAATAGACGGAGGAAAAAAGAGTCAGAATAAGTGGTTTTGTTCACATTAAGGATCATGAACATTTGTAATTAGTTGTAAATCTACACTGCTGGAATGTAAATGTAAAGGCCCCCTGCATGTATGCCTTGAACCCCTCCTACATACGAACCCCTGCCTCCCATTTGTCTGACAGCGAGAGAACAATTGGTCGCAGTGGTTTCAGAGGCCCTGTCTCGGCCTCTGCTTTGTACAGGGATAAGATGATGTCCCATGCTAAGAACAAAGCTGGATAATTGACCCCCTTCAGTTTCACCAGCGCGGCTCATGTGGCCTGTCGGACACAGGCCTCTTCCTGTGCACACATATGTGTCCACATGAATGCACTGACAAGCATAATCACGCTCACGCACGCAGGCATTCAAACAGGCAGAAATGCAAACAAAATGTCTCGCACACTGGTTTCACTTTGATTGAACTAAAACAGTGCGTGAGTAGATGTAAGCTATGTGTGTCATTTCTGTCTTTTTGCCTTCATGGTGCGTTTTCACTGATCTGCCGAGTGCCTTTCAGTAGCTGAACATATACACCCTGTAATCTTTTCTGCTTTGTTATACAGCCGAGGTGTAAACTTTCAGCTTTGATGGACAACTTTACAATAGGCAGGCTTTTCCCATTCCTCTTTGTGAATGAAGTATTCAGTGAGAGAACAATAAGAAACATTAAATATGCTTGGTTAGAGTTGAGATATACCTTGTTGCTCCTAATCTCTCTACTTTGTCTCTTAAATCCTGGTGTTTTCATCATTCTCTCTCTGTATGTACAATAAAACTTCATAACAAATTGTAAATCATTCGTGAAAACTGAAGATCTTTCACTCCAGTCACCATGAAACAAACAGATATTACCTCTCTGGCATACTGAGGCAAAAAAACGCTCTTATTTAGTATTCAAAACAGGGTTAAAATTACTCATGAGAGCTTTCAACCTTTTATCTCACCAATTGAATTGATTTGTTTGTGAGAGAAACAACAGAACAAAAAAAGTTTCCAACATAATGTGCTTGAATGTGTGCTCTGCTTATGAACCAACGCTCTCCTCCTCTCTCCTCTGAGTGTTTCTCTCTCTCTCTCTCACTGTGTTATTGAGCTTGTGCTTAGTGCGGGTCAGTCACATCAGTCATTCTCAGATGGCCAGGGTAGCAATACACTGTATGCTAATTGTTTGCTGCTTAATATGCTACATCAATCAGGACTAATTATGACATTGTTTCAGCACTCAGCGTTATTTCAGCAAATGAGACTGAGTGGGTGAGAGAGGGAGAGAGAGACTCTTCACGAGCAGAGTAGAATGCAAATGCAAATGCAAAGGAAGATGTGCAGTGTATAAAAAATAGTGTGTATCTACTCTCCGTGGGGTTCTTCAAGCATCAGGGGAATTCCTGTATTTTGATCACTGTTATTTAAACAGAACTTTCTTTTTGAATGTGAATTTACTTCCTACTGTTGCACTTTCTAGGATGAATTCAGCATTAAAGCTTCAGTAGGCAACACGTTTTTGGCACCAATGGGCAAAAATTCCATAATAACCTTTCAGCATATTGTAATTCAAGTGTTCTGAGAGAAAACTAGACTTCTGCACTACACTGTTTTTAGGCTTTAGAAAATCTAGCCCATGACAGAAGACTTTGACCAATCACAGGCCATTTCAGAGAGAGCGTTCCTAGTGAGCGTTCCTATTGGCTGTGCTCCGGCTGGTGGGCGGTGCTTGGTATTTCCTCAACTGATCTCAACATGGCTGTCGGGTCACAAACTTTCTCATTTTACAGTTAAACAGCACACTACAAGATGTTTCTGAAAACATTTGAGGTGAGAAATAGGCATTACAGAAACAGAATATTGATTCATATTTGATCAGCGCTGCCTAGTTTGACCATTTGATCAGAGTTCGAGAGTGATTGACTCGTGGCTCTCATAGACAGAAGCTGGACGGCAGACTCCAGATCAGCACTGATTGGTTGTTTTCCTCCGGTCTGTGAAATCTTGCAGATGCCATTAGGAGCACCAGAGGACACCGGAGGACACAGAGGCACATGATTTTTTTTCAGATTACCAGTCTCATGCACTACTGTCAGGATGTAGTGTTCGTTTTATAAAAATAACTTTTTTTAATCATATTTGCTCCATTTCTACCCATTGCAACTTTAAATGTGATGCTTTCAAGAACAGAGATAATCATCTCCGACCGAGCAGGAGCTCCAATAACATGCAGGAAAACAAACTGCACAGCACAAATATAAAAATGTTAGTTTAACAAGAGCTTTCTATGACTTTCCTCCGCGTTAATCGCCTTTCATGATTGATTACCTCAGGAATTCCTCTTAATGGGCTCCCATCACACAGTAGAAGCACCTCTTGTTACGCTGAATTATTGTCAGATATTGTGACGTGCAAGCCTATCAAAATATTATTTCTCTGGTTAAAGAAACTTTAAAGTGCACACACATGCACGCCCTGCCGTGTACGCTCTCTCTCACATACACACACACACCTTTTAAAAACTTCTTGACTGCAGTGTGTGACCTCTTGGTCGTTGCCAAGTGCCTGGGATGGGGGCCCTCTGGCTTGTGAGGCTTTTTAATGGACTCCTAGACAGTCCATTTCCATTGTGTGTGGAGAACAACCCTGGTGAATGCAGCAAATTAATCACATTTGGATCCCAGATTGGCTGCCACTTTTCACAGTGAGCCCCCTTGCTAAGGTGCAACTAGAAGGACTAGAGGGGTCAGACAGGCACAAAATGGAAGGCCGAGGGGAAGAACAGGGGGAACGCTTTAGTTTAACCCTCAGTTGAAAGAGGAACAAGGCTGTCATTTTGTATTCTAGCATGGCCTCCTCCGTGCTCCTGCTGGCATTCCTGCTGCATCTGTAGTAGTAGGTCCACGTGTCTTTTTGTGTTTGTGTGAGTGTGCGTTTGCGTGCGCGTATAGGCAGAGACAGAGAGCGTTCTAGCTGTTTTGTTGTGGCAAAGGTCAGCTTGTAGTGCCAGCTGGAGAGAGGCCTTTGAGGCCCACTGGATAGGCAGACGAGGGGGGGAAATGAGGGTGAGAGAATGAATGAAAGGTGGGGAGGCGGCGGCAGCGGCGGCGGCAGTGGTGGTGGGTTACAGGCAATGATGCAGAGGCAGCGTAGATTTGCTATCTAATCGTGCAATCTTTATTTCATCACATAACACATAAGAAGAAGGTGATGCTTTCAGATAAGAAAAACAACATTGGTTAGTTTGTTTCAGATCGTAACAAGTAGAGGCAGAATAAGGGTATCATGGGGGGGGGTTTAATGGGCAAGGGGAGGTGAAAGCACAGAGACGAGGAGAAAATAGGCTAAGCAGCGAGAGAGGAACCCCTTGGCTCGCTGTGGCCCCTGTTCAGTATGCATCCCCACTGTTGGGATGATAGTGGGGGCAGAAGAAGGCCATTGTTCCTCTGGGGTCTTCCTCCCCATTGAAAAGAGAGATGGATGGAAGAGAGGAAGAGAAGAAGGCAAGAGACAGAAAGAGGGTTAGGGTGTGGGGCTGACCCATGACCCACCCCGACCCGCAGACACCCGCCACAACCGGGGCTTTTGTGTGAGGATCGGGCTCTCTGTGACCTCCTCCATGTAAAATCGAACCCCTTAGAATCCCCCCTTCCCCCTTGGACCCACTCGAATGTGACAAGGTCAGGGTTCAAACACTGTAAGGGGCCCGGGGCAGTCAAATAGAACTGGGCATTAGCATATGTTTTTGTGTGCGCGCCTGTATATGTGGATATGTGTTTATATGCTTGTGTGTGCAGTTGTTAAAAATCTGTGGTCATGTAATGTAATAAGGGCGTGGGTTTAAAAGAATGGCTCTCCCAGGGTTTTAGGGTGGTTAAACTAATGCCGGCTTTATGTTCATTTCAACACCCTTTCAGTCCTTTTCTACCTGTGTGTGTGTGTGTAGCTACTCTGGTTCCAGATTGCTGCAGGGGCTCATTATCATGTGTCCTTTGGTATCAGCGTATGGAAACAGCCAAATTGACTTAAATGTGTTTACCATTCATGAAGAAGAAAAACTTGAAATTGGAAAGACTCTTCAATAGAGACGGACAGGGATTTGTATTTTCATGACCCCAGTGCTTGATGACATCAACTGTTACTGTATCCAAGATAATCAGACACACACACATTCACAAAATATGTATCCTTCTTTATTTCTTTACCCCTCTATACCTCACTTTATTCTCCGTTTAGTCTTTCATCATTGGTATATCATAGTTTATATTCATTGGAGAGCCCATATACTACTGTGAAATCACAGGAGCCTGACTGTTTCCATGTGTTGGGTTTTATTGCCGGTTTCCTGCCTCACTAATGTGGATTTTATCAACTCAGCATGTGGATATTGATGTTTGAGCGAAAAGTAACGTTTCCCTTTCTTGAAAAATTCCAACCGAACCCTCCGTGACACAGTTGGTGCTCAAGCTTTAGGGATATGTTCTCGGACACACATAGACTTAAGTAATGTATAATATAAACACATAAACACTGGTTCTCTCTCCCTCTCTCTTTCAAACACACACACAATCACCCCGTTCACACTTCATAATAATATGCTTTTGGGATAAAATAAATCACCACTAGATCACACGCACCCGCCGGTCAACTCCTTGGCATAGCATCCACCAATATAAATGAATTTCATAGACCTGGCCAGTGACTAGAAAACATATATTAACATTTTCCTCTATATTTGGAGCTTGTCAAATGAAGTGGGTAGACGTGACATGCAGCTGGTAAAACTTTTCGACTGATGCTTGCTGACTGGAGTGGAGCATTTAAAGCTAAAGCAAGCGGGAGGGAGAGAGAGTGAGAAGAGCTAAATGTGGAAAACATGAGGATGCTGGCAGAGAAGCAGGCAGTCGAGCAGTGGGAGATCAACAAAGGTATGGTTTGACATGGCTCTGTCAAACCAGTGTAATTACTAAACACCCCAAATTACATACCCTCATTTAGTTGTACCCTATCATTTACCACTATCCACATAGCGCTCTTTTTACTCTCCGTCCTGCTCCTTCGTGCTCTCTCTTTCCTCCCTTACTTCCCCCCTTCTCTGCTTTCTCTCTCATTTTTTCTCAATTATGTTGTTCCGTTTCTCCACCTGTGGTTCTCCTGAGGTCTTCATTGTTATGTTGCATCCTCGCAAGGGTCCTGGTGTTATAAAAAATTCATTTCCAAGTAGGCTACACATTTTTTTTTCTCGTGAAAAGTAACACTTCTACACACGTGAAAAAACAATTCCGGTAGCGGAGGCCTTGAATAGCTACCAACATCATTTGTCTCTCCAAAATGCACTGAGAGTAGGGATGCTAATTATTCTTTTTTTACCGATAACCGACCCTCGTTAACCAATTATTAACCGACAAGATTAGTGCGTCGCATGTAGCGGTGCGCCAGCTGCAGTGAATGTGCAAAACAGACAACTGAGTCCCCAGTTCACCTGTCCGGGAGAGGTACTGTAGCAGCCACGGTGCTGCGTGTATTGTCGAGGACACATGCAGCCACTTTCCCTGTAAGTCTCCACCGCACCAGACAGACCGTGTGTATTTGCTGCATTCACAGCTGTAGCATTCACAGCTGTAGCAACGGGCTCACCGTTGCCTCACACATACGGTCTCTCAGCGCGGCGTAACATTAGCGAGTGTCCGACAAACTGTATGTATTTGCTGCTTTCACAAGTAAAACAACTACCCAGTACGAACACTCTAATCGTCCTTATTTTTATTTCAATGGATGCGGAAGATCGCCGGGAGGATCCGGGTACTTTTCCAGACGGAAGTCGAGCCATTTTGGCATCATGCGACACTGAGCAACTTTCATAGGAATAAACGGGGCCCTGCCTCCAACGCTGTATCCAGTTCTCTTAATAAATCCATGCAAGACCCGAGCCAGCTTCCTGTATCCTGCATCGACGGCTCAGACTCTCTTAAGGTGGGCTGTTAAGGTGGACCAGCTTTTCTCCTTAATGTGACAAGCCGCTCCTCTGAGTTTTGCTCAGCTTTTTAATACATTTTTAATATTTATTTTAACTGATAGCTTTAATCGGTTAAGATTCATAATGTCGGTTAACAGTTAAACAGTTAATTATTAACATCCCTAATTGAGAGGTAAGGCTTTCTCCACATAAATGAAATAAATAAACTGTGGGTGTGAGGCCTTGTTGTGAGAACATTTATTTACATTAGTCTCCTGACAGTGAGTGAAACATCATTTCCATAAGCTCAGCCTCTCGCATTTCCACGGGCAAAGTGGAGACAACCATATGTTTAGAAATCAGGAGCTAGACTCAGGGTTAGAGTGCCCACTGTGTACATCTGTGGGCTCCTTTGTGTGCACGCCCATGCACATGCTTGCATATTTTTAAGTGTCTTAATGTGCCCATGTGGTGATGGGTGTATGCTAGTATTAATCCCCTGTGATTGTCCTGCTCTGATTACAGTCTCGCTAGTTTGCTTGGATTGGCACTAAAAGTGGCAGGAACCAGACAAGTAGCAAAGCCCCTGCCACAGACTAAATACCAGGCTAACATGCCTGTATCCAGTGTCCCTCTGTCTCACCCACAACACACTCGTAGGTTTCCTGTTTGTCTTTCACTGTGTACCTTTTTGATCAAGCTCAAACCGCTCTCCATGCTGCCTCGCTATCTGAAGTGTCTCATTCTGTTTGGGAAAGAATGAGCAAGTCGTGTTCCAACATTTTGTGACTGTTTGCACGACTTGAGACCTTGTGGAGAGACCTTCTCTCTCTGCCATATCTCTGCCGTGGCAGCACACTGATGATGTCATAAACCCGCTCCAGACCCTCTAGATCATGGCTGACATTTTCACGGTTGACGGGACTTGGAATGGGCCGAGCACCTCACATCAAGGAAGGGATTCCATTATCTCGTAACTCATAACTCATACACACACACATGCACAGACACACACACATTGTCTACCACTTATTCCCAAAAGGTAGACTTGAGCTAGAGGACACCTGCTCGTTGGACACCCATCGTGCATGTCTGAGGAGGTGTGCATCATTCCCAACGAGGACATTTGGGGTTTTCAGGGTCGGGGAGTGTGTGCTCAGTTGGTCTCCGTGGTGATAATCGCTAGGCGCGGCCTCTGATTTATCGTCCCATCAACGGCCACGGAAACCATCAGCGGAGCGATGCAGATGAGCGGAGAGGTAACGAGATGAAAAACGACAAAGAGCAACGGGGAAGTGAAAGAGAAGGGGCCGTGATCAATAAGAGAGAGTGGTGTCCATTTGGGTAATGGACAGAGGATCATAAGTGGACGGGGTCAGAAGCAGTTTCATTATCCACTCCATCCTGATCGCCGTCTTGTGGCCGTGTGCATCTGTCTGCACGCTTGCAGGTGTATGCATGAGCAAGTGCATCTTCGAGCGAATGATCATGCGTATTTGTGTGTGTGTGTGTGTGGGAGCCTCATGTACACACTGGTGTATAGACAGGTTGCGAGTCAGCTCCATTATCTCGCCCATCAGCTCTTTTTTCTCATCTCGGGCCATGTTAAGTGAATTAGAACTGAAAGAGAAGAGGCTGATTAGACAGCCAGTGTGAGCAGCTGACACGTCTTTAAAGAGAGCATTAAGGTGGCGTTTAGCAAACGTCCACAAAATAATAACAATAACAAATCTCGGTCCACCACGTGTCGGATTTGATTACCTCGCATGAACCTTCACAACTTCATCATGCTCTCCACCTAGAAATTCTGAATTCCTTTTATTTCCCGTGTGCTTGTTCAGGTGCACAAGAGCGTTTGCATGTGTTTTGCAGATGCAGGTTAAATTTCCAACAGGGATGTTAATAATTAACCGTTAACCGACATTAAGAATTTTAACCGATTAATGCTATTTGTTAAACGGTTAAAAGAAATATTAAAGATTAAATAAAAAGCTGAGCAAAACTCATAGGTAAGGCTTGTCACTTATAGGAGAATAGCTGGTCCACCTTAACAGCCCACCTTAAGTGAGTCTGAGCCGCAGTAGCAGATTCGGGAAGTTGGCTCGGGTCTTGAGTAGTTGTAGCATTTATTCACCGACAAATAAACCGTACACAAACTGCACAGTTACGTTAACAGCCATAACGCGACCGACAACCCCACATTCACCGCCGCCACACACAGCTGCTGGTGGCTTCGTGCTCGCCGTTGTCACACACATACGGTCTGTCAGCGCGGCGTAACGTTAGCGAGTGTCCGACAGACCGTATGTGTGTGACAACGGCGAGCACAAAGCCACCAGCAACGCTACAGCTGCGAAAGTAGCACAAACACACGGTCTGTCGGACATTCGGTAACTTTACGCCGGGCAGACACATAGTTGACAACCTCACAGCTAAACTAAATAATGCGGTGGAGAATTACTGAGACAATACATGCAACGTCATGTCTGCTACAGTAACGGGTGAACTGGGGACTCAGTTGTCTGTTTTGCTCATACACTGCAGCTGGTGATAAATTGTGTATTTAATCTGTTTGTGCATCGGCTTTTCGTTGTAGCTTGGCAGCTTGTTAGGCACTAAAAGTAGCACCGCTGCATGACACTCACTTATCTTGTCGGTTAACGGTTAATAATCAGTTAACGAGGGTTGGTTATCGGTTAGAAAAAAAAATTAAAAATAGCATCCCTAGTTTCCAAGTCACCTCCTAGAACCCCATCTCTCTGCAGCGTTCACTATCTGATCCCACCTTTTGCAGCATTGCTTTGAAGTGTATTTGCATTGTGACTGGCTGCCAGGTGCTCTCTGTCTCTTCTTCATTTTCTCTCTCCTTTGTTCCCTTCTGCATTTCTTCTGAATCTCTCTCCTTGTATCTCTCTGACTCTCCTTACCCTTTCTCTTTCTCCTCATTCGTCTTCCTGCCCTTTCCTTAATTTTTTTTTTTTACAATTCCTCTATTCACTCCCTTCTTTCTCCCTTTTTTGCCTCTGAGCCGAAAATGGACTTAAATGGATGAGATCATGGAAAACTGTCAACACTGTGATCATATGGCCGCTACCGGCAATGCTAACAGCTGAGGATACTCTTTCAATGGCAACTCTGTGTTTTTTAATCTCAGGAGAATCACAGGCTTGAGAGATTAATTTGCTGGAAATAAGGACAGGCTGATATTTGCTGTTTTCTATCAGGAATATGAATATTAGAATATATACTAAGTAAACATGTGAGGTCTTAAACAAACAAACACCAAACTGATGTTAGGGAAACCCTCTGTTATCCTGCTCTCAGATAAATGGTGTGTCTGGTTATGTGTGTGGTCGCAGCTTGTCTGACTGGGGTGGCGCACCTTTTCAACACATGCTGAGACATCAGAGAGAGAGCCTGTGAGAAGGTGTTGATTTGATCCGACATCCACACCCCAATACACACATATACACACACACAGACATACACACTCTTTATCTGCTGAGGGATTTCCCTTTCAGCCCAGGAGGAATGTACTTAATGATTTTCAGACACAGATAGGATCTCACTTGTCTCACATACACCATGCAAGTAAGATGTTAATATAGAGCTCACTTCTGTGTGTTTGTATTTGTGTGCATGCCTCTTTCTTGTTTGCATCAAGACACTTTTTTTGTTAAAATGATCGCCAAGTTTTTATTTTGAAATCAACAAATGGCGGCATGTTCAATTGTTGCACATATCTAGTGATATCTAGCTGAAAAAAATATGTAAGCAGCGCACAGACATTCACAAACCTGAGGCCAGACTTATTTTGCCGGGTCAATGCATATTGGATGGGGTCAAAAGCCCTAATGATGTTTTCTTTCTTCCACAAACATCTCTTCCTGAAATTACGTTCAACAGCAAGTTCACGGCTGCCTTCAGTCAATGAAACATTGTTTGAATTTAGACACTATACTCAAAGGCACTGTTCAGACCTGGTATTAGCATGCGTCCTCAGTGATCGGATCACAAGTGGACAGCTCTAAGTACAGGTGTGAACGCACTCAAGACGCATTGAGGACACATTGAGATTGGATCTTTCAGACCACATTCAGAGTTGGCTTGGGCAACATTAAGGACCGCCTACTTAACTGACATCCCGCTGAGATCTGCGGGATCACTGCGCTCCTCAGGTGAATAGACAGCGAGGCAGACGCGAGCGCTTGTCTGCCTCGCAGCATGGAAACGGCTTCTGTGCTCTACTATATTCTGTTGGTACAACTGTATTTTATTAAAATATATCTTATCTATAGGCTACATACAGTATCTACAGACTATCAGACTATGCATGCAAAGTGTATTATTATCATATTGTTGGAGATGTGTTGTGTTTTTGTTTATGGATGTTAATGCCAGGTCTGAACAGGGCCAATGTCATGCACACTCACCAGCTGATAATCAAAAAACAAATCAGTCAAAAAAAAACAATTGTGCTCTGCACTTTACATCAGTCGTTCCACTGAATCTCTCAGCTCCTCATTCATCCCTGTGGTTCTTACTCGACATACACTGCTATTGTTGCTGATATACTGAGTACGGCCTCCGCCACCCGAGCTTCCTGTAGTCCATTTCCTAATGAAACACTATACTTGCCGTGGCAAGCCTTGTCTCTGGAAGTTATGTAATCCATATGTCAATAATAAGCGTTTGCTGTGTTGTCTTCTCTTACCCCTGGGTGCTGAGTTAAATCTTTAGCGTGCTGCTGGATTAATGCAGCCAGTACTCCAGACAGCAGAACCTGTATCGTCAAGTGTAACCATGTAAACAGTCTTCTTGACTAAACTGTGGATTTGAATGGCAACGGGCAAACAGAGAAGGCATAACGCTTTGTTAATAGACCTTTTCAAACTTGACAACATAAACATTTTAAATGGTCCCTTTATATTTCCTGTTGCAATGTTTAATGCAGTAGCTGACAAGAAGTAGCCTTGGACCAAAGCTGTTGCTCTAGCAACAGAATGGCAATGAAAAGGTCTATACTCGCACCATACTACACCATATACTAAGCACCATGGGGTGGCCCTCCACAGATGGCCGCAAGCTATGAGCTCGCCCAAAGGCGTTTATGCTCAACACGTTGTTCGTTTCAGTATTCTCCGAAACAACAGGGGGCGTACAAACAATCTGTTTGGAAGCAAGAAGTCAACGAGTGTTACCGGCAAAACACAATAGACCAAACATGCAACTCCTCAATGGCGAGGAAGAATTGTAATTAACTGTAAATTCATATCTCATATCAAATATTCATTCGCCTTTATACGGGGCAGCAGTAGCTCAGTCCTTAGGGTCCGGAGGGTAGCCGGTTCAAGTCCAGGACGGACCAGGTACAGAGTGTGGACTGGTAGCTGGAGAGGTGCTAGTTCACCTCCTGGGCGCTTCCGACGTGCCGGACCCCTAACTGCTCAGGGCGCTGTGCTGCGGCAACCCATCATTCTGACATCTCTCTGCAATTGATGCATGTGCATGTGTGCAAATCAAGAAAAATAACAACAGAATGAAGAAATTAATTTCCCCAAGGGGACAAATAAAATACATTACACAATCCCTGTAAAGTAAGGAGGTAGAAAGTATTTGGAACAACAAATGTATTGTAATGACACAAAAGTTGAAAGGTTGAATATTCTAAACAATCTGATTCATCTGGCAAAATATTTACTCAAATGTAGATTTTTAAGATAAAAGTCCTGTGTGTGCGCATCAGGCACCTCATTACAAAGGTTCACAACTTGCGGGGCCTCAGTGCTTCACAACATTTACTTTCGCAACCAGCAGTGAAAAATCTGACAGTTTGGTGCCACGTCGTTGGTTTGTTTGCACCTCTGTGTGAGTTGTGTGTGGAGAAAGAAGAAGAAATGGAGAGCCAGATTGTGAATTGCTAGTAAAAATAGCCTGCAGGTATTTAAACAAACTAGCCTTTTCTAATGATGGTTTTCACACAACATGTAGCATCTTCCTGGAAGATGCTAAAACTCTTTGTGTCACCTCCAGGTTCATGTACTGTAGAGCCGCCCCGGGATATTGTTGTTTAAACAGGGACAGCGCAGGCTAATGGCTAACAGCATGTGTGTGCTGCGGATGAGGTGCATCTGCTTTTTAATGTCCCCCTGTCTTCTAAACACTCCACACACACACAGTCTCTCTGTCTAGATGGTTATAAATGGCTGGGTGTGTTGTGCCTGCAAGCTGTCATTAGGAAGCCATTAGGAGCATGCAGGGGAAGGACAAAACGAAACAGAACAGAACAGAGGAGGAAACATGCGACTGAGATCATCTTGGATCAACCACACTACATCCTCCTCCTCTTCCTCTTTTCCTCCTCCATCCTGCCGCCCTGTAGCAGACTAGAGGTGCTTGGCTAATGGCTACCACACCTCCCTTCAACTGCCCCAGGCCCCCGGCGCTGCTGTCAGACAGAAAAATATACAGGGAGGAGGGGCTGTTTGTGACTGGAGGGGAGGGGAGCAGAGACGGATGAGGGTAGAAACCTGGCATAGCAAAGGGATCCTGATATTGGAGAGTGGACAGAAAGAGAGGAAAAAACAGGTTAGAAGAACAAGAAAAGTGTAGAAAATAAGAAAAAAAAAAGATAAATGGTACGGGGCCTTTTGATTTCACAACTGCCCCCTTGTGTGACAGAAAGCAGGATATGGGAGGAGAAGAGCTACAAAATCAATAATCTGACTTTCTTTTCCCCCTCTTCAAGTTTCCCTTCATTTTTCTGCAACATACAGGAGAAACCCTCTTAGAGCCACCTCTCCCTCTTGTTCTACTAAGTTTATCTGGCCTTCTGTCCTTCTCTTAGTTTGCCAGATAGTGAGAGATGAAGTAATAGGACAGTAAACAGATACAGTGAATCAGAGTAAAATAGAAAGAGGCAGAAAAGAGAGAGAGAGAGAGGAGTAAATAAAAGCTTTGGAATAGCTGCTTGAAGCGTGGACACAGGGTCTCCTAGCAACCGGGACCAGCTATGCATTTCTTCTCTCTTTGTTTGATTTCCTTTAAAAGGCTGGAAGGGGAAAATACATTTTGATTAGGAAAAGGGTACTGTGGTTTCGTTCTCTATGGGCCAGCAAAGGGACAGCAACAGGGATTGGGCTGGGCTATAAGGGGAATGAGATGAGGGGAAGAGATGGAGAGGACTGGAAGTGGATAGTATACGACTAATAGGAAAAAAAAGGGGAAAGTGATGAAAAGGGTTGGCCCGAAACCAGGACACAAGGACACACCCTGTTATGAGAGAGGAGTTGGACCTGTCTTGGGATGATGTGAGGGCTGAGGCAGAGCAAAGGAATGTAGGCCGGAGAGTAAACCAGAACAGACGTTTTGTAACGATGAGAAAAGGGTGAGCGGGAGGGAGGGTGGAGGTGTGAGAGGGTGAGGGATAAGAGGTAGGAAGGCAGGAAAGGAGACAAGAAGAGGGAAAAGACAAATGGGAATAAATTAAGAACTTGCACCAGCTTCCCCTATCTGTGCCTTCTCCAATATGCACCACAGCACTGCTCCGAAATACCCATGATCAGCCAAAACAATTTTGCGTTTCTCCTCCTATTGATGTGCCATGAGGACAAAACCACTGTGTCCAGCAAGGAAAATGAGGATAAATGGCTGTGCATGCATGTGCATATGTCTGCACTTTTGTTTTAGATGCACACCTTTGTATTTGCCCTATAAGCAATGTGTACTGCACATGCAGACGTGTTAAGTTTTGGCTTTTTTTACAATAGCAGTTTCTGTAATCCAAACTGTGAGTGAGCGAACTCATCTGGGACACCACGAGCTCAGAGATCAGAGGGAAACCATCTGTATATATGAGTAAGCTTATGTGTAATTGCTCTGTGTGTTTAAGTATTCATCTCATCTAGCATGAGGGAATAGTGTAGAAGAGCGTTTCCTGGAAGAACAATAGATAATAGGATCAGAAATATACAGTAAACAGCAGTTATTAAACACACAGGATGGTTTTCGGGAGAATTACAGTGAGTCAAAAATTACAAAGCAAATACAGTCAACTATAAATAACACTTTTATAGCAATGATGCCCCAAGTCATTGCTTAACAACAGTACTATGTCATGTGTTGATGAAGACAGTGAGCACAGTTGGCGTGGAGCAGAAGTAGACAGGAAGAGAAGGAAGGGGATCAAAGAAGGAGAGATTAGATCATATCTCAAAATTGGCTTGGTGGTGCCACCCTTGACTTAAGATAATTAACACCCGTACCTGCAGACAGATAGAGAGACAAACTTGGCAGATGGATGTGAGGAAGCCGAATGAAAGACGGTCACTGGTGTGTGTGTGTGTGTATATGTGTGTGTGTGTGTGCAAGTGAGCGTACACCTATATATAAATGTGTTTGTGAATTTGTTTGATTGAGAGCCACTTGTCAAAGAAGAGGAGATAATGATTACAAATGACGGCGGTAACACCTGTTTGTCAGTTGTAGAAAAAGACAAGATACATCAGTTGGCTATTCATTATTAATAGTCATGCACGGTATAGGAAGAGAAATTTCCAGTGGTGTCGCAAGATCTTTTCTGCACCCGATTCGACTTATCAGGCCATTAAATAGGCGTTGTCAGGCGCTATAAGCACCATCGATGTGGATCAGTAGGGGCCCTATGCCTATGTTGGAAAATCTAAAAGTGAAACTTAAAAGGAACACGTTCTGACATGTTGTAAAACTGAATGAAACGTCACGTTTGGAACACAAACAAAAAAGCTTCTTTAGGTTAACAAAACTACAACTTCTTTAGGTGTAGGCAAAAAAACCCCAGTTAGGTTTAGGCAATAAAACTACAACTTCTTTAGGTTTAGGCAAAAAAACCCCAGTAAGGTTTAGGCAATATATCTACAACTTCTTTAGGTATAGGCAACACAACTACAACTACTTTAGGTTTAGGCAATAAAACTACAACTTTAGGTTAGGCAAAAAAAACTACAACTTATTTAGGTTTAGGCAAAAAAAACAGTTAAGTTTAGGGAAAAATATCATGTTTTGGGTAAAAACAACTACGAACACTAAGACAACTACTCATTGTTGGTTTCACATGGTATACAAACCCCAATCTCCTGGGTGACAACTGTGTTTTGTGTCCCATTTATCGTCCCCATCCTCCACCATTTATTGAGTTTCACACTGTCTATACTACAGCGCCTGACTTTGTCTTGTGCTCCTGTCGTAATTACTACGGTTGCTAGAGGTCGCTGTCGTGTTCTTTTTTACCTTCTACCATGTAAATAGATGATAAAACCTACTAGTGGGTGTAGTAGGCCCATATCGACCCACATCTATGGTGCTTATAGCGACTGATAAAGCCTATTTAATAGCCCGCCAACAGTCTAATCGGCTGTTTGTTCACACTTTCATCATATAAACTTTTTCCAGATTCAAATATTCCTTTAGACAGATAGTCTAACCTTACTTTGCTAACTCTCCACTAATTAAGTGCTGTATATTCAACACGCCGCCACACAGACAATGTTGTGGTCGGCCTTGTCATGTGTGTGCACCGCATAGATAATTCACACATATGTCATAGTGACAATATGCTGCTGTGGTTGGTGTTTCAGGGATGGGTAGAGCCAGCCAAAAAAACACACACAAAAAAAAAGCATGAAGATGAGAGCAGGGTGCATTCCTGCGTAATAGCCAGCCAGCCTGCCAGCCCTTGTTCTTGTTTACTGTAAACACCCTCATGCCAATCACTCCATCTCTCCTTCCCTCTCAGCGCTGCAACTCTGAGCCAGCGTGTTGCCCTGGGCAAGTTTCAGACTTTGTGTCGAAGCTTGTGCTCACATGCAGGAGCGCTTGTCCTTGCACGCAGGCAGCTCTCAGTTGCATTTTCACAAACAACACAGTGTGTACACATATACAATTTTGTTTTTAGTTCCACACAAACAATTTCTTGTGCTCGCGTCATGATGGGATGCTTTTGAAGCCTCAGCAGGAACAAGGAAGGACTTGTGATCGGAAGATACATGACACATACCTGCCACAATCTTTGCCAACAGTAAGTCACCTAATCAGTGGCCCTGAGGACACAACCGTCTATCTACCTGTTCTGCCATGTACCAAAGTGTCTACCTGTTTCTCAGCTGGCTCACCACTTACATTGTGTGTATTTGGATATTTGCGAGGTGTTGGTGTGCTTGTCTTGAAAGTGTGAGGCAGTTTCCTGACAGGCAAACCAAGCAAGCTGCAGGGCATGGCAAAGAGGGGATGCATTGTTTGACCAGGTGTGTATAGAGGTGTGTGTGTGAGGGGAAAATGAAGGAGTGAGACAGGAAGAAGAGAGTGAGAGTTAGACAGGAGTAGAAAGACGAGTGTGACAGATTTCTCTGTGAGGCACGCAGCTCTTCAGGCACCAGGATGGTGGTTGATCCAGCATGATGATGAACCATGATGGATCAACACAGGGCCCGGCAGCCGCTTGAGGCTGCTCTCACCAGGGCTGAGTGAAGGGAGGGGAAACAGCCCCCGGCTGCGAGTCAACACAGAGCCAAGACGGAGAGAGGACACTTGGGGCATTTGTTTATTTATTTCCTCCCATATGCTGTATCCTCTGCAATGCTACAGTGAGTCAGCTCAATGAGGCATAAGGTGAATGCTCCATCAACTCTCTGAGGATAGGCGGGCGTTTCTGCCTCGAGAGCAGCTTACTCAAACTTCCAGCATAGAAAGTGGTCCTTTGGAAGGTTTTGGATGGGAACAAAGCTTTTTTGGCATTTCACTTTAGGCCAGTGGGCTTGTGTGGTTCTTTTTACCCACCGTCCAGTGCTCTCTCCACAATGCAGAGCCAAGAATAAATCGAAAAAACACGAATAAAAAAGCAGAAGCCACAGTGTGCCGCATTGTATTTGACACAATTCCAACATAGCAGGTCGTTAATCTGGCAAAAGACATGAACCAGAGCTACATTGTTGTGTCCATTGCAGCAAACTGTGCATATGCATGTTTTCTTTAAGGCTGCCCGTGTGACAATTTGTTTGTCTCACTCCAACGCGTTCGCACATTAGTTATAGTCTCTTGTGTCAGGCTGCGTGTGGCCCTTGAAGAGAGAGAGAGAGTCCTCTAATGCCCACAATTTGAGAAACTGTACCAACGCCATCTCATTAACAAATGTCCTTCTTTGTGTTTGTTTACACCATATGGAGAGTTTGGAGCCAGAAGGGTAAAAGAAGGTTTTGACTCATTTTACATCCCAAATAGTTTTGACCTTCTCATTGAAATTTAATGTGAAATCTTAGCTCTTATTAGTGCTGGTAGGCTCACTGGTTCACATTAGTATGTACAGCAAAGGCCAGGGGAAGGGCTGCAAAGGGAGGAAGGATCAGACACATGCATACACTCACACCTGGAAGCTGCCCTTTATGGGTATTTATTTACATAAGCATCGTGCTGAAGGACAAGAGGCAGGCGTCTCTCACTCCATCTGTCTACATATTTTTGTAGTTTGCATTCATTTGTTTATTTACTCAAATGTCATCAATTGTCCATGTCTGTTATTGCTTTAAAGGGTTGTACCGGTTATTTTGCATGTTTTAGACAATTATACAAATCATGCATAGTTCAGGTCAGTGCATACTATATGTTTTTCGACAAATTTTTTTTCAACCCGGTCTCACGGGAAAGCATATAAATAGTACAACGACATACATTACAACGACATTCCGCATGTCTTTTGGCGTGTTATTTTTACGCTACGCATCAAAACTACGGTAACGCCCGCAGTTTGGTTGAGGTAAACCACTTAGGTTCAGGAAAAACATCATGGTTGGACTTAAAATAAGTACGTAAACTAAGTAAAAAATTTACAGAAACAATGTCACAAAACTACGGACACCACGTCACTAAAAACACGAGACAAATATCATTAACATAACTTGCAAAACAAAACACGGTCTCAAACACCGGTTTCCTTGTTTAATAGTATTGTGTTTGCTGGACCCACCGACTGTAAGCGATCTCACTTTTTATTCTATATATATCTTTTTTTAATTCTATATCTATATATCTATAATAGTCTGTCCAGGGTGTACCTCGCCTTCGCCCAATGTCAGCTGAGATCGGCTCCAGCCCCCCGCAACCCTGAATAGGATAAGCGGTTACAGATAATGGATGGATGGATATATATCTATATATATGACATGCAAAAAGCAAGAAAGGTGTTCTTATTGCACGCTAAATGCCTTCTGCAGCATTCATACGCTTTTTCCTTGGCTTTTTTTATTTTATAATGTGTGGATGGTACAGTTGCAACATAGAGACTGTTTTGAAAACTTTGTCAGTTGGAAACTGACATCCAAAACTTAAGATTCTGCTGCTTAACAGCAATTTTTCCTATGCAAGAAACGACCAAATTCTCATTATCCTTTTCATATCATCCATGTATGTTTTTCTTTTAATCCAGAATTGATTTTCTGACAGTGTAACTTGTGAATGTAATGCTTTTTGGCAGCTGACTGTTGAATCTTGGATGTTGAAGCTTGCTGCAAGCAAGGGAACGCACCAAATTCATCCAATAACCAATGTGCTTTGCCTATTTTATGAGCTATAATTTGATAATGAAAAAAAACAACTTGGATGCTTCAACATAAAGTTTGTGCTTTTCGAAGATTTTTTAATTTCATGCCTTCCTTTTAAAAGGAGCTGACTATCCTTACCACTGCTTTAAACACAGGCCTAGAGTTTAGTATAATCCTTTAAGACTACACACATCATTTCAAATCCAGTCAGGATTAACAATTTAACTATCAACTGTGACAGCTATGTTTCATATGTTGCCTAGTGCACTGTATTATCCACACCGCCACCTTCATCCCATCCATCATCCCCTACTGAATTTAAGACAATAATGCTCATCTTCATTTCCTCAAAAAGATGTCATTCCCTCTAGAGATATTAAATTCTCGCTATGGATTCAGGCAATCCCCGCTTGTAATGACAAAAACCTCACATGCAGTATGTGTATCGTGGAGGCACCACTGTGAGTTCAAGAAGCTGCATGCAGCCCATTTAGAGACACTTCTAACTCAAGTTGTGGCAAGACAAAATTAATTCCCAATGCCTAAATCAAATTAGTCTGTGTCCAATCACAATCTGATACGGAAATACACACCAATTTGAAGAGAGAGCCATATGGAAATAAGAAATGGACAATGAAGGAGGAGGCGTCTTGTCGTTGTTACACAGCAGAGGCTGGAGTGTAACCGCTTTGTGATGGGAAACAGTTACATATTTACACAGCGCTCTGCTACTTTTATCTGTGCGTATACTGTACGAGTGTGTGTGTGCATCTGAGAGGGAGGGAGTGCTTATGAGCGTTTACATATGTGTGTCTAATGAACAGTAATTTCATTTAGCGAGCAGTTAGATGGGCGGTGCAATCAGGCATCCCATTTCAAAACTCTATCCCCCCAGGTCATGCACACACACGCACGCACGCACGCACGCACGCACGCACGCACGCACGCACGCACGCACGCACGCACACACACACACACACACACACAGAGAGAGTGACTCCGTGACTCCAAACGCATACAGAGTAAATGTCTCCTGGCTGCTATCTGACTATCTAATTATTCCTTTTTTCATTAAATGGGTAAATCAGATTCTAATTAGCTAGGCTGTCATTCAGTGGCCGGGGAGCTGGAGACGGTGAACACGTATTGGACAGTGTTACTCTGAGAGTGTGTGTGTGTTTGTGTGTGTGTGTGTGTGTGAGGAAGTGTGTGGTTGTGTGTGTGTCTGATAGCATATGCTCTCCTCTCTGTCCCGAGGGCGAGGTAGAGGTCTCTGGTAATTACTTTTGTTGCACCAGGAAAGAATGCCGGTAGAGAGCAGGAAGGAAGCCAGCGAGAACCAATCAGGTGTTAGACCTCTGATTAAAGCTTCGTCAGACGTATCGATACGCACAGTTTGGAAGTTAGACACAACAATCCTCAGAATACATGTTGAGTAATTTACAAGCTTCATTCAGAAAAACAATGCACATTCGCATGACATCCACAAAACAATATCTGAATCCGGTTTTAAGAATTGCGTTTTCACCGTGTGTGAAACGCTTTCTGAACGACTGTCTACCCCAATTTGCTCTGCTTTGTTGTACATGTTTTAATAGTAGGTAAAGGAGCCATCAGAGGAAATAAAGCAGAGAAGAGGCTTGTGTAACATTAACCATGGCTCCTCTGACTAATTGGCCCTCAAGAGACTCGCTGCTGAACGAGGACACTTTCTTCTCATTCCTGTCCTGCAGAAGGGCCGTGCTGTTAACTGCTCTCACTCTGCATCCCACTCGCAGTGGGAACATGGTTTACTAGGCTTTACTTGGCCTCTATGGGCATGTGTTTGCATGTGAGTGTGTTTGCGATGCTGCTTGGTGGTTTTTATGTGTGACAGCATTCCCTGTCTGATTGGATGCAGCGCTGCTGTTTGTCCATGCCCCATTTGAATTAGTTGAATTGATGTAAAACACTTCAGAAATGACTATCTTCCCCAGATGAGATACACATCAACTCATCAGGAATTCCAGCCCGGCACGACTGAACAAGCCTGCCAACGTTTCCCATCACCGAACCTCGTGTAGAATGTCAATGTCCCTTACTACTGATTCTGATTCTGATCCTGACCCAGGCCCCCCTCTCTCTTGGGACCTACTAAAGATTTGTTTGGGAGGCTTTTGAAATTTGCAGGACCTTTTGCATTGGGCTTCTTGTTTTGTGCCTGCCTGGTGTTCTAAGTTTTAATTGCAATGGGGAGAGAAAGAAAGAGAGAGGACCTGTACGTCCCATGTGTTCAAACGTGTGTGTGTGTGACAGTGTTTGTAAGTACTGGTGGGAATTTGGATTTGGTTAAAATGAGAACAAAAACATTCCTGCATAATGTTCAGTTCTTAGCATCACCACTCAACGCTCTCTCTCTCTCTCTCTCACACACACACACACACACACACACACACACACACACACACACACACACACACACACACATATAGATACACACTTCAGGCAGCAAATGGGGCAAGAGGTGGGAGAAAGTTTGCATGGGTTCATGGCCTGTCCTCAAAAGTTTGTTGCTTTTTGTGTTTATCCATTTCTGATACAAAGACAACATGCAACGTGTCTTCTATCTTAAGAACTGCGCTGTATGACGGTTCGTTCCCAGAAGCAAAGATGCAAGTGGCGTGACGTTGTTACATCACCACAAAAAGTTATAGGGACAAGGGTGGAGTAGATGGTTAGATGCACAGGGTGTCACACTTTGACACCTACTTTGTCTCCTACCAGCAGTTCCTATTGTCTTCCTGTCGACTGTGCACCTTTTGTCTTCTGGTTTCAGTCGGGTTTGACTGTTTATAAAGCATACAGTATAAATTATCACCCAATGAAACTGCAAGCCCTGCTTGCAGTGCGCTCCTCTCTCACATACCTGCTTCAGCTGCTGTCGGTGCGTGTGTGTGTGAGTGTGTGTGTGTGTGTGCGTATGTACTGTACAGAAAACTAAATCCTTCATTGACCTACACAGATTGTGTTCAGATAGCAGCACCAACACCCTGCACACCACTGTGTATACTGTGTGTGTTTGAACAGAGGACACTGAATCTGTGCTGCACAGCGGCTGACCACAATCCAGCAAGTCTGCTTAGGATTCAAAGCCTCCAGGGGAGAGAGGAATTAACAGGAAACGCAGAGTGTTGCGATAGTGATTTTGAAACGTGCTCTTTAGAAAACAACAAATGAATGAGTCATTTTGTAAATAGTTTCAGGCGTATATTTAAAGATATTTGTTCACTTGTTCAAAGCAGAAGCCTTCAGCATATTTATGATTTTCTTTAGCTATCCAGATGAATCATAGTCAACAAAGAAAAACAAGAAACTTTTGTCTGCAGTGCTTGCTGCTCAATCCTCACTCAGATGATGTCACCACTTAGGAGGTCGTATTTTATGCATGTAAAAGGTGTGTGTGTATGTATGTGCAGTATTCGGGAAGTTATAGCTCATGAGTCATTTAATGGAGAATAAGCTTTTGAGGATATAAAACGAGGGAATAGACGAGGTGTCTTTTCTTTTCCATCTTTCTTTATTCATTTTCAGTGATAACTTTCTGAAAACCATCTTCTGACAGAAAAGAAGAATTTTCTCTCTCTCGTTCCTCCCATGTTTATTTCTCTGTCTCTCTCCCCTTTTCTCTCTCAGCTCTGTGTGGGTGTTCTCACCACATCTGGGCGCCGTTTGAAAGTACATTGTTATTTCGGCAATTAGGCTTAAAAACAAATAGAATACGTTCGGTTTACGCTTGCCAGTTTCCATATATAAACAGCGGCACACATGCGAGCAAACCGTCCGTCTCGTCACGCAGGTCACACACACATAATGACAGTCGTTGTTTATGTTTGTCATCCATTTTTCATGGCCAATTAGGTGAAATGGAGAACATGTCTCAGCAAAACCTCAGCTATGGCAGGAAATCTCCGGCTTTAGAGGACACAGACGGAGGCTTAGAGATGAGCTGTGAGTGCAGTAGATCAGGCTGCACGGGCCATTATCATGTATGCATGATTTTGTGCATCCCTCAGGAACACTTATTCACTGTGCGAACGTGTGCGTCTGTGCGTGACGCTGCGGTGTACAGTAAAGTTTCATCAGTTTGGGACTCGCACATCAATCACGGCAGATTAGCTGACACCTCTCCTACCCACACTGCTCTGCTCCCTGCCTGCAGGCCCTGACTGATAGGTGGGTGCGAGAAAAACAACACACACTCTCGCCCGATAGCTAACAGAAATACAAGAGTCCTTTCTCTCACACACACAAACACCCAGACACACATATTCATCCTCCTCCCTTGCTTATTTCCTTTTTCTCTGTCTTTGTTTTTCCCTCACTAACTCAATATTGTTTCTGCCCACTCACTGGATCAGTCTATTTCCATGTATACCATTTCTTGTGGCTTGCATGTGTGTGTGTGTAAATCCGTATTTATGTGCTCTGGTCTTTTTCTGTATATATTTCACTGATTGTCGTGTCTCTCCGCGGTGGCTCAGTGCCCACTGGGCTCGCTATCACGCTGATCAAATGCTCAGCGCTCTGTGTGCCTGATCACACAGGCAGACGAGCGGATCCCCGATGATGGGAGCTCCAGATTACATGATGTCTGCTCTGGACCACCGACCAATTCAGCCCCGAGGCTCTGCCCAGCTGGGACTGACACACCGATGGATAGATGGACAGTCAGGCAGTAGATAGTTAAGAACGTGGGCGGCATCATTGGCTTGAAAAATACTCCAGTATGAATTTGCATCATGATATGGATGTTCACTTGACCTTCTAACAGAGATGTTGTCCCTGTAGTGATGATTGGTAAAGGATTAGTCATCATTGGCCTTCGCAGGAGAATCATGTTGCACTGGTTTTGTTGTTTTTTATAGACATGTAGGAGAAGGAATGGGAACTGAGCTTTCTGCAAATGATGAAGACGAGTCAGTGTTCATAACAAATAATATAGCAGTTTTTCTCTTACCTGAAATACCACAGTATTGTGGCTTCAGACTTTATTAATATTTGGACATTCCTACTTCTAAAAGAGTGTTCAGATTGAATGCAAAGCCAACATTATAGTAAGGATGTCACGGTGAGGAAATTTTCCCTCCGGTTAATAATCTCGTGACAACACAGGTGTTACCGATTACACTGGACATTTTACAAGAAAAGATGACGCTCAATATATGCAGAGGCTTACTTTGATCTTTACCGTTGGATGGCAGTGTGTCTGGCCTCTCTGGTCCAGCTTTCACAGTGGGGTCGCAGGTTTACCCCGGCACCGCTGTACCGCGCACACCGGCTTTGACCGCTCCGTCCTCCGCATTGGGATTGCCTCGCTGACGTTATAATTCCCTTATAGCATTAGCTGCAGTGGGTAGAAATGGAGCAAATATGATTTATAAAATGATCTCTATATCCTGACAGTAGTGCATGAGACAGGTAATCGGAAAAAAAAAAATCATGTGCGTCTGTGTCCTCCGGTGTCCCCCGGTGCTCCTAATGACATCTGCAAAATTTCACAGACCGGAGGAAAACAACCAGTCAAAGCTGATCTTGAGTCTGCCGTCTAGCTTCCGTCTATGAAACCGGCTGTCAATCACTCGCGAACTCCAACCAAACGGCCAAACTAGGCAGCGCTGGATAAATATGAATCAATATTCTGTTACTGTAATGCCTATTTCTCGCCTCAAATGTCTTCTGAATCATCTTGTAGTGTACTGTTTAGCTGTAAAATGAGAAAATTTGCGACCCGGCAGTCATGTTGAGATCTCTTGAGGAAATACCAAGCACCGCCAACCAGCCGGAGCAGAGTCCAATAGGTACGCTCTCTCTCTGAAATGACCTGTGATTGGTCAAAGTCTCCCGTCACGGGCTAGATTTTTTTAAAGCCTGAAAACAGAGCCATGAGGAGGTGCAGAAGTCTAGTTTTCTCTCAGAACACTTGAATTGCAATATGCTGAGAGGTTATTATGGAATTTTTGCCCAATGATGCCAAAAAAGTGTTGCATACTGAAGCTTTAACCACGAAATATTGCCAAATAGGTGCTTTTGCTTTTCGCTTCGACACCAAATCCTCCGCCATCATCTTGTCTGTCAACTCTCTCTCGTCCCGTGTGTGTGAAATCTGCCTCCTGCTACTTTGTGCTTAGACTCACTTTCAGTTTGTAGCGTCAGTCGTCCGACTATATATTGATAACAAGGCGCTTTATTTCTATAAAAAAGCAAAACGATGGTGGGGGCGGTGGGCAAGTAATGTAATCTGTGTATGCCTGAACACCGTGTAACAATGTTCATTTATTTAGTCCAAAGGGACGTACATCTGAGAACACAGACTACCATTGCAAGCCTACATTATAGCTTGCTTTGTTCTTGTTCTTGTGACTCTTTAGCTAACTAGCAATGTATGTGCAGACCTTGTACGTTTTAGTGTGACAGCTCAGGCACTAGCTGATCTCAAAACTTACTACAAACTCCAGTTCTTTCTGTTGTTTTCCTCCAGATTTCTCTTTTTTCTCCCTCTATGGTCATGGAACGGTGCCATAAAGCCTTGGCGTAAGCGTCTTCACCTCATTTATACCACCTAGAGTGGATTTATGTGTCTGTTTGTTTCCACATGCGTGTTTGCATTGACTTCGCACCTCCTCTAAAACAGTCTTGGTACATCCAGAGCCCATTGGACTTTTTAAAAAGCGTTATCACAAAGTTGAAATCATGACTGCTTTTCTTCGTTGCTGAAAAGTCCACATTTCTGAGACACATCACTTTCTCCAGACAGCAGCTGGCACACATACACATGCTTGAGCAATTGCAGTATTTGAGCTGTAATAGGCTCCGTGAGGAGTGATATGGATGACAGGTACTATGAGGGAACTGCCAATGTGAACATGACGGGTCGTCTCTGCAGCAGTCACACGGACATGAGCGCGCCGGCGCTATGTTTATCAGATGTTTATAGCACATGATCAGAAGTCAAATTTCTTCATTAAAGGCTGAAGTGCAAGCTGACTAATCATCTCGGCAGGAAACGAGATGAAAAGAGAATCACAGCAATGCTGAGAGATATTACAATAATGACAACCACATGCTGAGCTCTGCAAGGCCCTGTGGTGAAAACAAGGCCAATCATATTGTAATATCCCTGCACGGTATGTCGGCGTCAGTAGCTTGAATCATATTCTTTTTAAAAATATATGCGCTTAAACACCCACCATGTACACACCTGTAGACTGTGCATGCTATTGTGTCTGACTTGGTTCAGTAGACCAGTAACATCAGCCCATGGGACCAGCTGAAACTGGCAGACCACACAGGGTGAGGATATGTGTCAGCACTGCATTTCTGTGTGTGTGTTTGTGCATTTTTGTGAGACTACACCTAGCCTTTTCTTGATTAATGGAGTGTGAAGGGATTATGCTGATTCAGTTCATAACTGGGGCACGGTGACACAGTCATTACACAGGTGAGTGTGAGTGTGTGTGTGTCCTTGCATGGCTGTTTTCCACACACACACACACACAAGCAGGTGAATGGAGATGGCGGAGCAGTGAAAACGTCCCAGTTCTTTTGTCCTCTGTGCCAAAGGCAAACATGGCAGAGAGCTCTCACTAATCCCCTGCTCTAGCCTTATCTAAACAGCACCTGAGAGCAAAGGAGAGGGGAGGAGAAAGGGAGGCGAGGAGAGGGGAGAAAGAGGCGTGAACAGAGAGAGAGAGAAAGAGAAGAGTAACGCGGAAAGTAAAACGGATAGATGGAGAATGTGTGCAGGAGAGATGGAAGGAAGAGTGGAATGACGTGCTGATAGGTGAGGAATGGAGATGCAAGAGGTGTGAAGATGAGAAAGATAAAAGAAGAGTTGGCGAGTAAAGAAATAGTGACTGAAATAACAGGAGAATATATGGTGTAAGAAGAAGAATTGAAAGCTTAGCAATAGTTACACTGTATGTTATCAGGTATGACAATTTGTGAGTAATGTAAAACCTACCAAGATTTTTTCTGACTGCCATGAATACAGACAAGGTTTTGTCTATATCTGGATTTAGAAACTGGAAAAAAACAACAACATATATTGTAGGTACTATATGTCACGATACCAGAAATGTGGTAGTCGATACCAAAACCAGTGAAATTTCACGATTCTTGATACCCAATTTGATACCACAGTAAAAAACTAAAACAAAACAATAAATCCCATGTTCTTGAAACGTACACTCCTTTATTATTGTTTACTTACGTTTTTTTTGCAAATTTGTTATTAATCCCTGTTGATCTGCCTCAAGTTTCTCGCCAAAAACTAGATTTTACAAGATTACATTTGAACACATCATCATAATGTTATAATCTACCTATGTCCAATACATTTTACTGAATAAAACCTGAATGCATCATAGTGTAACTCAATGCAACCTCCGTACATTAGCTGTTAGCTCTAATGGCTAGCATTACTAGCTCTCCTCCTGCCGATTTCAACACAGATTTGTTGACCACTATTTAGCATTATCAAGGAAATTATCTATCGTCTCCGGGACGGCAGGACGCTGTTAGTCTCGAACCCTGATCCCCGGTACGTATAGGTACTGTAGAAAAACAAGTATTGTCACGTTTTCAGAATTTGGGCATCGACTTGGTACCGAAGTATCGGTTCTCGTGACATCCCTAGTAGCTACTCTGGCTAATCTCAGACGAAATCACGTTATATCCCACAAAATATGTCAAATGCAATGGCTACCAATGGGAACACAATCCCGAAAACTAACTATTGTTGTCCACATCTTTGTTGAAATCAAGCAAATATATCTAATAAACTTTTTTTTTTTACCAAAGAAGACTGTAGAGTCCACCCTAACTCTCCCAAAAGTGAATCTTGTATAGCAATGCAATATCTAATTGATTAGTATATTGCTCAATAGTCAGCCAAAGGGCATGGAAGTTGGCTTTTACCATCAATAATATACCTGCTGAGCATTACTTTAAGCGCCTGGATACTTTTTTTCAAATCTTAAATATTTCTCTATTAAATGAAATAATAATCATCATATTAATTATTGTCCCACACAAAGCAGTACTGTCTCTATAGATTTCTAGTGCTGTACAGTCAAATCAGACATAGTTCTTGCCTTCACTTGCCCAAAACTGAAACATAGAAATGCTTGCCAGCACTGCTGCCAAGCATAAGAATGGTAACACAGAGCAGAACAGGTTTTACTATTGTGAATCAACAGAATACTAACATGTGAGTCAGCATTTAGAACAAGATGAGCAAAGAAGGCTGGGAAAACATTGCTGGATTTTTTGCCAATTCCTTGAACCAGTTAAGTGCAACATTTCCTTTTGTTTGAGAGATGCTATGATGTGGGATTTTCTTAGCTGCTGTGATAAGGCTTCAGTCAAATGCAAAAGCAGTCGTGTTGGCTTAAAAAGTGGGAAATCTGTGACAACATTATTGATGTTTACAGCCTGATCTAAATGAGTATGTACAGTAGGGCTTTACTGGAGTTTCCACTCGTATTGTTTTTCCGTTCAATGTGCTAACCTGCTCCCTCCTGTCACAGACACAACAAGCTAATAGATGATCACATTGTGTTCCTGGAGGCTGCTGGAAAAGCTAAAGAGGAGCAGAGGATGGATAGAACGGCAGAAAAGATTAGATGGATGATGCAGTTGGTTGTGTTGGAAGAACACAAAGGATATTTGTCTCCCTCCCTCTACCTTCCTTCTGTCGCTCGCATGTTCTTCCACTCATCCCTGTGTGTGTGTGTGTGTGTGTGTGTGTGTGTGTGTGTGTGTGTGTGTGTGTGTTCACTCATTAAGAGCTGAATGCCAGTTGCAAGTGTGGAAAACAGGAGCTGCGTCATGAGCATTTTACACAGATCAACACCTGCACACACCCCACAAACCAGGCATGTGGAAGATAGACAGACGGACGGAGAGACACGCTCACAAACACTGGGAGTGTTTATGTGGAATCCAATAAAGACCATCCCAGCTGTCTGTCTGTCCTCTCTCCAAATCCCCACACCAATAATCACACAACTCTTCATTTTGCTTCCACACTCTTAAAATCTCTGGTAAAATGCTTGCATGAGTGATGTGTGTTCTAAAATATTTTTTCTCTTTGGCCCTAAAGGGATAGTTTGGGTGTTTTGAAGTGGGGTTGTATGAGTTACTTATCCATAGTAGGTGTATTACTGTAGATGACGGTTGGGGTGCCCCCAGTATTGAGAAACAGACAGGAGTACCGACACCGGAGCAAAGCAATACAGTGCTGTGGAGGGGACCGGGAGAAAAATGTATTTTAGCCACCTAAAAGAAAGGCTCACCTAAAAAAATTGATATCTGTTTAAGTGTACGCTATATTTTGAATATTTTCTGACGGCGAACCGAACAGAAAGTGAAACATATCTATATGCTGTTTTTGTCATCTGAGCCTGCTGGCTTCGGGGATAGCATAGATAAGTTTCACTTTCAGTTCAGTTCCCTGTCGGAAAGGAGAATGAAATGGCTTTCTGATGGCAAAATATTCAAAATATAAACGGATATCAATTTTTTTAGGTGAGCATTTCTTTTTAGGTGGCTAAAATATGTTTTTCTGCCATCCCCGTCCACAGCACTGTATTGCTTTGCTCCAGTGTCGGTACTCCTGTCTGTTTGTCCAAGCTGCGGGCGCGCCAACCGCCATCTTCTGTAAGTAATACACCTACTATGGATAAGTACCTCATACAACCCCACTTCACAACACCCCAACTATCCCGTTAAGGCCCATGTGACCAATGTGACCAATATTCCTCTTGGATTTGGTTCTGTTTTTTTTTTAAATAATATTCCCATCCCTGGCTTCAGCTTGGTAGCAAATGGGGCAAATGCTTGGTTTTTGGTGAGGAAAGAAAAGGAAGATCATGCCTCAATGCGAAAAAATATGTTTTTTTAACAAGCATGTGCACCAAGAAACTGCATGTTTTCATGTGCCAGCGTGTGTCTTTTACTAATCTTTTAGTGCGCCTACTGCGTCAAAGTGTAAGCGAACGGTACTTGGCTTCAAATGAAACATGTCACAGTAGGTGTTCAGCCAAAGGCATATCTTGATAACTCGTCATCTGCATCTATTTCTTTGTGCGTGTATGTGTACATGCAAGTGGGGTTGTGTGTGCATGATGAAGTGCCAGGCAATGAGTTGATTGGCCATATGTCTGCACAAATGAGCTCTTTATTTAATAAGGCCGGTGAACTAAATTGTCATTACTGTCAACATTTAACTGTGGTCCTCCCTGCCAGATGGTATTTGGTAATATATTTCGGCGATGAGCTCTCTCAGATTACTCTTTACTCATTACATGATGAATCCATCCCAGATTACAAAATGCTCCATCTTGCTTACAGTCGGATTACTTTGAAGCACTCTTCAGACTTCTCTTTACCTTAAATGGCTCTTCTTATTATGATTTTACAGTTTCTCCAACATTTTACTTGTAGCTTTATCTTAGATTGTTGTTTACTGTCTTGATCGTTTTAGATCAAGTCATTGAGCATTTTAAACATCACTTTACTTTTAGGTAACTGATTTTTTTCTTCACTGTCGTGTTAATTACACTCAATAGTACAGTTATTTGTACAATGCGTTCTTTTCTTCTCTAATGATAATGATACCTCATGAAATTACTAGTAAACATTGTCTTTAGGAAGAGTATTACTGTTATACTGTACTTACATGTAATTCAGTTACACTTCAGGTTAAAATGGAACTGAAGGTGGTAAGGTGATACAAAATTTGCCAATGTCTTATTCCGGACATGTTCTTTCATCGGGGGACATCTCACATCACATCACCCGGAATAATTTCCGTCTTGATATTGGCTGAGTGATAATGCAGCTCATTCTACTGCTGGCGATACAGGACTGCTGATGAAAATGTCAGACGTGTTTGTTAATGATTGGGATGTCCCAGACGAGGTCAGGAGCATGGGGAAGGCAATTAAACAGAGGCCTGTCTGTCCTATCACAGTAGTGTCTAGCCGGCACTTAAACAAGAGGACAGACATTTAGTGGACACTGAGGCTACATCCACATTAGTATGTTTTTGTTTTAAACCGCATAACTTTTGCTACATTTATGACTAGCGTCTACATTGCCCTGGCTTTTTCTAATCCCTAAAACAGAGTTGTTTGAAAACACTACTGTTTTAGCTTGAAAATTCCGGGTGTGCTTTTTAGTCTGGACGGGCAGAAACGGAGACATTTGGAAATGATGACACAGCCACCCTCGTTCGCTTCTTCACTGGGTCTTATCAGTCACGATGTGTCCTTCCCTGATTCGTCATGCCCCTATCATGTGATACTTTTCTGGAAGAAACCGAATAGCCTCGACTATCAGTGACTACAGCCCGGTCTCATTCCTAGGGCATCAAATACTGTCGCTTTGTAACGCCCCTCTGTGTTTGATACCAATGCACAAGGCACCCTTTAGCGCCTGTATGAGACGCTGCAGGCTTTCAAGGCACTACAATGTACAGTAAACCCGTCCACGTCAATATAAGATGCTCAGAGCAATTGCTGCGTGTGTGGTGACGTAGTATAAGGATCCAAAAAACCCACACAGGGCAGGCAGGAGGGGAGGGTGGATGGGACAAACAAACACAGGATTTTCACCCAAAGACTGCTGTTCGTGTCCTGTGTGAAGCCAACAACGTGTTGTCTGTCTTTGTGTTCCCAACATTAAGTTTCACTTTCACTTTACAAACACAGTTATTTTAACCCAAACCATGATCTTCTTTAGAAAGTGACGCCAATTGGTCCTGACCAAGCGTCAGTATGTGATGAGTTGGGAATGAGAACGGGTCGGTGACTAATAAATAGATAGCTAAATAGATATATAGTGCTTTCTCAATGCTTTTGGGCTAATTGTGCATTTGTACAATTATGAGTAATAATACTTAACACTCTGGTGTTACCGGTGTTACACGGTGGTCGGGCACACACATATTACCACCACCGACGTTTTGCTTTTTTTACAGAAATAAAACCCATCTAGTTCATTTTAGTGCATCACCATGTTATCAGTACGTAGTCGGATGACGGACAATACAAACTGACAGTGAATGTATCTGCTCCATATGGAGTCTCAGCACAGAGTAGCATATTTCACACACACGGGACGAAAGAGAGTTGACAGACAAGATGATGCGAAGCGAAAAGCAGAAAGCGCCTATTTGGTAATATTTCAGATTTAAACCCAATGCTATAAAGGAACCATAAGGTTAATGAGGTAATCGCCGTAAGGAGGATGGAGCGGTCACAGCCGGAGTGCTCTGCAGCGCCGGCTGGAAACCCCAGGGTAAGCTGGACCAGACACACAGCCACCCGATGTTAAAGTCAGTGGGCTACACATATTGACTGCCATCTTTTCTTTTAAAATGTCCGGTGTAATCGGTAACACCGGTGTTGTCACGTGTTTATTAACCGATGGGAAAATTTGCTCACCGTCACATCCCTACTGTTGCTACATTGCCCACTTTCTCCCTCAAGTATCTTAGTAACCACAGCTAGGAGGGCTTCCCACTGTGTGTGTGTGTGCACATACACATTTGCTTTTGCATTATGAGTAGTAGTAGAATGGATAAGTGTGACATAATGACAAGGAGAAATTGTGATAGAGTGGCAAGGCAGAGCGCAAAGTGGCGATACCAATTTGGACCGATTTGCACAGGCGGAGGGAATGGATGGACAGATATGCAGAGTTGTTTCAAGGCCAGGAAGAAAGACTGTTTGTGAGACGGAGAGGAACAGAGTAGGAAGAATAGACTGAAACTTGAATGTATTACAGTGTCTGTCCTCACTTTGTTGTCTCTGTTTCAAATCTCCTGACATCAACAACCCTCCTAGTCTGCTTATTGTTTCTTTTTCTTTTGTACATCTTTGTCCTGTCTGTGCTCCCCTGTGCGATGCATTCTGGCAATACTTTTAATCAATGACCATGCCGTGGAAGCCTCACTCGATGGGACAGAATTGACTACAAGACGACAAAAGGAGAGACTCCTTTCTTGCTGTCAGGGCAATACTTCAACAACTTATCACCCTGCCAGAAGAAATTATTCTCCGATTTTTGGCTTGGATCAATGTGAGGATTTAAAAGGATATTTCTTAAAAAAAGTAACAAATCCTCTCTGTGAGGGAGGAAAAGTGAAAGGAAGACGTCTAACAAGCCACGTCAGAGTCATAACAAATTCAACAGAGTAGAAATCAGTTGTGTCTGAAGTGGAGACGTGCTGTGGGCTTGGCAGTTTGTCGTAGTGTGCTTTTAATGCGGCGTGTTGAGAAACACACTCAAGAGACAAGACAAGAGTGCTTGCTCGCTGTGGATGTAGTTTGCGCAATTTTGCCATTCAATTCAAGAGAGATCTTCTCTTCATTTGACGGTCAGCTCTTTCTTTCTTTAATGGGCTCATGTGTGGTAAGTCTGTACAAAGTTTCCAGCTGTCTGAGAAAACGTAGCTTTTTCTCAGTTTTTGACTGTTTTTCTCTCTCTGCCTCCATCTCTCTGTGTGTCTCCCTGATGGGGGTTAAGTGTTCAGGTTAATTGCCGCCCTAAGTGGAGCCCCCTCTACAGCTAAAGAGGGAATTTTCACACCATCCTTAATGTCCTTTATTCTTTGTCTCACACCGTCATCTGTCCTCTATTGTTTCAAAGCAACCCTCTGGGAAATACAGTGGGCGACTTCACATCTCTGTCGGCTCCTGTCTCACCATCTCTCTCTCTCTCTCTCTTGCACAAGGTTATTGGCACATTTGCTGTGATATATATCAGTTTTCTAAAGCTGGTGTGTATTTTGAAAAAATTGCACCCAGAGCTGTTTCATTACTGTTGTTTGCAGGACTTTGAATGCGAGCATGGGAGTAAAATCTTCATGGCTTACTGTAAGATGTTCGAGGCGCAACAACAGACAACAGCCCATTCTTTCTCTCCTTGATGTCTCCGTCTCTTGTTTCCTCCCTATCATCTGTCATCCCTCCTGTGCTGCCAAAAGACAGCCAGGAGGCAGGGTATAGGAGTGGGGTAATAACAGGGAGGAAAGGAAGGAAGGAAGGAAGGAAGGATGGGAAGGGAGATAGAGGGAGGAATGGGGAAGCAGTGTGTAATAATTGCGCAATAGAGGGGAGTTGAGAAAAGTACAGAGCGATGGTTTTCACCTGCTGTGGTGTGGCCATCCTGAAAGCTCAGGTGTAGTTTTAAACGTTCTTACATTTTGAATTATTGTGGAAAAAAAACATCATATAATATCTGTTTTTTTTTATTTTAGGTTGATGGAATTTTGGTACTTTGGTACCCCTGTGTGTAGATGTATACAGCAGGTACATACTCTATGTATGTGCCAGTTCTGTTCAACTCTTAAAGGACCAGTGTGTAACATTTATGGGGATCTATTGGCGGAAATTTTATATAATATTAATAATAAGTAGTTAAAACAATGTTTTTTGTTCTGTTAACACATTCATATACTTTACACTGAATATAGATATTTCTATCAATGCAGTAATCTAAATGTTGTCAGGAAGGCAGATTAAATTATTAGATTATTAAAAGCTCTACATGCAGTTTTTGGAGGTTATAACACAAGTTG